>CM076582.1:843034754-843454754 GCA_034641835.2 Pinus albicaulis | reverse complement strand
TCATTTTTAATGAAAAATTGAAATTCACCATCTTATTTGGACTCTTCCTGAGGTAAGAGCTTCAAATACCTTAGGATAAAGCATGTATTTAGTTTAATTTTTTCCTAAGTGATGTAATGCTAAGTAATGCTAGTAGTACTTCACTAACATTTAATGTTTCGTTTAATGCCTATATTATAATGTTCACAAATGTACAAGTGGAAAAGGTGGTTGTATATTCAATTTCAATGTGACTACATGCATGTTGCTTCTCATAAAACTTAATCGATAAAATTAGGAGGAAGCTTAATTGAAGCCTCTTGAACCAATCGAAGCGCCTGATGGACATACAAACGACTGCATTTTAATTTGAATTTTTCTTTCAATGGAGGTTCTCTTCTCTATACCACTCTGCACATAGAACACCTAACATGTTTATTGTGCCAATATATGTGGAGGATTGGAGGATTGCCCCTATTCCCCTGGATTTTATTATGATCCTATATTTTCCCTTAATTTTTTAAATGTTTTGTTGAATGCCACATTTTTCTTCATATTATTATTTTGGGGAATCCAAGAATTTTTTTGGGCAAGGACTTGGCCTTGTGTTAATTGAATTTCCCGGAATAAAAAAATTCCCCCCCGTGATGTTCCCACCCATTTATTCTCCACTGGTAGTTAAACTAGTCTATTGAGTTTATCTACAACTAGCCAAACCATATACCTTATAATCCATATAAGATAGCAGATCCAAAGCCAGCCAAAGAGCCAAACCATACTCTACATAGCGATACCCTTTAACCAATACCAAAACAAGCTGCTAGAGAGGAATCATCAGTGTAGAGAAAATATCCTTTTTATTTGTTCTAAGTTGAACCTCATAAACTAAACAATGGGTCACAAACCTTATCCTCATCTATTTTGTCCCATTTCATTCTTATTTACTAGCTATTATTTTTATACTAAGATTCTATCCAATTCTTAAACTGATCCAAGGGGATCTCCACTTGGGAAAATTATTATCTTTACACACCAAAAAGAAGCTCATAGAAAACTTTTGAAAATTATAGAAATGATTTAAATGTAAATGATTGATACTTTATGTGAGCTTAAAGTTCCCATGTATTTATCAATAATTTTTGTAAAATGAAATTAATTATGTGTGATAATTCACCTCACAATTAGTTTCCAAGGAGAATTTGAGAATCTCATGGACATGGTCGGGATTGTCTATCGTTTTTACCCATTGAGCGGTTTTATATCCTAATTTTGTGTATCTTGTATTTTCTTAAAAGGCTTGTAGATCCTCTTTTTATGGATTTGGTCTCTTTGGATTATGGAGTCATGAAAATTATTAAAATCCCTTGTGTGTGCTTTTTAGGGGGGCTATTGAGGGAGAATTTTGGGGAGATTTTGGAGGATATTTGTAAGAGATTGAAATTTGGAGCTTGTATTAAGGGAAAATGTAGCCTTTTGGTGTTGTGAAATGTCTTTATATGAGTGCCCTAAGCCCTTCTGTTTAGGAGAAGGAAACTCCTTATGGAGCATGATCCACATATGGTGAGATGTTTTTAGCCATTTTTGTAAGAAGGAGATTACCTCAGAATTAATAAAGTTATTCGTAGTTCAAAATGAATCTGGAGATGTAGCCCCTTCCCTAAACTTTGTTATTTTTTGTGCTTATATGTTGAGTATTTTATTCTTTGAATGTGTTAATGTCTTGCCGAAGCATTATTTAATGTATGTTCTTTCTCATGTTCACATGAAAATTTTAGTGTTAGTTAAAGGTCATGTATTGAATATTTTTTTTAAGAAAGTATTCACTAAAATTTTCGAATCAAGTTTGATATCACAATAGTCTTCTTGTTGATGTGAATTGGGAGTGTGAATTATAACTAGATATTGGACGTGCAACATGAGGAATTAAAATGGAGAATGAAAAACATATGTAAAACACTTTCTATTGGATGGAAGACATGGTAGATATATTTTTTGTATATTATGAGAAGAAATTGGAAAAGAAGGAAACAAAGAATAAAGAGAGATTAGAAGACGATGCTTCAATAAATGAAGAAGAACCTCCTTCTACGGCTTCAAGTGAATATTATTCCTCTTCATATTATTCTCATGACCAAATCATTCAAGAAGAGAATGTTGAATTGAGGAGACTTCTGCAATAAGTAGAAGAGGAGAAGAAGAGATTGCAATGTCAGTTATAAGCTACAAAATTAGGGAACATCAAGAATTTATGGTAAAGTTTCATGATGTGTAAAAAAACAATATTGAAGTTTTTTTTAATGCTATTAGTACCTTAATGGTATTTTAAGCACACTTTTTAGATATGGCTATAGTTTAATGATATGATGCACCTTTTTATAATTTATAATGGTGCACAATTAGGTACCATTGTTACCAATTGAATTCATGGAAATTCAGGGGTTTGGGTGTTTGATATATGATGCATACTTGTGTAGTGGTTTTTTTTTTTTAAACCATGGGATTTCATGACATCTAGTGTACATTAGGGGAATATTATTTTATGTAATGTGGCCTTAAACTTGATGTTGAATATTTTCAAAGGGCTTGTAGCCACTATTGAGTGAGAGGTGTTATTTTTTTTCCTAGGGCTATTTTGGAAAATTTGGCTATTTTGAAAGTTATGGTACATGCAGGTTTGCATATCGATACATGTGTCGGTCATCATTCTGATTCTAAAGTGCAAAGGTGAAGGGGCAGAAAGTGTGGCCCTTCAAAGGAATATGCTATCTAGATCAAAAAATGGGAGAATGCATCAAATTTCATACCATTTTAATGCTTTTGGAGAACCAAAATATTCCTAGTGGGGAGGAATGATCCAAGGGCGTTTCCACTTGAGAAAAATATTATCTTTCCACACCAAAAAGAAGCTCAAATAAAACTTTAGAAAATGTTGGAAATGATTTAAAAGTAAATGATTAATACTTTATATGAGATTAATGTTCTCATGTATTTCTAATTAATTTTTGTAAAAAGGAAATTAATTATGTGTGAGAATCCACCTCACAATTACTTTCCTAGTCTCAAGGAGAAGTTGATAATATAATGGAAATCGTTGGGATTGTATTTCATTTTTGTCCCTTCAATGATTGTAGATCCTAATGTGGTGCATCTTGTCTTTTCTTAAAAATCTTGTAGATCCTCTTTTTATGGATCTGGTCTCCTTAGATTATGGATTCATGAAAATTATTTAAATCCCTTGTGTGAAGGGGCCTTTTGAGTGATCCTTTTAGGGATATTTTGGAGGAGATTTCTAAGAGCTTGAAGTTTGGAGCTTGTATTGAGGGAAAATGTAGCCTTTTGGTGCTATGAAATTTCTTTATGTGAGACCCTTAAGCCCTTTTGTCTAGGAGAAGGCAACTCCTTATGGAGCATGATCCACATATTATGAGATGTGTTCAACCATTTTTGTAAGAAGGATATTACCTCATAATTAATAAAGTGATTCATAGTTCCAAAATAATCTGGAAATCTAGCCCCTTCCCCCAGGGTGAACTCTATTATCAAGCCTTTTGTTGTGCTTATTTGTTGATTATTTACGTCTTTGAATGTGTTAATGTCTTGATGAAGCATTATTTAAAGTATTTTCTTGCTCATATTCACAATGCAAATTTTAGTGTCAGTTAAAGGTCATGTATTGAATATTTGTGTTTAAGAAAGTGGTCACATTTTTTTTAGATCATCAGCTAGTTAATTCCTAGCCATAAATATCATGATAAAATACATTGAATTATCTAAAATAATAGTGATGTGATTTATCTTTTAGAGTATTCATACCTTCAATTTCAATGACAACCCCAACCATGAATGTTCTCTAGGCCCTCGATCCTCTGTCTATGTCTTCCTCTCTCTAATCTTGACTCCTCTCTTTTTTGTGCTGGGCGGGTTGCTCCTTTCTATGCAATCTCTTCAAGGAATCATAAGGAAATTTTGGCAGTTAGGGATACAACCCACCTCACCAATTTACAATGGCATAATAATACTAAGATATTAGGCAGGATATTAAGCATGAATATATATAAATACATACATACATACATGCATACATACATACATAAATACATTCATACATACATACATATACGTACATACATACATATATATATATATATATATATATATATATATATATATATATATATATATATATATATATATATATCATATGTTAACTAAGTGATGAGTTGGTATTTTCTTAGGAATTGACCACAAACTCCCTCACATTTTCTGATGTGGAGCGATTCCCATTTCCTCACTTCAAGTAGGGCGGGAGAATGGGAAGATCAAGCAAGATGACAAAGAATAGGTTGGAAGATATCCACATTGTTCTCCATTTGATTAAATGCACTAAAAAAAATGGCATGAAACGTTGCAACCCCACATAAATCAAATAACACTATGCCACAGACTTACAGGTCCACATTAGTCTCAGCCTAATAGATCCATGAGAAGAATACTACCATGGGAAGACTACAACTGATCATTCAAGCCATCATCAACCATGGGTATGTTTATTATACCATTGGATGAAATAGTCTACTGCAGCTCCAACCATCTCTTCTAGGTTAACAGGTCACATTAACTTACTAGAATAGTTGTAGGAACATTGTAATCACATTGGTTGATGTAGCTTGTGGTATGTTCCCTCATGCCAGCTAATTTTGCAGTTGATTATGTAAAATTTGATCCAATAAACTCTATAGATGCAACAATTGGAGTATCATGAAGGGAAAGGTGAAAAGATAAAAAAGCTTATCCACCACCAACAGTCTCCAAGGAAAAGGAATGATTTATATAAACCAATGTTGTCCAACTGAGTGTTATATGATTAATTTTTTAACCACTTCAAAGGTGTTCTATTTTAATATTCCCCATATTTTTCAAAACTTTCCTTTATGTGGAGGGCATATACTTAAAATGTCAATATGCCTCAACCATTACGTAGACAAAAACACTCCATATACTAGACTAACACTGCATAGCCAAAACCACTACATAGACTGGACAAGTGAGGGATTGATTATGTCTTTCTCAAGCATAAATGCAATCAGGGGGGTTGAAAGGCTAGACTAATATGCTTTGAGCTAGGGAACGCCCTATCCTACGAGTGCTAACTAGACTTGAGAGAAATACATGCAAGCGAGAAGTAAGAGTACGTGGAGTAAATTTAACTGAGAGAATGAAAATGAAAAGTATGAGGGACATGTAGAAGGAGAGGATGTAAGTGTGGAAAAGTGGTTAAAGGATGGGCCCATGGGATGGTGTGCTTTTCCATGTATGTGGGTTTTACCATGTCTCATATAATTTTTAAAAATGATTAAGATTTTTCTAATTTATTAACACACATTTATTATCATATCTATTAACTGATTGGAGAGGAGTTGGATGATAAACAACTTGGGTAAATTTACATCCCTCTATCCCTCAATGTAGTTTCCCATATTCTTTGAGGCTATCATTCTTGTTGCGACTATAGCCATTCCTTTTGCAACAAAAAGGTAATTTGGAGTTGATAACATGGTTAAAGGATGGGATATAAATATTTTCAACATCATTAATATATGTGAGCTAGTTATTATATTGGAAAAAAATTGTTTTTCTTTCCAAGGCATTTTCAGCTTGATGTAATTGGTGAGCATTACTATTGCACCAAGAGTGTTGCAAATCCCAAGGGATCCTCAACTCTAGTTATCAACACGGGGTTCTTACAGACTTAGAGATGATAGTGCTATGTGCACAGTAGATGGGATTCTACTCATGCCACCAAAAAATATGACATTAGATCAGGCTGTTTAGATACCAACCCTCCTAATTGTCTACAATGAAACCTTGCTGATGAAAGTATAATTGAAAATTTTGATTTTAACTAGGAAAGAAAATCTGCTACTTTTTCAATTTTTAGATGCTAAATAACTTTTCATGAAGGGGAAAAAAGGATAATATAATTTCTAAAAGAATACTACTATATTTGCAACATTAATCAAAGTAATCTCATAATTACATGTATGATCTGTCTACTCACTCTTACTAAAAAATAAAAAATTGAACTTGTAAATTTCTTGTAATTTGAAATACTAATACTAATTTGTTTTTAGTGAGGAAAATGAATGGTTGGGGTGGTCTAGGAGCTTCTCTTGGTCATAAAATCACATTTGAAGTCCATTATTCATCCTAATTGAGCTAAATTTGAAGTGGGGAGAAAATCTGGTGAAGCAAAGCAGTGTTATAGGCATGCTACAGGAGGTTGCTATAGAAAGTCCTACAGGAGGGCTTCTGAGGGTGTGTTTATGGTGGATATGAAGTCTTGAAGGTAGGAATAGGTATATCAAGGTTAGGGAGAGTGAAGGAAGGCTTGGTAAGCCTCATAGCCAAGCCCAAAACCAATCAGAGATCTATCTTGCACTAGGATGAATGTTTACGATGTCCTAAAGTTATTAGGAAAAATGAATGTGGAAACAGAGTTTTGGAGAGAGGATTGAGAGATGAAAATAGGTGATGGAGAAGTCAAAGATGGGGGTGAAAGAGGTTCACTTCCGTGAAGATTAATATAACCCCATAAATTGTCACAGACATCCATTCATTGATCATTAAGACAGTAAAGAGAACTATGATGGAAAAGATGAGTTTAATTTAAATAACATCTACTTTATGCTTCTAACATTACTCAAGTCATGGAACTATCTTCTAAGCTACAGAAATAAATTATGTAGAAGGGAAACTAGCATTCATCCATTTCCAAGAAATCATAAACACAACATGTTTTACTGAGATTGAGGATCATCCAACCATTCTCCCATAAGAGAGGTGATGCAAAAGCTCCCAATCACAAATTTTTATAACTTAACCTCTATTGAAATGAAAGAAAGCTATGAAATGCTTGAAGCTAAAAATAAAACTTAAATACAGAAGAGGTACCTATGCCATTGGGCTGGGCTCAAACCCAAGGGTCTCAGCACTCTAAAACTAACTCAAATGCAGCCTAATAACCAGCTTCTCATTATCATAAACTAAGATTCATATACATAAGATAAAATTTCAAAATGATAGTTTCAAGTTCTTAGCTCAATAGCTACACCTAGCTAAAAACAAACTTTGAATCCTAATGATCTCTTCATATTTTTTATTTATACAAAAGGGTACCTGATAGAAAATCCCCTGAAAATAGGAGAGATTTCCTCCTTTATATTGAAAATGGTGGATCTTGTCCTTCTTTAGTTTCACTTTCACTAGAAGTGGCTTGGCTTCCAATGAATTCAAATTGATGAGAGAGGGTGTTGTGATCGCAAGCTGAGTTAGGGAGTTAAGGTGGTGGAAAATCACCTATATTATCTCCTTGTTGTCTCCATCGATCCCTTGCATAGTAAATACCTCAAAAATTATCCATTTTCATGCAATTAAATCACATTAGGCTACATACTATCACAACCACCTTTTACTCTTCTTCCTAAGCATAATATAACCAAAAATGTGAATTAATGTGAGAAAAGGATTGTTTTAAGGTTGGAGTATGGCATCATGATCTTCAAAATATACCTATTGATGAGATTCGTCATCACCCCCTGTTGAAGGTGTTGCTCATCCTCTGAGAAACGAAGTCATCCATGTGAATCTCTTTCATGGCCCCCTGTGGCCTCTCTAACATCCCAAGGAACCTCAGCCTTCTTGTGGGTAAAATCCTACATTTGTTTGTTTTTCAATCCATTCCTTCTGCTCTTCTTTTTTGTTCCTTTCTTCCTGTAATCCTAGTAGTAACGTTGATTGATTTTTAGCCCTATACAATGGTGTTTTCTCCAAGGCATTTCTTAGCCTTTCAGGAGAGTGGTATTCTTTGATTTGTAGATTGTGGGGTAAGGCATGCCATCTTCTCTAGCAAGCTTGTAGGCGTTATGTTCCCAATAGTCTAAAGGAATTTTCAAAGTGTAGAATGGATTTCTCCTAGTTTGAAATGTATTTGGTTTCCAAAAGTTTGCAATGTAATGATAGCCTTAGGGCTCACTAGTATTGCTATGATGTACAAAGGTTCATTCTCATCTTGTGTCAATACCTTTTTCTCCTCCTCAACCCTTTTCTCTTCATGAACCAACCAAGATGTTAAATACGTGAGTTGCATGTCTCCCAATATAGAATTTGGATCCCATAAATTCATATTTTTCAAAATGAAGTTGTGCATGTAGAATTAAACTACTTTTGCCCTGTCCTCCATACTAGTTTGTTTGCAAAACTCAATAAACTTCTTGTAGTATTGGAAGGGAAAATAACCATATTGTGTTAGATTCTTAATTTGGTATTGCAACCACTATTATTTGAGAAAGATAGCATAAGATTTTGAAGGCTTCTGCAATGCAGGTGTTAGTGTCTAAATGTTCAGTGATCAAATATTCTCTTTCAAGTTTCCTTGGTAGTGGTCCTTGGTCAAAATTTCATGTTTTCAAACAAATTCTCAAACAAAAATATTGTTCACTGAAATGTTGCCTAGGTCTAATTCTGCTCCCTTCACCCCATTCATGGCCATCATCATTTAAAGGTCATGAAATTCATCATCACCTAGGGTCATATATCAGTTAACATACCTCCATCTAGGTCATGGTCTGGGTTTAATTTGTTTCGACGTCATAATGTCCAATCATGTCATGAAAAAAGGCAAATAAGTGTCATTTTCACCATACAAATCACCATCATTGGGAGTTAGAAAATATAGGAAAATAAAGCAAAGGAAGTTTGTCTTTTCTCAAGAAGTAAGCTACATGATCAAATTTTTTCAAAAAGAAAATTTTCCCAAGTGCTTTTAATTTCACTAAAGACAAAAAGAAAATTTTGTGAGTTATAAAGGGAAATGAAGCTTTTACGCTCATTTCATCCTTTGGTTTTCAAAAGAGCTCCTCTATCATCCTCACAATACTCCAAAACTATCTAAAGATCAAAGAAAACCAACAAAAAATCTTCCAAACTGCTCTGTGCTACGCTTCTGGCAGTTGTGATACACTTCTAGTAGTTGTGCTACACTTCTGGTAGTGTGCTACGCTTTTGCTTTTCAAGCTCTAAAAATATATATAAGGGTCAATTCATCATTTCTCAAAGGTTCAGAGACCTCCAAAATATTAAGTGAATGTTCCTCACATCTCATTCAAGTCAATTTCTTCAACAAAGGGTAGATTCCCTCCTTTGGGTTTTCTTCACTACGTTTTTGGTTTCATTGGTGTTTGGTTTATTCAGTTTGAAAACCCATAATTTCATCATCTAAAAACCTTCACAAATCACTCATATAACTTATCAAATCACTACATATCACTCATACCTTTCATAATTACCATTTTCACTCAAACCCTAATTTTCACTATGCTTTTGCAAAGAAACTAGGAAAACTTTGTGTTTTAACCTTTTCTCACCTTTCCCATACCCATTTCCAAAAATTTCACTTGAATTATGTAGATAAATCACCACCCTATCTCTCCAAATTTTTACGCATTTTTCCCTAACTCCTTTCCATCTCATTTATGTCCCTAAAACCATTGTACCATTGTCCTCTGCTTTTCTAATTTTTCACCTTCCATTTCCACCACATCAAGCTAGGGTTTTCCTTGTTAAAAAACATCATGGAAGGTGAGAATAAGGCCCATAAGGGAGGTCATAATTCCAAGTTTGAGACATTCAATTTGCAGGAGATCAATGCATCTCCTTATGTCAATAAATATTTTGAAGACAGTGGTTGTTTAAGATTTTGTGAAATAGTTCAAGAGGTAGGTTGTCATGCTCAATTGACAATCCTTTTTCCACCAGATTTAGGAGAGATAAGGCTAACATAGTATGGATTAATTTTACTTTATTAGTAGATTCTATAGCCTCAGCAATAGATATCTCGAACCATGGAGAAATCTGGTTCAAAGGGATGGACTTGGACATTGAGAACTATAAAATGTTCTTAAAACCACATTGCAAAGATGCTCCTAAACACATCTTTCATTTCAAGAATTTACTTGAAAAGTATGCCCCATTGATGAAGATAATCATGAAGTATTTTACATGTGAAGGGAGATTCTCAAGAATGTATCAGTACCACATAAGGCTATTGATGCATTTCACTATCACCAATCCACTCAATTTTCCTCATTATCTATTCTGGAGTTTAGTCAAAATGACTGAAAAGGTACAAAATAAAGGGAGAGATCACCATACTAATTTGTTCCACCATGGTTTGGTCAAGCTTATATTATTGCATCAGCTCTCATAAATCAATATGTCTTGGGAAACATTCATGAAGACAATTGCATATATGCCTACTAGTAGTCCACCCATCATAGAGAGCATATCATCAACATCAACAAAGCCAAAGGAGGTTGGTTCCTCAAGCAGAAAAGCAGAGTTTCCAAAGACAACAAGGGTTGAAATCACTCAAACCTATGAGAAGGGTAAAAGGTAGGTTTTTGCTCCTATGATCACTAAAGTTGTGCTTCCACTTGAAACTACAATTGAGAAAAGAGAAAATATGGAGCAGCCACCTATGCATGCGAGTGAGTCACCATTGCATCAGCATGAGGAGAAAGCACATATGGAGGTTGACATGGCAGAGAAGGTGGAAGAAAAATAATCTAAGGAGATAATGAAGGAAGATTATGCAGAGATAACAGAGCTCAAAGATAACCTCTCAAGGGAAAATTTCATGATAACCTTTCTACAACAAGAAAACATGCAATTGAAGGTAAAACAATTGCTCCAAAGCAAACCAAAGGCGGATCTTGAGGCATAAAAAGGTAAAGGAAAAGAAGTGGTAGATCTTTATCAATTGGAATACATGGAGGCTGAAATAAAACCGAGGCCAAGAACAAGAGGATTAACCAGGCAAAAAGAACAAGAAAAATAGTCATCTCCTCCATTAGGTCAAATAAGCTTTGATGAGTTGATCACTGCTGAGATTGAGAAAGATAAAGAGCTCTAGCTTGACAGGGTGTATGTGCATCTTGAGAAGCTTTTGAAGAAGGCAGAAAGGAACAATAACCTCCAGAGGCACATGGGGATACACTATTTCACCAGGAACCAAATTTCCAAAGTCAAGGTTAAGAATTTGAAGAAAAACCTTAAAGAATCCCTAATTAAGCTAAAGGAGAAATATAACTTGGATTTTCTAGCTGAGGCATCCTTAGATGTCTATTTCATCATTAAATGATTCCATGGACAAAATTTCAGCAAGTTTTTGGAATTTTTGGTATTTTTTGAGATTTTTGGCAAATTCTGTAAATTTCACCTTTGTAGAAGCGTCACGCAGCTGCGGCGACGTTTTTCCTCAGAGGCTCCAAATGAAACTTTCTATACATTTTTGGATTTCTCTTGAAATATAAATTCCAGATATGGTATTTCTTTTTCATGACCCTGTTGGGAAAAATACTGAGAGGGGGGGGGGGTGAATCAGTATTATTTTTACATTTTCATGCACTAAAACCCATACGCTACTTTACTTGATCAGACTCGCGTATATACGCAGATACCCTTCACAAAAATCGCGTATATGCAGAGATCTTAATATGCAATTAATTCATTAGTTAGATTCTTACATTTATTCATTCATCAGATGTTTATATAGCAACAGACATGTGCAGTAATAACAGAGTAAATCATCACACATAAGCATCACACATGAACACCAGTATTTTAGGTGGAAACCCAAGTCGGGAGAAAACCACCGCTGCCGTTGTCTCAGCCTTCAATATTTTATTATAATGAAAACATCTTACAACAATGTACTGGCGTAGACTCATACCGATGTAGACACCCACTGCAGCTCGTTTGACCTCTCACGGAAGGGAGCTACGACCCCTACTCCTCGTTTACCAGCCTCTCCCTGGAAGGGGAGCTGCAACCCCTTGCTCTTGATTACCATTACTCCTGGAAGGAGCTACAACGTTTAATCAACAACCCTCAGCACCACCATGGACCACGTTTCATCAATTTTCACACTGGATCCAAAAGCTTTCTTTAGAGCACAACTTGCAGGCCACTTTTCATCATATTTTCAGACTGGACCCACTCCACACACTTAAGCTCAATAATACATTAAAACTAAAACTTATCAATTCAGACAACCCAGATCAGATAGCGGTAACACAGTAGAATAGATCAGACATTTCATGCTTCATCCTTCAGCAAACCCTAGATTTCATACGCACTTTCCTTTCACTGATCCCACGTATATACGCGCTTCCAGTCACATAAACCTGCATATATGTCTGCACATTACAGAACTGACTTTACAACCCATACGCACTTTCTCTTCATCAAACCCGTGTATATACGCGTTTCTGCTGCAGCAAACTTGCGTATAGATCTTCAGATATTATAGGGCAGCATACTTCTTCAGATCAGGTATTCAGTTTAGATTTAACCCTTTAATTCAGACAGATGTTCACCTCATCTCAGATCTAAACATTCCATAAACAGATCTAGAAGATACCAAATACATTTCAGATCTAGATAACCTTCTTCATCATTTTATTCATAGGTGCATCACAGATTCAGATCTATCATCAAACTGTTACCCTTTCCATACAGACATACTTCAGAGTGAAGTCTCCATTCAAACCCAGACTCATGCACACTCCTTGCACAATGATTTTCTTCTCCTTATATAGGTTTACCCTTTTTCAATACCATGAGCCAAAACCACATCACTTCTGATGGTATTCCTAGACGGGATCAAATAGACAACCCAATGCTCAATACAATGGGTCAATACCATGGTAGTAACCCCTGGTTTTACATATTTAGAGTGCATTTTACCATACGCGACTTGGCACGTTATTTCCCGCATGCATACGCTACTTCTATTAAGCAAACCCGCGTATGCCTTGTGACATACACTTTTCATCATTACTCTTGCACATACTGATATTTCTTACTTCTGCAACTTCTGTACTACTTGTAGAACATCAAATTTACATCATTAATTAGTATATCAAGTCAGTTTCCATCAAGTACAACTTCATCAAGTAGGTTGCCATTATCTTCATCAAGTGGGTTGCCATCAAGGACAACACATTGCATCATATTGCCAACAATCTCCCCCTTTGGACTTGATGGCAACCACGATGGTGTTTGATCACAACAGATAGATACATTAAGCATAATGATATTCTCCCCTTACTCAAACACCATGTCACTCTCCCCCTTTGACATTAAGGGCAAAGGGAGGATCAAAACCAACACAAGTTTTTTCTCGTCATGTAGATAGAAGAGCACTGTAGATCTGATGTGTATTGAAGTTACCATGCTCCCCCTGAGTTCATGCTGAATGTTCAAACATATTTTTCAATGAAGCACATGACTCTATGACCTTCCTATCACCAAGGAATCATACTTACATCAAAGATCCAACCAAGTGGATTTACATATGAGACTCAAGTACCCAACCAAGTGGGTTTACATATTTGAACAAGTCCTTACATGACTAAATATTACAATTTTTACATCATAGGTCTCAACATGACCTTTTCATCAAATTACAAATATGACTTTTTATGACCAATACTAGAAGGACCTCAAGAGGGATCATATTTCAGAACCATCATAATGCCAACAATGCATTATGCTCAGCAAGACTAATGCTCCCCCTGAAGATGTGCATCCAATGCATCCTTTCCAAATGACCCAAGCTCCCCCTTTGCTTGTGCATCTTGAACACTTTCAACAGCAAATAATCAAGGCATCTTCACCCAATAGAGAATGAAACAGAAATATAAGAGCTGAAATACCACCAGAAACTCCAAATAGCATCAAAGATACCGATCAGCACCACAGCTTGTGCTGAAGAAATGCTGACACAGAGAAATTGTCAGCAACCATACATACACGGTTTTTTGTGTATGAACTCGCGTATATACGCGACTGTGTTTAAGAGAATCTGCGTATCCAATTCCATCTTCTGCATTTTACTCAGATCTGAACCTCTCTGAGGCAGAGACAGTTTTCAGCTTCTTTCTGAGATATTTGAATGCTTCCCTGGAATATATGAGAACAGATAGATAAGACAATGTAGTTGTGTCTTCAAGTGTCATCCAATGGTTCTAGCATAAGTACATGAGTAACCAAGCCTTCAAACTCTTTGCAGCATCAATATATTCTTCCCAAGAGGAATTATCATACCAGAACAAATTCTACAATAAACAATATGTGTCAAGAAATCATTCATGTGATATGATATCACCAAGATATTCAAGATTTATCATGATCATGATGTAACATGTGTAAGAATTAAAAGGGGTCTCAACCAGCAACAAACTCTGCATGATTTATCCTTATCTCTGAATCATAAGACTTCCATCTCTTCCAAAAGCAAAGAGTACTTTTCAGCAAAAAGCAAAACAGGGCTCATCCACAATCTCATCATAAGAAACCATCTAACATGTCATCATCATTTAGAACTGAGAAATAAACTGATACAGTGCCAGTAATACATTCATTAATATTCAGACTGATGCTCCCCCTGAACCTTTACTCCTGATCTTCAGCTGTCATACAAATTCTTTTATTATAAGTGCATACGCAACTGTCTCCACTGTAACTCGTGTGTATACGCATTTTTTGTTCACTGAACCCGCATATGGAAAATGAAACATTGAAAACTTCACATTCCTTCATCTCCCCCTAAAGTTGTACCACCTATACCTGTCTTCTTCACATCAGATGATCAGTCAGAAATAATCATAACCAGAATAACCAAACCAATCATGAGAATCATCATACATTGCTCCCCCTGTGATGATACATTACTAATCGCTATAATGTATCTCACATTTCTCCTACAGTCATTCAGAGAAGTAAGCTTTAGAAGCGAATGACTGTTGTAGGGTCAGTATTCCCTACGTTTCTGACCGGTCTTCCTTCCTATTCCAGCTTTGCTTGAAATTTCTAATTGTGTGCTGAAAATTATTCAATTTCTCAGATATGTTCATCCTGCATTCTTTTTCCACATGTCCACACTTGTTACAAGCATAACATCTTATATGACCAGAGAAGTAAGCATAAGGATCATAGTGTGTTTCTCTGTTCTTCCTTCTATTGCAATCAGCTGCTTTATGACCATACTTGTTGCATGAAAAACAATATCCCTTGAAGAAACCAGAGTACCTTTCTGTGTAGAATCTGTTTGTATGTGCCTAAAACATCCTGCTTCTGCAATTGGCTACAACATGCCCATAATTATGACATTTAAAGCATTCAACATTATTGATACTTTTATAGTTTGCAGCAAAATATTTCCTTTGATAATTCATAATTGTTGGTTGACCTTTTGTTTCTTTCAATACTTCAGGTTTTGCTTTGACATCCTTTGAATCTTTAGCACTTCCTTGCAAACTAGATTCTCCTTTAACAGTTTCATGAAAACCAAGACCAACTTTAATAGAAGGAGACCTTTGATTACTAAGAATATTATCCAGAATCTTAGTACTATCTTGAAACCTCAAGAGTTTATCCTTTTCTTCTAATTTACCTTAGAGAATGTTTACCTCAACCTCCAATTGTTGGCATTGCTTCTTCATGCTTTCTTCGACCCTTTTTCCTTCTTCTACTTGATCATTCAATTTTAAAATTTCTTCCTTCAACCAATTTTCGTTTTCTTCACATGTTTGTAGTAGCTCTTCATTCTTCTTATTTGATTTTTCCAGATCTTCTTTGAGAGAGATGATTTCTGCTTCAAGTCCTTCCTTTTGATTGGTTGCAAAAACATACAACTTTTGATACTTGTCTATCTGTCCATTTAGTATTTCTTTCTTTTCATTCATTCTAGAGATAATATCTTTGTAGACAGATTCTCTCTTATGAAATTGATTCCAATCATTGCTTTCATCATTGATTTTGAGATTTGCTTCTAGACTTATACTATTACGTTCACTATCTTCACCATTGCTTGCACAAGAAAGTGAATCACAAGAAAAACAATCAGTACCTGTTTTGTCTTCTTCATTTTCTGCCGCACATGTCTTCTGAGATGTCTTCTTTTGAGTAGCCTTCTTCTTTTTCTTCTTTGCCATAAGCACTTGTAGATCTTGGTCAGAATCTTCTTCTTCCTCATCGTATACTTCATGTGTATAATAACTATTTTTCTTTTCAAATTGTTTCCCTTTACCATGATTATCTTCATAAAGAAATTTAGCGGCATAATGACCGACTTTTCCACAAGCAAAACATTTGAAGGGGAGCTTACCTTAATCTTCCAGTTCCTAGTTGGAGTTTTCTCACAAAATTTGCTTCTTCTTCTTCTGATATATAATCTTATTCCTTAACATCTTCCTTGTCTTTTCTTTTTGCACATGCCTTGAAAGCAGCTTCTTCGGTTTGAGAGGGACCTCCTTGTCTCATTTAATAAGCAGTCAGAATACCATGTAGTTGAACAATAGTAAGAGTTTGCAGATCTTGCCTTTCTTCAATAGCTGATACTTTTGACTCAAATTTTGAAGTCAAATATCTTAAGACTTTTTCCACCAGAGTTGTATCGGTTATGGTTTCACCCAAACTTCTCATACGATTTACAATATCATCTAGACGTAAAAAGAAACTGGAAATACTCTCATCACTATGCATCCTTAAATTTTCATATTCAATTCGGAGAGTTTTGAGTTTTGCACTTTTTACCTTTGTATCTCCTTCATAGCTCAGAATGATTTTGTCCCATATTTCTTTTGCTGAATTTAGCTGCATCACTTTAGCAAATTCTGGTTCAGACATGCTTCCTAACAAAACATTGACTGCTTTGGCATTGACTTCATATTTCTTCCTTTCTGCTACATCAGTAGGAATACTTGCTGGATACTGATAACCTTCTTCCACGATTGCCCATAATTCTGCACCAAGACTTTGCAGATATGCTTTTTTTCGTATCTTCCAGAATAACAGATTACTTCCATTGAATAGAGGTGGCTTTAAAGACAATACTCCTTCATGACTTCCCATTGCGACGGATCTCCTTGACGATCGAAGCACGCGAGAAGGACTTTGCTGCGACACGGTGTTGGAAAAATGCGAGAGGGGGGGGGTGAATCAATATTCTTTTTAATTTTTCATGCTCTAAAACCCATATGCTACTTTACTTGATCAGACTCGCGTATATACGTGGATACCCTTCACAAAACTCGCGTATATGCAGAGATCTTAATATGCAATTAATTCATTACTTGTATCATTGCATTTATTCATTCATTAGATGTTTATATAGAAACAGACATGTGCATTAATAACAGAGTAAATCATCACACATAAGCATCACACATGAACACCAGGATTTTAGGTGGAAACCCAAGTCGGGAGAAAACCACCGCTGCCGTTGTCTCATCCTTCAATATTTTATTATAAAGAAAACATATTACAACAATGTAATGGTGCAGACTCATACCAGTACGCAGGCACCCACCTGCGCTCGTTTACCAGCCTCTCCTGGAAGGGAGCTACGACCCCCTGCTCTCGTTTACCAGCCTCTCCTAGAAGGGAGCTACGACCCCCTGCTCTCGTTTACTAGCCTCACTTGGAAGGGAGCTACAACCCCCTGACTGAAGGCTACAACCCTCAGCACCACCATGGACCACGTTTCATCAATTTTCACACTAGATCCAAAAGCTTTCTTTAGAGCACAACTTGCAGGCCACTTTTCATCATATTTTCAGACTGGACCCACTCAACACACTTAAGCTCAATAATACATTAAAACTGAAACTTATCAATTCATACAACCCAGATCAGATAGCAGTAACACAGTAGAACAGATCAGACATTTCATGCTTCATCCTTCAGCAAACCCTAGATTTCATACACACTTTCCTTTCACTGATCCCGCGTATATACGCACTTCCAGTCACATAAACCCGCGTATATGTCTGCACATTACAAAACTAAATTTACAACCCATACGCGCTTTCTCTTCATCAAACCCACATATATACGCGTTTCCGCTGCAGCAAACTTGCGTATAGATCTTCATATATTATAGGGCAGCATACTTCTTCAGATCAAGTATTCAGTTCAGATTTAACCCTTTACTTCAGACAGATTTTCGCCTCATCTCAGATCTAAACATTCCATAAACAGATCTAGAAGATACAAATACATTTCAGATCTAGATAACCTTCTTCATCATTTTCTTCATAGGTGCATCACAGATTCAGATCTATCATCAAACTGTTACCCTTTCCATACAGACATACTTCAGAGTGAAGTCTCCATTCAAACCCAGACTCATGCACACTCCTTGCACAATGATTTTCTTCTCCTTATATAGGTTTACCCTTTTTCAATACCATGAGCCAAAACCACATCACTTCCAACGGTATTCCTAGACGAGATCAAATAGACAACCCAGCGCTCAATACAACGGGTCAATACCATGGTAGTAGCCCCTGGTTTTACATATTTAGAGCGCATTTTACCATACGCGACTTGGCACGTTATTTCCCACGTGCATACGCTACTTCTATTAAGCAAACCCGTGTATGCCTTGTGACATACACTTTTCATCATTACTCTTGCACATACTGATATTTCTTACTTCTGCAACTTCTGTACTACTTGTAGACCATCAGATTTACATCATTAATTAGTATATCAAGTCAGTTTCCATCAAGTACAACTTCATCAAGTAGGTTGCCATCATCTTCATCAAGTGGGTTGCCATCAAGGACAACAAATTGCATCATATTGCCAACAGACACCTCTTAGCTTTCAAGAAAAACTCAAAAAACACCTTTTTTTTCATGATTCTACCATTGTTTTTCCCTATGCATGGAACTTCTGGAGTAAGCTTGGAAAAATGAAATTTTGAAGGTCTTGTAGGTGGCTTTTTTTCAATTTCAAGGTTGGTTGGATAGAGGACATCCAGGGCTAACTTACCCAATCTTCAAAATATTAAGAGGATGCCTTAAATCCACCTAAAAAATCCCTCTAGGTGGCACAACACTTTTGCTGAAAAGTGTAACGCTTCAGTGTGTTGCGCGATCTGCCTTGGATTATTTCTGGACAGGTGTCAAAGAAAAATGGTCCAAGTCTCGAGGTTAAATTTGTCGCAAGGGATATGTTTTGGATAAGGTAGTTTTTTTTCCCCTCATTATTGAGGAATCATGTAATTACTCAAGGAGACAAAGAATCATAGTTATTAGCTAAATTTGGGGGGATTGTTTCTAACATCCTTAAATTCTAGGTAATGAATCATTAGGTACATTTATGATGTATTTTGGATCAGGTTTCAACCCAACGCGGTGGAATCTTCTTTATTTTCTATATGTAGTCCAACTCAAGTCATTTTAGAGGTTGGATAGTTGATATTGCAGTTGTGGAGCTTATGTACAATATTTTAGTGAAATCAAAGATGTGTTGTAATTATAATTCTAAGACTCCAGTGGTATACTTATTAGCATTTTTTTTTCTCAGTAAGACCATCAATTTGGATGTTTATGCTTCCATGAAATCACATGTATGCTTCTATATGATAAATCTTATGAGTATATGAACATGATACTTGATTTTTGTGCTCTGTTTTGTAAGATTTCAATAGATTTTTCTAACCTCTTATGATGAATGAACTCATGTAATATTCTCATTCTGACTCCCTCTCTCTTTTCAAAACCTACACCACAATGAAAATTTAACTATGTTTCAAGTATACCTACATGGCATCATCTTCATCTTGTTAGCCACCTGTAAAATGTGATTATATCAAAAGGTGGCTAAATCTGTTTTAAGCCTTCAAGGAACAATTTTCTATAACAAAAAATTGTTGGCTCTTGAAGACTCTTGAAGGCCTCTTGTTTATGTCTTAAATCTTCATTCCTATGCCCATTCCCCATTTAGAAATCCTGCTGATTTTCAAGGTCAAAATATTGCTGCAAGACCCTTTTTCCCTTTTTTCCCTTTTTTCCAAACTAACCTCTTCTTAACCCTTGCATTTCCCATGAAAATCCTTAATTTTCATGTTTCTCTACTTTCCCCCTCATCAAAATCCCCTTTATAAGGTCTAAGACCCCTTCTTAGCCTTATCGGAACCCTCAAACCTTTGAAAATCATGAGAAAAACCATTAAAATGCATATTTCCTATGTATTGGGCTTAAGCCCCCTTGGACTAAGCCCCTAGCATTTCCGCCCATACACCCTGGTGCCGTGACCGCGCGCTAAGCAGTCGGGCGCTCATCCAGTTTAAATTAATATTTCGCCCAAAACATTAAAAAGCCTTTGAATATGTATTTAAACCGTCGAATTAACATTTTATTAAATTTTCTGCCCTTGCAAATGTGGAGCAATCTCGACCGTCGATCTGATCCACAGATCCGACGGTGCGGAGCACGCCTCCCGGTGGACCCCCCAGCTATGTGTCGTTTTCCCAAAACCACGTGGTTTCTATTGCACCACTCTTCGGCAGAGGGCGGTTTTTTCTCGAAGGCCAACGATTCCATACGTTGCTTGACACGCGTCTCAAGCACTGTTCCGGAAACCGCCATCCACCACGTATTAAAGTCATCCATCGCGCGTTATCATTCAGATGAGGACGCCCAGCGATATCGCTGTGGACCGTCCGATCTGGGCCCACTGATCCAATGGTGATCGCTCGCCAAATTTGCTCGATGGTTAACGAAGGTGCGCGCACGATAACTTGGCCATCGTACAATGGCAAATCAATCTCCGCCATCGATCTGATCTGCAGATCGACGGCCCAAAATTCATCACCCAATCTCTCCGTTTGAATTTCCATTGCCCAATCCCGACCGTCGATCTCTGCGCAATTGACGGCTCAGATTCATCCTTCTCCTCTGACCACCTCATTCAATCTCGATCGTCGATCTCTGCATAATCGATGGCTCAGATTTAATCCTTCTTTCACCCATTCCACAATCACTCTCGATCAACCCTGACCGTTGGATGATGCCATCCAACGGCTCCGATCTCCTCGCACGCCCTCCGATGCAGTTAGCCTATATACGCAGGTTTTATAATTTTTTCCATGTTTTGCAGGGTTCTTATCATTTTTTTGTGATTTTCAAAGAAGATTCAGAGGTGGAGGGTGACGACCCTCCCGTCTTCGATTCGTCGAAGAAAATCCTCCACAGGGTGGACATGCACATTGTTTCAGTGATTTCTCAGGCATGGATACCTTATAAACCCTGCACACGTGCAAAAACACCATGAAAGGGGCACAGTCAAAGAGTATCAGTGCCGAAGACCAAAATGTATCAGAATAGAGGCTTAGAGACAGTTTTTACGGGAATTATGACTAAGACGGTTATCAAAATCCTAATCCCCGATTTAAAACACAATTCAAAGAATATTTTAAGGGTTTTATCGACAGGAGCACTTCCACCACTGCAATTGAGGCAAATTGATCCCTCTAGTTACTAAAATGCCACCTGTGCCTCAAAGTATTCAATCAGAGGCCGAATTTATTGATCAGGATTAGATATTTGTCTCAAACACAACCGAAGAGTTACTCTTGCGGGGTCTTCAACGCAAAGAATGGATACATATTTACTTCGACGCCAAAACAGAGGCTAATTGAACCTTCTCCAGCTTCTAAAGGCACCTACAACCTCACAGAAAATCAAAGGCCGCCGAAAAAATAATACTAGTCAAGGGTCTTATCTCCAAACTGTCGGCAAAACTATTTTAAAGGTTAAAGAACAGTCCAGAAGCAGATATTTTCAATCATCAAGCCTCGAAATACACAAAAAGAGTTATGAAGCAGAGTTATAAATGATTACATTCCCACCTTATGCCTCGCCTGGTTCCCAAAGGCCAGGAATTGCATTAATTACATGATTAATGATACATGACCCTTGGGAAATCCTCTCACCTCTTCATTCTTCTATAAATACTTCTGTAGAAGATGAGAAAATTTTGGTCTCTGGACATCTGAATGCATGTAATAGTTATTCTAAAGCTACTGATGCCCTATTTGCAACTCAAAGATACATAAGCTGATATGAGAAGTTGAAGTTGTAGAGACCCACCAGGCTTGCTGATTGTAACTGGTTTGAACATCAAATACAAGCTACTGATTTATGGGATCCTGATTTGTGTCAATGGTGATATGTTCCTCACTCTCAAATTTTTATTTTGCTTAATGTTTTCATTATGTTCATTTTCTTTGATAAAGAGCAGCAAACATAGAGCTAGGATTTACTTTCAACAGTACCATACTCTTACTGAAAGCTTTATTGTCTATGTTTTCTTCATTTGAAAGTTCTCTTTAAAGAGTACATTAATGTAGGTCGGTTTAAAAGCACTTGCCTAATCTCAATTTCTCTTTTTCATTGTTATCTATGGTTTCCCTATTTGAATATGCTGAAAGCAGGATAGTTTAAAGGCACTTACCTGATCCTAAGCTGTTCAACTGTCTTTAAATGTTTTCTTACTAAAATTATTTCAAAGCAGGCTAGTTTAAAGGTATTAACCTGATCTCAGAATACTTTTATGTTTTCCTTATTGAATATGCTGAAAGCAGGGTAGTTTAAAGGCACTTACCTGATCCTAAGCTGTTCAACTGTCTTTTAATATTTTGTTACTAAAATTATTTCAAAGCAGGCTTGTTTAAAGGTATTAACCTGATCTCAGAATACTTTTATGTTTTCCTTATTGAATATGTTGAAAGCAGGGTAGTTTAAAGGCACTTACCTGATCTTAAATTGTTCAACTATCTTTTAATGTTTTCTTACTAAAATTATTTCAAATCAAGCTAGTTTAAAGGTATTAACCTGATCTCAGAATAATTTTATGTTTTCCTTATTGAATATGTTGAAAGCAGGGTAGTTTAAAGGCACTTACCTGATCTTAAGCTGTTCAACTATATTTTAATGTTTTCTAACTGAAAGTACTTCAAAGAAGGCTATTTTAAAGGTACCAACATGATCTCAGAATACTCTTATGTTTTTCTTTAAAGTACATGCTGAATCAAGATAGTTTAAAAGAACTTACTTGATCTTAGGTTGTTTCACTACATTTTCATCTGTTTTTTCTTCATTTCTTATCTGTTTCATTCCATAAATTCACCTTAAAGAGATCCTTTGACATAAATGACTTGCTGCATGGATCCTGATTGAACCTCGCTGTCCAATTAAAATCCTCCTATGACTCCATAGCCCAATCGGTTAAAACTGTCTTTGCCTTTTCTGTCAGCCAAATCATTCCTTCATCTACAAACACCTTCACCCTTCATTTTGAAACTGCCTTCAATTTCATCATGTCCTTGCCCAACCAAAACAAACAAAATAAAACCCAAGCTCTTCATAACTAGCATAATATCATAATTTCAGCTATTAAAGATCACATCTTTAAACTCATTCATAGAGAGATCCCTCTCTGGATTCAGGAGGGCTAGATCCTAGAATCCCAAAGTTGGTTGAAACGATGTTGCTTCTACAGTTTTAGTCTTACCAATCTGCTAAAATTACAGATTCCTAACATTTCTGGCGACTCCACTAGGGAGCAACTTCCCTTAAAAACTTCATAAAAATTGTGAGTAAAAAGTAGCCTTTTCAAGCACTGCCAAAGAATGGTCATCATGATAAAACTTGTTTGAATCAGTGACAAACTAGGTAAACCCTAGGATTCTCCTAAGACTTTATCCAACCTTGAAAAATCAGCTTGCTTAGCCATAAGAGTAGGATTTCTTTGTCTCATAACCGTAGCTAAGTGTTGAAACAGAGTTAGGATATTCTTAAAAACCACTCAATTGAAAAAGAACTCAGAAAACCTAAAAATATTTCAGATTGGTAGTAAAACACTTACTCTTACTTTTCACTGACCTTTGATGTGTTTTACTCCATACTCTTAGACAAAGTCTGGAAAGGGCCAGTTAGCCTCCAGATCTCATCCTCTTTCAGAGGTGACATATCTGGTAAATTCCCTCCCAGTCAATCTCTGGTTAGAGTTTGTTTTGTTCCCAGATATCCTTGAAAAGGGATATTTCACAAGCATGGTGGTGGACCATAAAACCTTTTAACTCTAAAAAGTGCTAAAAAATTCCACTTGGCGACTCCACAATCCTAAAAAGACCTCAAGAATCCTCTGGGAAGAACCCTGATCATCATAATATTATTCAGACTCAGTTAGAGGACTGTAGGCTTCAAATTTAGGCAAACAGGTTAGTTAACCATTCAAAGACTGTCATATCTGGTTGAACTTTTCTTGTTTATTTGGGTCTAAAAAACACAGCATAGTGGCTCCTAGAAAGATTCACACTAGATCCTACCCTAACCCAGACCCACCTGAAGTAGTGGATAACCCAAAAATTATCCTCAGGAAGTCTCCTGAGATTAAATTATCAATTGTTTTTAGATCACCCTTGAGAGCTAATTCAGTCCCTGAAAATCTTTCAGCTCTACAAAAATCACAAGCTGACTTAGTAAATCCATTTAGAGCTAGGTCTCTTGATGATTTAGATCAGTCAGATTCTGAGTCTTCACTATCATCCCTGAAAACAAGTGAACATCTTGGTAGCAGAGAGACAACACCTCCTAATTTTCATTTTCTTCACAACTTAGGTGCCCCTCATCCAAGATCAACTCAGCAGTCTATTCCTGGCCCGTCCACTTCTACTCACCCTACATCCACTGTTCAAACCACTCCACCTCAGCCCACTGTCCATCTTGTAAATCCACCTCCACCTCCTGCCATGGTCGCATGGTATGCTCCCCTAGTCCTTCCTGTACCACTAGTCAATCTTCCACAGGACTATCAGTCCAAAATTCCATTATATGATGCTAACAATGCTACAACTGCATCACAACATGTGGATAAGATGAATGACTACTTTGACAGGAATGAAATTGGCGATGATTCAGTCAAACTTAGGTTATTTTCTCAGAGCTTAGGGGGAGAAGTGAGGAAATGGTTCAAAGGTTTAACCCCCCATAGTATCCGTGATCTACAAGCCTTCCATCAAACATTCTTAAACAAATGGGAAGTAAAAAAAAACCCTCTCCAAGTCCTTTCTGACTATAAAAATCTCCATAGATACACTGGGGAAAGTGTGCAAGCTTATTGCACTAGGTTCAATAGTGTGTATAATGCACTTTCCCCGGAACTAAAACCTCCACAAGGCTCAGCTTTAAACAAGTTTCCTGAAGGAGCTGATCCTAAGATGGCCTATTAGCTGAGGGAAAGAGATTTTTCAACTCCTGAGGATATGCAAAAGGGTGCTCTTTCTGTGGAATTCAACCTAATGGAGAAGAGAGCAAGAATGAAAACTGAAAAGAGAGTGTCCTTTAGAGAGGAACCCACACCTTATACTTCCAACTCAAAGATGGAAAAAATGATGGAGGAGATGATGAAAGAGATGAGTGTAATCAAGAGAGCACAAGCAAGCCAAAACCAAAGTACTCCTCAAAACAGAAACCAGAACCAGAATCAGAATTTTAGAAGGAACCAACCTCCAAACAAACCTAGGGAAGATGATCAACATATCACTCCTCCCTTTCATAAAAACTATATAAGTGAGGTTGAGGAAACAGAGGAAGATGATACCAACATGTTGGGAGTAGATAATGATGACTTCGAGATTCATTTTGATAGGGAACAAGGTTTTCATACCCCTTATGATGACAAAAAAGATGATAATGCAATTTATTGTCAGGACATGGAAAATGTCATCATAGAACCTCAAAAAGAATACGACCTTAGAAGCAAAACCAGTCAACAAACTCCCAACACAAAAACCTCTGACAAATCTTCACAAAACAACACTACAACCAAGCCTAAAATTGTCAAACAAAAGGATAAAACAGTAGCTATGAATTCTGATCGAGATAGAGAGAAAGGCACTCAAAACAAAGAAAAGCAGAGTGCAGACATTATTAATACTACCACTTCAGCTAGTACTCCTGTTAAGACCATTTTTCCAAAAACAAGTAGAACAAATCAGCAAGCTGATGTTGCTGATAGACTGGGAGCTAGTAAGGCTGAGACAAGTTCATCAAAGAACCAGATTCTTTTCAGCCTAGAGTAGGAAATTTCAAAGATCAGAATCTTTTTTCCCTTGACTGAGTTAGCTGCCCAGAATGTATATAGGACCCAAATTTTGAAGGCTTTAAATATTGAGGATAATAATGACTCAGTCAATCTTAATGATGACCAGCCAGAGCTTATTTTTGGTCCTAAGATTGAAGGTATATATCAAGAGGGACCAGTTCCTCCCTTTTATATGAGTTTTAATGTTCATGACAAGATCCTGCATAATGCTATGCATGAATCTGGAGCCTCGCACAACCTTATGCCAAAGGTGATAATGGAAAGGCTAGGATTAGAAATAACCAGACCTTACAAGGATTTATATTCTTTTGATTCAAACAGAGTAAAGTGCCTTGGCCTGATCAAAGATCTTTGTGTAACTTTGACCCAAATCCCAGCCAAGTGCATGGTAATGGATGTTATGGTGGCTGATGTGTATCCTAAATATGGCATGTTGTTGTCAAGATCATGGGGTGCCAAGCTGCAAGGTACCATACAGATGGACGGGACATATGCCACTATCCCTGTTTTTAGCCAGCTTAGAAGACTGTACAAAGAGTCACACATGAAATTCATGGTCAGTAGCCCAGAAAGGCCTGAAAATTCTCCCATTTATTCTGTCCATACCGACCTAGATTTGTTTATCTTTTGCAATAATGAGTCCACAAAATAGTCATATCCAGAACACAGTGACTCAGATAAACAGTTAGAGACTCCAAATCTAGAAATAAATGCAGTTCTAGATATGGAAGAAAACGAGAGAGAAATTTTGGAATAGCATGTTGAAATAACGGACCAGAGTGAACAAAGCCAAGATGGCAAACAATAGACTGCCCCTCACGCTCAGCTCCATGACAAACCTGATAAGGTGAAAAAAATACAACCAAGTACCGAGATTTCACAACAACCCTTGAGCATTTTGGTTGAATGGGACACTAACCAAAATGAAACCGAAAGTAGTCCTTTGTGGAGTATGTATTTTGATGGGTCATACACTAAAAGCAATGCTGGTGCAGGTGTCTGGATTACCAACACTGAAAACAACCACATAGAAAACATTTCCTGCAAATTAAACTTTCAGTGTTCCAATAACATAGCAGAATATGAATCCCTTCTCTTAGTCTTACATATGTTAAAAAAGTTAGGAGCCACAAGAATTAATATGTATGGGGATTCAGAACTAGTCATCAAGCAAGTCAATGGGGAATATCATGCAAATCATCCCAGACTTAGAGCTTACCGAAACGATGTCATGGACCTTTTAAAAAATTTTGAGGAGTCCAAATTGATTTTCGTTCCAAGAAAAAGAAATATTTCCACACAAAATTTAGCTTTTGCGGCTAGAACATGCTTAACGCCAGTCGGAACCAAAGACTGTACAACTCAAATTAAGTTTAGACCAGCGGTGCCAGATAACGAAAAATATTGGCAGGTCTTTGAGGGTGACAAACAAATGGAGGATTTTCTGCTGGGCAGGAATGAATTTGAGTCATCTGATTCGGATTCTAAATCTGATGAAAATTTCCTAAACAAAGAGTCCCCTGAAAAAGAAAAACCATCTGGTCCCATAGAAATCAACATGTTAAATAAAGGACTTGACACTCATACTGAAGAATGCAAGGACATAGAAAATGAAGACATTGAAGTATTATCGTCAAAGGAAAAGAACATACCTAGGGGACTAGCACCATTATAAGACCTCTTTGATTTTAACGATGTAGCAAAGAAGCCCACCATAGAATACATAGAGTCTGAGGTTGAGGAATGCAATATAGGCACCGAGGATCAGCCCAAAATGATTAAATTAGCTAGGTCCTTTCCACTAGATATGAAAAGAAAATATGTTGACCTGTTTAAAGAGTTTGTCGATGTGTTTGCCTGGAGCTATGAAGACTTGAAAGCCTATGATACAGAAATCATCTAGCACAATATTCCTTTGAAAGAAAACCAAAAACCCTTTAAGCAAAAACTGCGTAGAATTAATCCAATACAACTACCTTTGGTAGAAAAGGAAATCAAGAAAATGAATGACGCGGGAATCATTGTGCCTGTGAGGTTTTCAGATTGGGTTTCTAACCTTGTAGCCATGAGGAAAAAGACAAGAGAAATCAGATTGTGCATTGACTTCAAAAACCTTAACAGAGCCTCCCTAAAAGACAATTACCCTTTACCCAAAATGGAACACATTCTGCAAAGGGTAGTTGATTCAAAGAGGATTTCTCTGTTAGATGGTTTTTTAGGGTATAACTAGGTTTTAGTACTCCCAGAAGACCAACTCAAGACAAATTTCACCACTCCTTGGGGCACTTTCATGTATGTGAAAATTCCTTTTGGATTAATGAATGCTGGAGCCACTTTCCAAAGGGCCATGGACATTTCATTTTCAGAAGAGATAGGACACTTCATTGTGATTTACCTTGATGACATAACAATTTATTCTAAATACGATGAAGAGCATCTAAAACATTTAAGAAAGGTCCTTGAAAAGTGCAGAAGGTTTGGGTCATCTTTAAATCCCAAAAAGATAGTGTTTGGCCTTCAGGAGGGTAAACTCCTTGGCCATATCATATCAGAAGAAGGGATTAAAATAGATCCAAATAGAGTTGAGGGAATACTACAAATTAGCCAACCAAGGAACATAAAATAATTTCAATCCTTTATTGGAAAGATTAACTTCTTGAGGAGGTTTATCCCCAACTTAGCAGAGCTCCTTAGAAACATGAATAATATGCTCAAGAAAGAAGTATGAGTGAAGTGGACTGTAGAAACCAGAAAATCCTTCGAATTGGTAAAACATGCACTCACCCGGGCACCAGTCGTAATTATCCCAGACTTTTCAAAAGAGTTCCTTATTTTCTCCTTTGCCTCAGAGCATACTGTGGCTGCAGTCCTGTTGCAGAAAAACCTAGAGGGACAGGAACAGCCCATTGCTTTTTTCAGCAAGGCTTTACGGGATGCACCCTTGAAATATAACATAATGAAAAAACAGGCCTATGCTTTGGTAAAGGCCTTAAAGGACTTCAGGGTGTATATTCTACATTCCCACATCATTGCCTATGTACCTAATATAGTGGTAAAAGACATCTTGTCACAAGACCCAGATGGAAAGAGAGGTAAATGGATTGCTGCTATATTAGAGTATGATTTGGAAATCAAACCAACAAAACTTATTAAAGGTCAGGGCTTAGCTCAAATAATGGCTGAATCTAATCTACAAGCCCTTGACATTAACATGGTATATGCCTTGGATGAACGGGAAGAATTACCTGCTCCCACTGTCGAAGAGCAGTTTCAAAACTCACCTTGGTACACTGATATGTTGTATGTGCTTGCAAATCTTAATGCTCCTCCTGATTTATCAAAAACAAAGGCAAGGTTTTTAAAATTGAAAAATAGGAACTATTGCATTTTAAATGAAGTTTTATATTGGAAAAATGTTGATGGTTTATTGCTTAAATGTTTGCCTGAAGTTGATGCAGAAAGGATCAAGTATGAATTCCATGAAGGAGAGTGTGGAGGCCATCTTTACTGGAAAACCACAACCAATAAAATCCTTAGAGCTGGCTATTACTGTCCCACCCTTTTTCAGGATGTCCATAAAATGATAGTTGCCTATCACAAATGCCAAAATTTTGAAGGCAAAAGAAAATTTCTTCCTTTACCATTACAACCTATCACTTTTGAAGCTCCTTTTCAACAGTGGGGCCTAGATTTTATAGGGGAAATCCATCCTGATTCATCTGCCCAACACAAATGGATTCTCACAGCCACTGAGTACTTCACAAAATGGATTGAAGCCATACCTTCTAGGAATGCCACAAATTCTGTCATTATAAAATTCCTTGAAGACCATATCTTGTCTAGATTCGGGGCCCTAGGAAGATTATTACTGATAATGCTGCTGCTTTTTGTTCTAAAAAGATGATTGAGTTTTGTCACAGGTATCAGATTACACTTGGTCATTCTACTGCTTACTACCCTCAAGGTAATGGGCTAGCATAATCATCAAATAAAAGTTTGGTGACCATCATCAAGAAGCTGCTTGAAGAGAACAAAAAATCATGGCATAACAAGTTGGTGCATGCTCTGTGGGCAGACAGATTGACCACAAATAAGTCCATTGGAATGTCCCCTTACTAGCTTGTTTATGGATAATATGTAGTGTTTCTTACCAGCCTGGGTGTACCAGTAATAAAATTAATACAAGAAATACTACACGAAGAAGTAGTCAGAGATCAGTACGTCAATGGGATAACACATCTTCAACAGACAAGAGAAGAGGTTTACGATAGGGCTCAGAAGGTGTAAGAAAACATAAAGAAGTTGTTCGACAAAAGACCAAAGGCTTGTGTCTTCAAAATTGGAGATAAGGTACTCAAATGGGATTCCAAAAGAGAGGATAAGGGCAAACATGTTAAATTTGACAGTTTGTGGCAAGGTCCTTACATCATCCAGTCCACCGTTGGTCCTAATGCCTTTTTTCTACAAGAGTTAGATGGCACATATCTATTTGGGGGTCCTGTCAATGGCAGGGTCCTTAAGCATTACTACTGCTGAGTTCGATTTTAAAGCTTTCATTTCCATTATAAATACCATTTTATTTGTTTAGTCTCATAAAACAAAAGGTACAAAAATAATAAAAAGAAAAGAAAAGAGGGAAGATTATGAAAACAAGAAAGGTACAGCCCCATACCAAAAAAGATAAAGAAAATCTGAAAGTGTGCAAGATTAAATGCCACTCCTACATAACACACTTCTAATTAGTCAAACAGCCTAATCTCGACTAATTAGTTTTAAATTTTCTGCTGATAGGATAGTGAATTCGATTTTCCAAACTGTTTAATCTTGGTTTATCAGTAGATAGTTTAGGATAGAAATTAAAGGTTCAAACATGATAAAAAACGTAAACCTAAGTTTCCCAAAAGAGATGACTCAAATGTGTTTTATTTTCTAACTCAAAATGATGTAAATCTGGTTCTAATTAGCTCAAAATCTGAACCAGACAACAAAGAAGGAACAACTCAAAAAGAGTAATAAACAGAGCTGTAAAAAGATGAAGGAAGTGCTCTCAAATTTTAGATCTTAAGCCTTCCAGTTTGTTTTAAATTTCCTGCAAATAAATATCTATGTGCAGCTTGTTTTCCATGCCATAGATTATAGCAAGTCAAATAGTTTAATCTTGACTTGACTGTTTTTAAATTTTTGTTTTAGAATTTAGAGAATAAAATTTGTTGGAGAATTTAATCCCACAGATAGTAGATTAGGTAGAGAATCATCCGAACTCAACTCGTTAAATCTCGAGTTCAAAAAATAGAAATAAGGAGTAGAATTACTAGATTTACCGCTTAAAAAGAATAAAAATGTTGTGAAAGAGTTTGCCAATCCAAGTGCACTCTAAAGAAGAAAAAATGTTAGATCAAGAGGGTTGGGCAGGTAGAAGTTTGTATTGATGAAGATCCATTGTTTTTCGTGGTTGCTAATATGTTTTTCGTGAGAAAGATCATCCTAGTAAAAGCAGAAAAACCCAATGGATTAGGCAACCGATCAGCCTCCCAAGAGAACATCAAAGGATCAAGCACAGTCGGCCTCCCGGAGAATGCAAGTCCGGGGTTCTCGATGCCTTCAAGAAGGCACCATCCCGAGTGGAGCCACTGTTAGCCACCTGTAAAATGTGATTATATCAAAAGGTGGCTAAATCTGTTTTGAGCCTTCAAGGAACAATTTTCTATAACAAAAAACTATTGGCTCTTGAAGACTCTTGAAGACCTCTTGTTTCTGTCTTAAATCTTCATTCCTATGCCCATTCCCCATTCAGAAATCCTGTTGATTTCCAAGGTCAAAATATTGCTGCAAGACCCTTTTTTCCCTTTTTCCCCTTTTTTCCAAACTAACCTCTTCTTAACCCTTTCATTTCCCATGAAAATCCCTAATTTTCATGTTTCTCTCCTTTCCCCCTCATCAAAATCCCCTTTATAAAATCTAAGACCCCTTCTTAGCCTTATCGGAACCCTCAAACCTTTGAAAATCATGATAAAAACCATTAAAATCCATATTTCCTATGTATTAGGCTTAAGCCCCCTTGGACTAAGCCCCTAGCATTTCCGCCCATACACCCTGGCGCCGTGACCGCGTGCTGAGTAGTCGGGCGCTCATCCGATTTAAATTAATATTTCACCCAAAACATTAAAAAACCTTTGAATATGTATTTAAACCGTCGAATTAACATTTTATTAAATTTTCCGCCCGTGAAAATGTGGAGCAATCTCGACCGTCGATCTGATCCACAGATCCGACGGTGTGGAGTGCGCCTCCCGGTGGACCCCCCAGCTGTGCGCCGTTTTCCCAAAACCACGTGGTTTCTATCGCACCACTCTTCGGCGGAGGGCGGTTTTTGCCCGAAGGCTAGTGATTCCATACACTGCTTGACACGCGTCCCGAGCAATATTCCGGAAACTTCCATCCACCGCGTATTAAATTCATCCATCGCGCGTTATCGTTCGGATGAGGACGCCCAACGATATCACTGTGGACCATCCGATCTGGGCCCACTGATCCAACGGTGATCGCTCGCCGAAGTTGCTCGATGGTTAACGAAGGTGCGCGCATGATAACCGGGCCATCATACAATGGAAAATCAATCTCCGCTGTTGATCTGATCTGCAGATAGACGGCCCACAATTCATCGCCCGATCTCTCTGTTTGAATTTCCATTGCCCAATCCCGACTGTCGATCTCTACGCGATCGACGGCTCAGATTCATCCTTCTCCTCTGACCACCTCGTTCAATCTCGACCGTCGATCTCTACACGATCGATGGCTCGGATTTAATCCTTCTTTCACCCATTCCACAATCACTCCCGATCAACCCTGACCATTGGATGATGCCATACAACGGCTCCGATCTCCTTGCACGCCCTCTGATGCAGTTAACCTATATACACAGGTTTTTATAATGTTTTCACGATTTTCAAAGAAGATTCAGAGGCAGTGGGTGACGACCCTCCTGTCTTCGATTCGTCAAAGAAAATCCTCCACAGGGTGGACATGGACGTTGTTTCTGTGATTTCTCAGGCATGGATACCTTATAAACCCTGCACACCTGCGGAAACACCATGAAAGGGGCATAGTTAAAGAGTATCAGTGCCGAAGACCAAAATGTATCAGAACAGAGGACTAGAGACAATTTTTACGGGAATTATGGCTAAGACTGTTATCAAAAGCCTAATCCCTGATTTAAAACACATTTCAAAGAATATTTTAAGGGTTTTATCGACAGGAGCGCTTCCACCGCCACAATTGAGGAAAATTGATCCCTCTAGTTACTGAAATGCCACCTGTGCCTCAAAGTATTCAATCAGAGGCCGAATTTATTGATCAGGATCAGATATTTGTCTCAAACGCAGCCGAAGAGTTACTCCTGCAGGGTATTCAACGCAAAGAATGGCTACAGAGTTACTTCGACGCCAAAATAGAGGCTAATTGAACCTTCTGCAGCTTCTAAAGGCACCTACAACCTCACAGAAAATCAAAGGCTGCCGAACAAATAATACTAATCAAGGGTCTTATCTCCAAATTGTCAGCAAAACTATTTTAAAGGTTAAAGAACAGTCCATAAGCAGATCTTTCAATCATCAGGCCTCGAAAGACACAAACAGAGTTATGAAGCAGAGTTATAAACGATTACATTCCCACCTTATGCCTCTCCTGGTTCCCAAAGGCCAGGAATTACATTGATTACATGATTAATGATACATGACCCCTGGGAAATCCTCCCACCTCTTCATTCTTCTATAAATACTTCTGCAGAAGATGAGAAAATGTTGGTCTCTGGACATATGAATGCATGTAATAGTTATTCTGAAGCTACTGATGCCCTATTTTCAACTCAAATATACATAAGCTGATATGAGAAGTTGAAGTTGTAGAGACCCACCGGGCTTGCTGATTGTAACCGGTTTGAACATAAAATCCAAGCTACTGATTTATGGGATCCTAATTTGTGTTAATGGTGATGTGTTCCTCACTGTCAACTTGTTATTTTTCTTAATGTTTTCATTCTGTTCATTTTCTCTGATAAAGAGCAGCAAACATAGAGCTAGGATTTACTTTCAATAGTACCCTACTCTTACTGAAAGCTTTATTGTTTATGTTCATTTGAACGTTCTCTTTGAAGAGTACATTAACGGTGTGCCTGCTTAAAAGCACTTCTGCCCTCGGTCTCAATTTCTCTTTGTCATTGTTATCTCGTGGTTTCCCTATTTGAATATTGTCAAAGTTTTTGATAGTTTTAAAAAAGGCACTTACCTGATCTTAAGCTGTTCAATTGTCTTTTAATGTTTTCTTACTGAAATTATTTCAAATGAGGCTAGTTTAAAGGTATTAACATGATCTCAAAATACTTTTATGTTTTCCTTGTTGAATATGTTGAAAGCAGGGTAGTTTAAAGGTACTTACCTAATCTTAAGCTGTTCAACTGTCTTTTAATGTTTTCTAACTGAAAGAACTTCAAATCAGGCTAGTTTAAAGGTATTAACCTGATCTCAGAATACTCTCATGTTTTCTTTATTGAATATGCTGAAAGCAGGGTAGTTTAAAGGCACTTACCTGATCTTAAGTTGTTCAACTGTCTTTTAATTTTTTCTCACTGAAATTATTTCAAAGCATGCTATTTTAAAGGTATTAACCTGATCTCAGAATACTTTTATGTTTTCCTTATTGAATATGATGAAAGCAGGGTAGTTTAAAGGCACTTACCTGATCTTAAGCTGTTCAATTGTCTTTTAATGTTTTCTTACTGAAATTATTTCAAATGAGGCTAGTTTAAAGGTATTAACATGATCTCAAAATACTTTTATGTTTTCCTTGTTGAATATGTTGAAAGCAGGGTAGTTTAAAAGAACTTACTTGATCTTAGGTTGTTTCACTACATTTTCATCTGTTTTTTCTTCATTTCTTATCTGTTTCATTCCATAAAATCACCTTAAAGATGAAATAAATGAATTGCCCCATGGATCCTGCTCGACCCTCACTGTCCAATTAAAATCCTCCTATGACTCCATAGCCCAATGGGTTAAAACTGTCTTTGCCTTTTCTATTATCCAAATCATTCCTTCATCTGCAAACACCTTCACCCTTCATTTTGAAACTTCCTTCACTTTCATCATGTCCTTGCCCAACCAAAAAAAACAAAACAAAACCCAAGCTCTTCATAACTAGCCTAATATCATAATTTCAGCTATTAAAGATCACATATTTAAACTCATTCATAAAGAGATCCCTCTCTGGATTCAGGAGGGCTAGATCCTAGAATCCCAAAGTTGGTTGAAACAATGTTGCTTCTGCATTTTTATTCTTACCAATCTGCTAAAATTACAGATTCCTAACACATCTCTGCAATTGTACCTTTGAAATCATACCTAAAACCTAGACCTAGTTCCTTGACTAACATTCCTATCCAAAAAAAACTAAAAAATAAACCCTAATTCACTTAGCTTATACCTAGCCTAATATCATTGCATATCCATTCATATCATTGACTGTAAAAGTGACATTGAGAGAGCCCTCTTTGGTTTGGTAGGGCTATGTACCAAACCTAAAGATTGGTTTGAGGTTACCTCCTTCAGTCTCCACTCTTAGCCTTGGGAAACAGGGGGAGTGATACCATTTTTGGAACCGTTGTCGGGGAGCGGTTGCAAAAATTTCCCTGGGGATAATTCTTTTAGTTCACTAAATTTTAGACTTGTGGGTGACAAGTTCTAACATTCAAAGAAGGTTGAGTTAGTAAATTCGAGCCAAAGTGCAAATTCTCAAGAAAACTGGCTCCCAAAAGACACACTAGGTCAAATCCAGACCCAAATCCCTCACCAATTGTTAATGACCCTGATAGTATTTCAAGAAAGCAGAAAAAAAGTCTCGCAGAGATTTTCCTGACATCTACCCCCACTTGTGAAATCAAAATCCCTGCCTACGAGGTTAATTGCTCCAGAAGATTCGTCCTTCAATTTTAAATTTGTGAAATATTTGTTCAACTCTAATTCAAAATCCTTCATTTTAGAAACTATCTTTGACCCCATTGACTTTGAGAATTACTTGACATTTTCTAAGTATTATTATATCGAGCTGCTTGATAGTGAAGTCTGGTATAATCTTCATAAACTTCAAGGTTTGGTCGATAAGTTTCAAGTAACTTCTGAAAAATTATTCTTTCCAATACAAACAATAAGCTTTTCCTTCATCATCTACCATCACACCTTCTCACACAACTACACCATCATCCCTTACTTTTACACCATCACTTCCTCTACAGTTACACACTCCATCAACACCTACACAAACTCCTCCATTAGTCATGGCCATATTTTCTGCATTGATTCTACCACCACAAATCACTGCACTACCTCAGAATTATGGTCAGAGATTGCCTCTATTTGATGGAACATTAGGGGTTAATTCTCTCCAACAAATTGTAAAAGTAGTTGATTTCATCGATCTTGAAGAGATTGAAAATGATGATGCCAAGATGCACATTTTAGCACAGAGCTTCTCAAGAGAGATTAAGAAATGGTTCTGCTCCCTAAAAACTAGTTCCATAGCTAATTCACAACAGTTGATTGATTTATTTATGGAAAAATGGGAGGAGAAGAAAAACCCTTTACAAATTCTAGCTGAATACAATGCCTTGAAAAGAAATCCTAATGATTCTATGCAAGACTTCACAACTAGATTCAATATAATTTATGATTCCATTTCTGAAAATATCAAGCCTCCTCCAGGACTTGTATTACATCATTACCCAGATGGTTTCAATTCTGATATGGCTTACTAGCTAAGGGAAATAAATACATCTACCCTTGAAGAAATTTAGAGAAATGCAAGGAGCATTGAATTGAATCTGATTCTCAAGAAAAGAGGGTAACCATCAAGGAAGAAACATATTATTCATCAGAGGGAAAAATTAACACCTTGATCAAAACAACGGAGAAGATGATGGACACAATGACCATCGCAGATAGCCAAGTTGAACCCTCAATTAGAAATCCCAATTTAAGAGGTCAAAATCAGCAGCCTCAACACAGGATCAAGCAAAGGGAGCAGAGGGGTCAGGATCAACAAGGTCAACAAAAAATTCACACTTTATTTTAGAAAAACTATACCGAAGGCCCTGAAGAAGAAGAAGAAGAAGAAGAGATTTCATACAAAAAAAATTTTTTTGAGGAAAATCGACAGCCTATTTTCTTGACTGAAGAAGATCAGTTTTTTGCAGAAATTTATGCACCAGATGATCATAAATATGTTTTTTATAATGATTATATGTTATCAGTATAGACAGAATATTACCAAAGAGGATATCAAAATGTTCTTACTCAAGTACTAAGGCAGTATGATTTGATAAATAGGAACGTGCCTATAACCTCAAGTCAGAAAAAACACAATTCTCAAATAGATGCTCATCATAAAGAGATGTCTACTTCAAATCACAGCAAAGAGAAAGGACCTGTTGTTCTTAATCAGAGGAAATTCAATGAAGCTTCTACTAGCAATCAAAAGAAAGATAAATAAATTCAAGACGAAGGACAGAAAAAGGAGATTCCACACAAATATCAACCCGAAATGAAACATGCACCATCTAAAGAGGTAGAAAAACATTATGCTCTTTTTAGTATTAAAAATGAAATCTCAAAATTCAAAGTCTCCATTAATTTAACTGAAACAATCAAGAATTACTAGTATTAGTTTCAGGTAGCCAAGTTGCCTAGGGTAGATCAAATGTCTGATATTGTTAATGTGAGTGATGATCACCCTAGACTTTTATTTGGTCCTGCTATAGATGGTGACTTAGAAGATAGTGAGGTCCCTCCTTTTTATCTTAGCCTCAAAATCCATGATTCTATCCTCCATAATGCCATGTTAGACTCTGTAGCATCTCATAACCTCATGCCTAAAGCCATAACGGACAAACTAGGATTCGATATCACAAGACCCTACCATGCCCTTTACTCTTTTGATTCAGGAAGGGTTAAATGTCTTGGTCTCATTAAATATCTAGCAGTGTCTTTAGAGAAAATTCTAGCCAACAATGTCCTCACGGTCGTTGTTGTAGCTGACATCCCTCCTAGATATGGAAAGTTTCTCTCCCGGTCATGGGGAGAAAAACTTAGAGGCACCTTGTAGCTCGACTTTTCCTATGCTACTATATCAATCTTTGGGCAAGTAAAAAAACTATACCATGAAAATAAGATGAAGTACATTATCAGTAGCACAGAAAAACTTAATAATCACCCAATACATGTTTTTCACATGGATTTAGAGTCCTTTATATTATTTAATGATGATTGTTCTGCATCCTCAAAATTTTTTATGGAAGAAAAAGAAGAAAATTCATAATTTTCAAATTCTGTTTTAAAATTTTTAATTGCAAAAAAACAAGAAAATATGCCAAGTGGATTGGAGACAAGTGCACCAGCCAAAAGGAGGGATGAAATAGTGAAAGAAATAGAACATATTGGTACAACATGCCTTTATCAAGCAATTATTCAAGAACAATTATCCAAATTGCAGCTTCCCGATGAAGAAAGTGGTTTGTGGACCATGGATTTCGATGGAGCCTTAGGTGAGGAAGGAGTTGGAATTGGAGTGTGGATTAAAAACCCTATTAATTATTCATATAAATTTCCTCCTAATGTTCGAATGTCTTCTCACAAATTTGAAATTGATTTTTCAAACAATGAATAAGAATATGAGGCTTTGATAGACGGTCTGAAAATTCTTAATAAATTAGGTGCCAAGAAAATTTATGTGTATGGAAACTCTAAATTGGTAATAAAGAAATTCAAAGGGGAATACCAGACCAAGAATTCTAGATTGTGAGCTTACCACAATGTAGTGTTAGACATCCTCAAGACTTTCACTGAATATACTCTGCCATTGATTTCAAGGAACAAAAATGTCATTGTTGATTCTCTTCCTACTTCAGCCAGCATGTTCAAAATTCTAGAGTATCCCAACAAGAAGTATGAAATTAATGTAAAAAATCACCATGTTGTTCCAGATAATGTTCATTATTGGAAAAATTTTCAAGATGACAAAAAAATCAACAACTTTTTGCAGACGAAAGAGTATTTTGTGAGTTCATAAATGGATGAGCAGTTTTATGAATATGATCATGAAATGCATGCAATAGAAATGAAGGTACTACAGTCGAAAGAAAAATCTATTCGAAAAGGTCTTGTACCTTTGGAGGAGCTTTTTAACCAAGATGATGTTGCATGGAAATCATCAATGCTGCCAATAGAAGGAGTGGAAGACCTCACTCTTGGAACTCCTGAAAAGCCCAAAATGATCAAGATTTTGAAATCCTTGAGCTTAAAAATGAAAGGTAAATATGCAGCACTCATGTCTCAGTTTTCTGATATTTTGGCATGGGAGTATTCTGATCTAAAAGTGTATGATAAGAGTATAATTTAGCACACCATTCATTTAAAGCTTGATCATAAGCCTTTTTGCCAGAAACTAAGGAGAATGAATCCCAAGTTGTTGCCATCTATTCAAAAAGAAGTGAACAGGTTGTATTTTATCGATATTATATTTCATCTTTGCTTTTCAAATTGGGTGTCAAACTTAGTGCTAGTAAGAAATAAGACTAGGGAGATTCACTTGTGTATAGATTTCTGTAATCTAAATAAAGTATCATTGAAAGACAACTAACCACTTCCAAATATGGATCATATTCTGCAAAGGGTGGTTGGTTCTTCCAAACTTTCATTGTTGGATGGATATTTCAGGTACAACCATATTTTAGCTCATCTGGATGGTCAGGAGAAGGCAACCTTTACAACACCTTGGGGTACTTTTATGTATGCCAAAATTCCCTTTTGATTGACGAATTTAGGAGAAAATTTTTAGCGAGCGATGGATATTTCCTTTTCCAATGAAAAGGATGTCTTTTCGGTCATTTATCTTGATGACATCACAATTTTTTCCAATACAGATGAAGAGCACTTGCAGCATTTGAAAACAATTTTCCAGAAATGCAGAAAATTTGACATATTGCTGAATCCAAAGAAGATTTTGTTTTCTATGGAAGAAGGGAAAATGCTTGGTCATATCATATCTAAATACGCCATCTGGATAGATCCTTCAAGGATTGAAGAAATTTAGAATGTGGACTATCTGAGAAGAAAGAAGGAAATCCAATCATTCAATGGAAAAATCAATTTAATGAGAAGGTTTATTCCTAACCTTGTTGAACATTTAAGAGAAATTACTGATATGTTGAAGAAATATAGTGAGGTGAAATGGTCCAATGAGGAAAATAAATCATTCAATCAAGTTAAGTTTGTGTTTTCTCATGCTGCTATTCTTATTGGCTTGGATTATACACTTTATTTCATCATTTTCTCCTTTGCTTCTGAACATACTCTAGTTGTTTTCCTTATGCAAAAGAAAGATCAGAAAATAGAACAACCCATTGCCTTCTTCAGTAGAACCATAAGAGACACAGCGTTGAAGTACAATATCATCGAAAAATAGGCCTTGGCACTAGTTAAGGCATTGAAGGACTTTCGAGTCTATATTATTCACTTTCATGTTCTTGCGTATGTCCCAAACATTGTTGTCAAATATGTGCTAACACAGAATGATCCTAAAGGTCGACGTGGCAAGTGGATGGCTACCATGTTGGATTATGACTTGGAAATCAAACCTACAAAACTGATCAAGGGACAAGGTTTGGCTAAGCTCATGGTGGACTCAAATTTACATGCCTTTGACATCAATTTCATTGTTGCATTATCTAAGGAGAAAGAGGTTGATTCATTACCTCAGGTATCTGAAATTTTTACTTCATCATCATGGTATGCTGATATTGTTCATTTTCTACAACATTTGAATACTCCTCCCGACTTGCCTAGCAGTAAAGGTAGATCTATAAAGTGGAAGGCTCTTAAGTACTCCATTATTTAAATTTTTTTGTATTGGAAATGCCCATGCAGAGCTTTATTGAACTGTTTGGTAGAAGGTAAAGTTGAAAAAGTGATAAATGATTTCATAAAGGTGATTTTGGTGGTCATATTTTCTGGAATACTACAACAAACAAGATATTGAGGGTTGGATTTTATTGGCCAAGTTTCTTTCCGATGTTTATAAAACTATCATGAGTGTCAAATTTTCCAAGGAAAGTGAAATCTTTTACCAATGCCCTTGAAACCAATTGCAGTTCAGGCACCCTTTCAGCAATAGGGGCTTGATTTCCTTGGCGAGATTAACCCTCCATCATCAAATCAACATAAGTGGATACTCACTACCACCGATTACTTCATAAAGTGGATTGAGGCCATCTCTACAAAAAAAGATACATACACCATCATTATTCAGTTTTTGGAGAGAAATATTCTGTCTTATTTTGGCTACCCACATAGATTATCACTCACAATGCAACCACCTTTAAGTCCAAAAAGATGATTTACTTTTGTGATAAATATCACATAAGACTCAGGCATTCTACACCATACTATCCTCAAGGAAACAGGTTGGATGAATCATCAAACAAATCATTGGTGAACATAATCAAGAAATATTTGCAAGAGAAAAAATTTATTTGGAAAAAAAAAAACTCATAAATTCTCTATGGGAAAACAAATTTAGCACAAAGAGATCAATCAGCATGTCACCCTTCCAGCTATTTTATGGTGTAGACAGAGTGTTTCTTACTTCCTTAGTAGTTTCGGTGATGAAAATTCTGCAAGACATCAACATTGAGTCAAATGACATCCAACGAAGAATCAGTCAAATGATTCATTTACAACAGTCTAGGGAATAATTTTTCAATCACACTTCAAAACTTCAGGAGAAAATCAAGAAGATCTATGACAAAAAAACCAAATCTAATTATTTCAAATTAGGATATTTTTTTCTTCTATGGGATGCCTGAAATGAAGACAAAGGCAATCATGGTAATTTTGATAACCTATGGAAAGGTCCTTACAAGATTACAACATTAAAGGAAAATAAGGCGTTTTTGTTCGAAGATCTTAATGGGTAGGAAATTCTGGGAGGATTAGTGAATGGTAGGTTCCTCAAACATTATCTCATCTGATCTTGAAGAATAAGGTTCACTTTCATTTTAAATATCATTTTATTTTCTTTCAAAGAATAAGGAAGTTGTTTCAAAAGCTTTTTTATGCGGAATTATGAATTATGGATAAAAAATTATTCCCTAAATGTGGTGCTATGCATTTAGAAAAAAAAAATTAAAGACTTTGAAAATAATTTTCCTAATAGTAAATAGACACACAGAATAGATCAAGAAATCTACTTGGGATCCAAGGGCTTCCTATTCTCCTTATGTGGCTCTGGTTGTAGCTTCAAATCCAAGCTAGATCGCCAAAATATTTCCTGCAATAATGAACACTAAACAACAAAGAGATTGCAATATACAGATGACTATTCAAGTTATTCAGTTAAATCAATGAAACGTGAACCATATACATTAGATAAGAATTCATAATATGAAATATAGAAGCTTATACATATACATATGGGAAAGTAAGCATCAATATTTATTAATGGATATAAGGGGAGGTTACAACCAGCGATTGATTTGATTTCACCATCTCTAGCATCATCCCAACCTCATCACAATGAACATCTCTCCAGCAGCATATCATTCAAATTGAATCCTCAATTGAAATTCCACTAACATTTCTCTACTCAATTGCTTCCTTCTCAAGCACTAGGATCTGTGATCAATTTATAGATGAGTTGAAGGTATTTTTACAATCAATGACATTCTAATAATAGGCAAGACATGTTCCCAATCTTAGAGGTATCAAACGGACATATGGATTCAAAGTTTGACACATATGCACTCTTTTAGAAGGCACTAGCCAAGTGGATATTCTGGAACAATGAGAATTTCTCTCCCAAATGACCAATGCACCCTTGAGTGTCATGAAGTGCTTTGCAAAGCACCCTTGAATGGAGGTAACTACATATGCAATGCACTTAGCCCCTTAAGGGACTACGTTGGTGAGTGCATAGGTGATATAACATATACTTAAAATCTTGGAAACCTTGCAATAGAAGTCATGGATGATTTTGTCTTTGTTCTTTGTCTTAGGGCATGTAGCAACTGAAATTATAGGGGATGAAAGACCCTATCCATTGGTTCTGGGGATAATTTCCAGTTTAACCAAGTCATTGGGAATGATTCCCAAATTGACCTATAACATATTCCCCCCCTAAAGCATGAAGTCAGAATAATAATAACAATATTTTTTGAATGAGATGCTTTACACTGTGATGGGCTAGAGTTGAAGCGGAGTGGTGACCTGCATCAATCTTACAATACATTACATCCTGATATATCCTCTTGATCTCAAATTTCTGAGGGAAGGAATTCCCATGCTCAGCACATAAACTATATAATAACATGTACATAGTGGAGAAAGTCGTCTACATTGGAATGTTGCCCAATATATACATGCCTATATATATAGGCCCATGTTCAGATGATGTGTACAACAATCCTGAAACCGTAGCCCGGATGGTGAAAACTAGATTCGGGGTCTTCTTATCTCATTCACTCGATCGTTCAGGTACAATTCTAGCCATGTGAATATATGATTTGTAGTCAAACATGGTAAGACATCATTTGATTACCAGCCAATGATGTGAGTAGTTAAAAAATGTGAGAGAACCACCATTGATGTCAATGGACCTCAAGGTACTGCAGTACATTTCGTAAGGCATGAATGGATGATTTGTTGTCGAACGACAAACAAAATATTTTGGTCAAAAGTCCAGAAGTGAGGATCTTGTCGATGCTGTAAAAAGCCTCATGGTACAGGAATATGATGTTTCTAAGTGAACTTCCTGGATGATAATTTCACATCGACAGGAATTAATTTTATTGCAAAATGGGAGTTATTGATTTCAGAGACAAAGTATGACTTGATATAGAAATTTTCAGGGATGATTGTCATGATAATGAAGGTTTATGATTATTGCAGAAGGATAAGTATTCACGAGATGACTTCTCTTGAACATATTGAAGACACTAAGATGAGTTGGCACCATTTACCCAAAACCGAGGTGAAGGTATGATGAACCATAGGTATGAATGAACCATCAAGAATATTACCCAACCGAAACAGTCACGGTGATGGAGTGAAGTGTCATGTTCAAGAGCGACCTGCTACCATAAAAAGTTATGTTCACTTTCCCAAAATTTCCCCTGTCATTTTTCGACCAATACCTATTTGTTTTTTAACAAGCTTGAGGAGGATAGCATATGCTTGATCTATAATTCAACCCTTTGGGCAGACAATGTATCACTATTTAATCATTTAATGAGTCTAGAGATTAATGAAACTCGATTATTTCCATGATCGACAAGCTCGTCGCTATCTTATGTTTTAATGAGCCTAACGATAGTGACAACCTGATCCTTTCTCATATTTAGAGAGTTTGAAAAAGAGGACAAAAGAAAACTCCATAAGTACTTTTTCGTAAAGTTGTCACTCAGATCTAAAAAGGTGTAAAATAATATCTAAGAGAACCTCTTTAGTCATATTTGACTAAGGTATTCCTTTTTCATAAATAATATATCTCAGTTCGTAAAAGGGTTAAACTCATACTCAGCATACATCAATTCATTTACTTTTACGAGCTTGAAAAGACAAGTGCTCGGCAATATTTTCACATTATCGGAGTCTGAAAAGAGCTAAAACAAGACTCCAAGGGTTCTTTTTTCGCTGTTATAGAAGCTCGAAAAAGAGATAAAAGTGTTGTTCAAGTCCTTTTTCATTTTTAACAAAGCTCTAAAAATAAGTATAACAGTATGCTTTGTGGTCAAATCATTCTTGAAATAAATCTACATGATTAATCTATTCATCAGTTGTAAAACCTGTTTAGAACAACATCAAATGGATTAAAAATACCTGTTTCCTGATAAAAATATAATAAAACCATAGTCATAGCAATAAATGTTCATTGCAAATAATCAAATTACTAATAAAAAGAGTTTTACTATTCATTTTTGCCAATCAATAGTTACCATTTGCATTTTGGAGCTCTAAACCTATTATTTACCCTGAACTTCAGTTGTTGATTGCGATCGATTCTATGGATGGTTTTCATCGCTGTTTGATCCAGGTTAGTGCCATGAACCCTCTCTTTCTTTCAGTAGTCAATTCATTTCCTTTCAGTGAAATTTTTAGGGTTTTGAGCCCTTTAGGGAAAAATTTTCTTCCAAAGAGGGAAACACACCCTTGAGCATCGAAATGTGTGTTGTAGAGCACCTAAATTGAAGTCTAGCTACATATGCAATGCATTGTCCCTTTTTCAATACTATGTTGGGTGCAATCTCCATTTTTTATTCTTGCACTATGCTCAAAATTTGTCTAAATTTTTTCTTTGAAAGGAGTCTAATGAGTCTTATGGTTATGTTTAAGGATTTCATCAGACTATAATGACGATTAAATGGAGAGAAAGAGAGCATGAAGAGAAAAATATGGTTTCCCTAAATGATCTAGGTACAGTAAGATCCATAAGATATTGTGGGTTGTTAAAGTAATTCCGCTTATCAGGGATGAGGCAACAAATAGAACTCTTGGAGTTCCTAGTTCGAGCATGGGATCTGAATATTAATGCATTTCATATTAGAAAAAAAATGGTTCCTATTACAGTGGAGGATGTATACTTTCTCGAAAGTTTTTCAAGGAGAGGCTTGCCCATTTCTCTCTTAGGGTCTATTCTTGGAGGAGAGACAGTGAGAGACTATGTTTTGTAGTATTTTTATCTAGGGGCAGAGCCAAGAAAATATGGGAAGAAAAACATCCGTGATTTTGAAGATTTTCCTTCGAGAACCATTCTTTTCATGATCGAAAAACTTGTCGACACCATTACACTACATGTAGTGAATAAATCATATATGCAGTATGCGCTAGAGTGCATGGAGTCAGAAGTCTTTAACTAGTCTGAAGCTATAATTTCCCAAATAAAGGAACAACTAAACAAAGCAAAGGGAGGAAGGAAGAATAAATTTAGTTATGATTTGATCCTCATTTAATTTTCCTTAGAGAAGATTACACTGATGTAGCCTCAGCATGTGACGCTGGGTGTGTCTAACCCTAGAGACCTGAGGATGCAGAGATTGGTAGAACTAATGGGTAAGCATGTAGGCCAATCAACCATTGTGTTCTCGACTGCATTCTTCACTTGTTTTAGGTGACAATTTGTTGCCATTGATGAGTATGAATATGCAGGTATCGATTTCTGAGGAGATCCAGACTTAGCCCTACAAGAAGGCGCTCGATGGGGTGTAATAGGTAAGAATGTTTTGACCATGTTTTTTATTTTCCTAAGGTTTATAGAATGTTCTTGTATTTTTTATGTTTTCCCAAGACTAAACTAAATTTTTGATGTAATGAAGATGTTGGTTGAGTTCAACCGGTGGAGGAACTAAAGCATGGAGTAGATAATATAATAGAGAGGGTTGTTGGGAGAGTAGTCCTTTAGGATATAGACATGGCTGAGACTCTGTCTAAGCCTCGGTAGCACAAAGAGGGGTTGACCTTCCGGATTCCAGATTTCTAGATCAAAGAGTTACCCATGCGACTGCAGCACCATACTATAGGCGTTCCTAACCACTGGATGTGGGTACTGCGTAGGATAGCTAGATCCATAGCATGTTACCATGAGCATCACTAGTTTAATTTCAATATTTTGCATATATTTTGAGGTCAGATGACCAATGTGTCTTGGGCACAATTTTTTGTAAAAACCTATGACTATCTATATATTTGATTTCAGTGTTTTCCTATGTTTATTGCATAATTCTATTCAATTATGTGAATGTATCTTTACATGTGTTTCAAATGTCTGTCTAAATCTTGATTAGCTAAAGAATCATTCAATGTCTTCAAATTTCTAGAAATGTGTTGATATTGAATAAAATCAAAGTGTCTTTCCAAAAGTCAAACTATTAGGAACAAACGATGTAGTTATGGATTTCTAACAGTATAAACACTAGTAAGTTGTTATACAACAAGTTGTGATTCTAACCTTATAATGATGTGGTTAATACTAAATTAAATGGCATCAGAGAGAATTTTGATCAACGTGCTATACTCAAAAATATTGTTTGTCGATCTACAAATAAAAATCCCTCGAAAACTCACTAACTCGTTGTTCGGAGAAAAAATGGCCCACACTGCAGAGGATAGATTTTGCATACTACAACTAGCACCATTAGCATATCCAAAAAATGGTTCCAAAGATTCAGACATCTGCGATGAAATGTAAAGTGGATTACTAACGTCAAGAAAATTCTAAAAACAAGCCAAGATAGTGAATGCAAATAAACAACATATATATACAATATAATACAAAAAATTACTATGTTCATTATTAAGCATAGTAACGTTTTAGATATAACTTGTTTCTGGGTTGTGCCAATAGAATTCCATCGTAATCCACCAATTCATAGGCACCCTTATCAAGAACTCTTTTGAAAATATAGGGGCCATGCCATAATGGCTCAAATTTCCCTATACCTAATACATCAGCTTCTTGATCATAAAGAAGGACCAAGTCGCCCTCTGAGAAAATGCGAGGTTGGACATTTTTGTCATATTGCACCTTTATACGTCTCTTATGCGCTTCATTGGCCAATTGGGCTTCACGATGCATTTTATCAAGATGGATGAGGTTAAAAATACGTGCTTCTTCTTCTGAGGTGTCAGGTAACAAGTCGACTGTGAGTTTTAATGATGGTATTTCACATTAGATTGGCAAGATAACTTCCAGACCATACACCAATTGAAAAGGAGTAAAATCGGTTGCATTTCTCACCGAGGTTCGATGTGCCCACTAGGCCGAGTACAGGATCAAATTTCAGTTTATTTTACAAAATCCTATCATTCGTTGAAGAATATGCTTAAGAATATTTTTGATAGCTTCAACTTTTCCATTTGATTGTGGATAATAACAAGTATAATTATCATGTGACAATCCTAACTTGGTGGCCAATTCAGTCATCATGTGGTTGCAAAAATGCCTCCCATGATCTGTAACTATATCCTGTGGGACCCAAAACTATGCAATAACATGATTAAAGAAAAACAATGCAGTTGTATGTCCTGTGTTTTTAAATGTAGGCATCACTTCATCCCATTTGGTAAAGTAGTCTTGTAATGTTCCAAATTTTTCCCGCAATAAATTGGAATATTAAATTTTGCTATTTTCACTTAGGAGGTGAATAATTGGGTAAGAAGGCCCATTCATAATAAAAACATGAATAAAATCCCTCTATTATGAAAGGGGATCAGCCTTGGAACTATATTTCACACCTTCATGTGTGAAAGGGGACATTTTGCAAAGAGGCTTGGTTAAGTTTGACCAAGTCAAACAATGCAGAGGTATGAGGTGGAGAGCATCTATGGGACAGCGCAAGGATAGAGGAGGGAATATTCCTTGAAGGTGGAAACCCTAATAGAATGGGATCCATGGAGAGGGAGCTCTCATGTGTTTAAAAGGAGGGCAAGGCAACCATTGTTTCTCATGCTTTGATTATTCATTTCATGTATATTCATACATTGTGCATTCTTTTGATGTTTAGCAAGAATTGCCAGGGAATTCCTATTTAGGATTTCCTCACCTTCTTGAGAGGCCTATTGAAGGATTTTTATTCATTCTCCACACTCCTTGGCTCAAGGCCAAAGCATCCTCCTCCAGGATAGCATTATTGCTGCAACATCATAATTCTATGTTGCAGGGTGTTGCAGTGGAGACTTCACAACACCTCTTCCATCTCTTTTTTTTCAAAGGGAGAGTATTTATTTCCTTTGGAGGATCATATTGGAAGACATTGGAGCTTATTTCAGATCTTGGCATTGGGCCAACTCATTCCCTTTCCCCTACAGTGCATTTTTCTTCAGTAACTATGTTATTTTCATGGTGCATTTACTGTGGGGTTTTGTATTGCTGATTGGAGGGTGAGATCTCAAGTGTAAGGATCAGCCTTCCACTTTGAAGATCCATTGGAGGAGGTGTAATTCATATTTCTTATCATCTTCAGCCTTATCTATTCAGTTCCAGATTTTAGTTGCAGCTACTACCCAGCAACTCCAACATTTTTTCCATTTTGTGTATTTCAACCAATCCCTTGGAGGATTGATGTATTAATGTTTCTAAGGGTTAGAGATTTTCTCCCCTATTTTATTTGAGCCATATCTTGCCACATATTTATGTTATTATGTAATATGGAGCAGTACCCTTTATAAAATGCGTCCTCTTAGCCTGGGTTTATGCAAAAATAGCAGTGTTCTCATATTTTCATGTACATGTCTTGTTGAGTCTTGAATTTCCTTTCTTGAGTGGATGTTTCCTCAAGAACTTGCACTTTCTTTACCGCTATAACATAATTTTTTGGCTAAATAAATCTTCATATGTTCATGGGTGCAAAATAACACTGTCATTCTAGCTCTGGTGCTTACATTGTTGCAACCCCTCTCACCGGGCACTTTTTGAGAACATCTAGTAGTGGGAGATTTGTTTAACCACCCTAGAGAGATTTCTATGGAGCCTCCTCTTGGATTCAGCACTTAGATACATTTTTCTAAGGGATCCAGGTCTTGGTTTTAATTCCTGTAGCTGCCATTACTGGAAAATTCGTTTTCTAGTCATGCCTAGCTAGTTGTTCCAGATTTGGGAACATTATAGTGGTATCAGAGCAACTTTCTTGGCTCAGCCTATGAGTCCAAGCCCAAGAAGATCAAAATGATGAAGAATATGATATTTCTCTCATTAGTATTCATAAATAAGAAGATCCTCTCCAAAGAGGAAGGGAAAAAAGAAGAGGAAGGACCATGCACTTCCTATTCTCATCGAGAAGAAGACAAGCTTGAAGGACACTTGGATTATCAGATTCTAAGTGATTACCTTGTTGAGTACAGATCTCAACCTAGAGCCTTCAAGGAGACTCTAGCTTTCACTCATTTCATCCAGTTGAAGGAAGAGAAGAGACCTTGCAGCAGAAGAGAAATCAAAGGAAATAGATTTTTGTTGTCTACCTTTGATGGGTTATCTACAGCAAGAACTTGGGTGAGAAAGTTGGAGGCATTTTTCCTACTACATCTTGTAGCAGGGAAAGAATCTGTTGAAATCTCAACACTACACTTGGAGGGTGAAGCCTATGTTTGGTGGTGTAGCCACTTGAGCCATGCAAGGGTAAAAACTTTTGCAGAGTTCACTCAGAGTTTGATCAAAACCTTTGATGGAGAAAGAACAAAGGAGGAAAAGCTCACACCACTTGAGGAGCTTTGTCCTAACGCTGTCACACTCATGGAGGAGCAACCACATGCATCAACAGTTGGGGTAGCCAACACTTTGGACAAAGGAACTCTTGCAGCCCTACAAGAAGTTGCAAAATATCGTCAAGGTGTGAAAATATTTCCACAATCTATTGTTGGAGAAACTTATTTTGATAAATGTGGAGATTTACTTTTACATGACCAAGGGTCAAATCCCATTGCTACTATAGAGAAGCTTGGTTGCACTGCGTTGTGCAACATGGAAACATTCAAGGAGGAACCTAACCATCATTCTCATGAGCCATTGTTGGATTGTACAACACACTTGAGGTTGGGGTTTGAAGACTTGAAGGAAGATAGTAGACATCTTGGAGTGAGAAACCCTTTCTCCTTTCAAGATGACACTTTCTCAATGAGCTCCTCTCAACTCAAAGAGGAACTTCTACTTTCAGCAGATCCAAGACCTCATTGGTTTTGGAGGACTATTGTTGAGAGGGAGGTCTTAAGGAGAAATCTCATTAGAGGTGCACTTCAACACACCATGGAGTGCAAGAATTTTCTTCTTTTCTCACAGGAGAAGATAAAAGATGGAGGACATCTTTGTATGGATAACATCTCTCATGATTATGTTGGACATTCCTCGAGCCATACACATCATGATGGGAGGTTTTTTCCTACCACCTATTTGGGTCCTTATAGGGTCTCATTGATCCTTGAGAAGATTACATCTCAAGATCCCATGAAGTGCAAAGAAAGATATTTGTTTTGGGAGAATGGTAGCCCTCATGGGAGGAGTAAAGCATCCACAAGTGATTGAGTGGATGTGGTTGATGAACAAGGAGCTGGGAGGCTACTTGCAGATTTATGATACTGGGCAACATGAGGCTTGGCTATGCTGGTTACTCTTGGAAGAGTTTGGCCATCACTTGGCATACACTCTTCCTAAGAGTAGGAGGATGGAGGAGAGATAGCAAGATGCTTGCATCATTGAGAAGCATAGAGTATGGATGCATGGTGTTGATATGATACTCATATCATTCATTGTGTCTTCATCACATGAGTTTTATGATGGAAGTATGGGGAGGCAGAAAAATATTTTTCTTCTTTTCTTGTTCTTGGGAGAGCAAGAGAAAATTTTCTCTCACACTTTGCATGACGTTGCAGGAGGAGGAGATGGCATTATCTCCTTGGATTTTGATGATAGATAGGAACTTCCACCTTGGGAGGAACTTCTTATGTATTGCAGCATTATGGGAGATATATTAGACAAGGATCATGTCAAAGAATGGAGCTATGAGTTGGCCAGAGATTATTTGCAAAGGCCAACAACGGTGTCATTTGAGCTCTTGGGGTTATTGATGGAGTTTCGCCAGGATCACTTCATACTTGATGCACTTGGAGGAAAAATAGGAGGTGAGATTGATGGATTAGTGGATGGAGACATCTATTACATTGGTATGACCTAACTTGCTATGATCTTATTGACTTGGATTTCCAAGTATAAGGAGGGTGATCTTTATGCATCATATGGTTCAATTCTCTTTCCAGGGATGTGCCATACTACTATGGAGGGATCATTCATATACACATGCATCATCTTGCTCTCAACATATGGTAAGAATATTTTTTTTACATCCATGGATTATCTAACACAACATTTTGATGTTCTTACCATTCATATTCAGTGCATTGCTCCACAAAAGGGAAAGTTTTTCATCGAACTCCATGGACAAAATTGGGCCAATTTGTGTGATGGAGACAACCATATTTTATATGGCCTTGGGAAAGTGTTTTCTTTCATGTATGATCAGTTGATATACTCAGCCATTTTCTATTTATCAGTAGATATCATGACATACATAACTATCCATGTAACACAAGACAACTTGCCATGTGATTGTCTAGGGCAGCAGTTTGGAAAACTGCGTTGTCACTATTGGGAAAATTGTTGGTACTTCCTTGCATTACATCAAACCTTCAGCACTTTCCTCATTTTATTGTTGATCATGACCTCATTTTCTGATAGGGTTCTGATTTATACTGGAAGCATGATTGGGAGGTTGACACATGAGTTGGATGTGTCATTGAGGGGAGAAAACTCCCACATTTTCTGCACTACATGTTCTAATGGGAGCATGGGAGGAGATATGACCACCATAGCAACATGTTTGTTCTCTTTTGAGGTGAGCCATGAGATTTATATTCATCCATTGTATAATCATGGGCAAGTATTTGATCATGTATTGATGACATACTCAGCCATTTACTATTCATTAGTAGATGAGATGATTTTTGTACCCTACTTGCCACACTATTTTCTAGAGTTGCAGTGGATGATACTGCACTGTGTCCTATTGAGATATTGTTTGTATCGTGCATTATCATGTAAATCTTGTAGAAAAATTCTCACAGGGATAATCTATGATGACCATGTCCTATTCATCATGGATGGATTGTTTTGGGCCAGCTTGTTCTTCATTGTTGGAGGAGAACTCTTTGGAGTATTTTTCTTCACTTTTCCATTTGAGGGCAATACTTTTGCAGCCCAGGATCAAAACACACTATACACTTATCATGAGTGGAGGGAAGGATAGCTTGGGGTAGGATATGATTCTTTCCATGTTCATATTTTCAGGAGTTGCCTCATTGGGAGGTGGCTCATTTTGTTTGGATGATTACTTGGGGATGGATGATCCACATGGGGAAGATGTTCCTCATCAAATTTCTAACTCCATGTCTTGAGTGGAGACTTTCCATTTCTATCCTTGGAGTTGCTTGAGGACAAGCAACATTTGGGAGGGGAGGACTATAATGTTCCAAAGTTTTCCCGCAATAAATTGGAATATTAACTTTTGCTATTTTCACTTAGGAGGTGAATAATTGGGTGAGAAGGCCCATTCATAATAAAAAAATGAATAAAATCCCTCTAGTATGAAAGGGGATCAACCTTGGAACTAGATTTCACACCTTCATGTGTGAAAGGGGACATTTTGCAAAGAGGCTTGGTTAAGTTTGACCAAGTCAAATAGCGCAGAGGTATGAGGTGGAGAGCATCTATGGGATAGTGCAGAGATAGAGGAGGGAATATTCCTTGAAGGAGGAAACCATAATAGAATGGGACCCATGGAGAGGGAGCTCTCATGTGTTTAAAAGGAGGGAAAGGCAGCTATTGTTTCTCATGCTTTGATTATTCATTTCATGTCTATTCAGACATTGTGCATTCTTTTGATGTTTAGCAAGCACTGCTAGGGAATTCCTGTTTAGGATTTCCTCACCTTATTGAGAGGCCTCTTGAAGGATTTTTCTTCATTATCCACACTCCTTGGCTCAAGGCCAAAGCATCCTCCTCCAGCACATGGTTATTGCTGCAACAACATAATTCTGTGTCGCAGGGTGTTGCAGTGGAGACTTCACAACACCTCTTCCATCTCTTGTTTTTCAGAGGAAGAGTCTTTCTTTCCTTTGGAGGATCAGATTGAAATACATTGGAGTGTATTGTAGATCTTGGAATTGGGCCAACTCATTCCCTTTCCCCTACAGTGCAGTTTTCTTTAGTAACTATGTTATTTTCATGGTGCATTTGCTGTGCGGTTTTGTATTGCTGATTGGAGGGTGAGATCTCAAGTGTAAGGATCAACCTTCCACTTTTCAGATCCATTGGAGGAGGTTTAATTCATATTTCTTATTATCTTTATCCTTCTCTATTCAGTTCCATATTTGAGTTGCAGCTGCTACCCAGCAACTCCAGCATTTTTTCCATTTTGTGTATTTCAACCAATCCCCTGGAGGATTGATGTATTATTGTTTCTAAGGGTTAGAGATTTGCTCCCCTATTGTATTTGAGCCATATCTTGCCACATGTTTTATATATTATGTAATATTGAGTAGTACCCTTTATAAACTGCATCCTCTTAGCCTAGGTTTATGTAGAAATAATAGTGTTCTCATATTTTCATGTACATGTCTTGTTGAGGCTTGCATTTCCTTTCTTGAGTGGATATTTCCTCAGGAACTTGTACTTTCTTTACTACTATAACATCATTTTTTGGCTAACTAGATCTTCATGGGTGTAAAATAACGCTATCATTCCATCTTTGGTGCTTACATTGTTGCAGCCGCTCTCACCGGGCACTTTTTGAGAACATCTAGTAGTGGGAGATATTTTTAACCACTCTAGAGGGATTTCTTTAGAGCCTCCTCTTGGATTAAGCACTTAGATACATTTTTCTAAGATATCCAGGTCTTGGTTTCAATTCCTGCAGCTTCCATTATTGGAAAATGCATTTTCCATTCATGCCTAGCTATTTGTTCCAGATTTGGGAACATTACAAGTCTACTGCGACAATAATATAAGCATGCCCTCCAGATGAATGAGGGTTACAAGTCATGAAGTCAATACCCCATTTCAAAAATGGTCCTACAGAGACAAAAATATGCATTGGCGCTGGTGGTTTGTATATTTTACGACAAAAAATTTGGCATACATGACAACTTCTAACCGCAAGGATGCAATCGCGAAATATAGTAGGCCAAAAGTAATTGGTGCAGAGTATCTTCTATGCGCTAGCATATCTAGATAAATGTCTAGCACAAGCCCTAGCATGACAATCATTTAAAACCATTTCGGCCTTCTCATGAGTGAGGCACCTTCTTAAAATAGTATTGGCACCACGATGATAAAGTGTATCACTGATGATCAGATAATCTTTGGCCTGGTATCAAATACGTCACTGTTCAGAGCGAGAGGTATTAGGCCGAAAATTTTGGGTTTGGAGATAAATGATAAAATATCCATACCAAGGATCAGATGATCCTATCAGAAATAGAGGCTTGGCAGGAATAGATGGTTCCGACGTAGTAGAAGTACTATCAGAGGGAAGGTCACAGAGAAGCTCTGTCAAAACTAAAGACTTCTTTGACTTGGATTTAATGAATTCCAAATCAAATTTCTGCAAAATGAAATCCATTTTTAATACTTCCCCCCCAGCAATTTATGTGATAAGATATAAGTCGTGGGGTTGCAATCTGAAACAATAATGGTCTTTCGGAATAGGATATAGTGACGAAATCTTTCGACAGCTTGAATAACTGCCAAGGAAATATTTTCTACGTATGAATACTTGACTTCCATATCAGTAAGATTATGACTCAAATAATAGATCAGATGTTCTATACCATTTTCTACTTGGACCAATACCATAGTAATGGTTTTATCAGCCACATAGATATATGATAAATAATCATTTTGATAATTTGGGGGATACATTAATGATGCCCGGGCAAGAGTATCCTTAATAGCATCAAAAGAAGGTTGTGCAACTTGGTCCTAATGGAATGGAACCCCCTTTTTCAAGAGTTGAGTAAATCCTTTATCCATTTTGATGTAGTTGGGTATGAACCTCCTTAGGAAGTTAGCCTTAACTTGAATTTTCTGTATCTGAAGTAAATTTGATGGCGCAAGCAAATCAAGAATGGCCTAGACCTTCAATGGGTCTATTCGAATTCCTACTTTTGAGACTACGGATCCAAGAAAACAACCATACCCAACACAAAACACATATTTATTTGGATTGAGGCGTATTTTATAGTGTCGGCATCATAAAAATATGGCTCTCAAATGCATCGGGTGATCATTTTGATTTCGTGAATGTGTGGGTAAATCATCTAGATAGGGTTGAAAAATATGTTTGATTTCATTGAAAGCATAATCCATTACTCTCTGAAAAGTAGCCCCGACGTTCTTTAAACCAAAAGGTAGTTTATTATAAGCGAATGTGCCCTAGGTACAAATGAATATTGTCTTATGTTGATCGTCTAGGCAGATATTGATTTGATTGTAGCCAGAAAATCCATCCATGAATGAAAAAATTTCACATCCAGCACAATCGTTAATAATCTGGTCGATAAAGGGAGTAGGATAGTTGTATTATTGACAAGCAATATTAACATACCGATAATTGACACACACTATGATGGTTCCTTGTTTTTTCATGACAGGAACAATTTTGGAAACCCACTCAGTTAGCAAAACAGGGTATATGAAACCAACACGCAAAAGTTTTTCAACTTCTTCTTTAATGTCAGTGGCCTTCTTCGGATGAATAGGACGAAGGCGTTGATGCACCGCCTTGACATCAGGGTACATATTAATAGTGTGTTCAACAATACTAGTGTCATTACCTGGCATCTCCTCATAAGACCAGGAAAATATATTCTGAAATTCACGAAATAGAGAGCGATATGTTTCAAGTTCTGATGGAGAACAATACATGCCAACATGAATATTTTCTACCACGCTAGGTTTGGTTGAAATATCAATAGAAATAGTTTCTTTAATATTTGACAAATTTTGCTCGGAATCGATTGCATTAATAGGTAAAGAATTCGAAAAGAAATTTTTGATCGATGGGTGATATAATTCACTAAGATTATCTTCATAATCAGGAAGATGATAACGATGATGATAATATTCCCAAGATTATCCTTCTAACATCATTGTTTCCAAAATATTCTCATCTGTCAAGAAAGTTGAGGAAAAAGGATTAGATGGAGTACCAAAATCTAAGGAACGATCAACCCAAAAAACCAACGACGTTGATTTCGGATTCATCGCCCAAGCTAGATAGATTGATTTCTATGCCAACTCAATAGGGCTGGGAGGAAAAAACTCATCCAACGTAACAATTTCAGAATCACCTGTTCTCTTCCTTAAGCTAGATGGAGTGGAAGAGATCATGTAGCAGGTCTCTATACTTGAAATTTTGGTCGACATCGCAGGTGGCGATAATGCAAAGGTTCCCATGAGAGTGGAATCCTTTAATAGTTCTACACTAAGGTTCTGAAGCACTAGTTGGGGTGCACGAATGAATGAAACACTTCCAGTTACCTGCAAAGCAGAGGCAAAGAAGGATAGCTAATTAATGACTATGATGGCACCTTTATATGGAAAGGTTATCATTCTAAAATATGTAGAAACAATCGCAGTCATATCATATAACCATGTTCTTCCAAGTAGAATATTATAGTCAAGGGGTCCGTCAATAACCTCGACATCAACATTCACTATTTTTCCCCTTGTTCAACATGCAGGTTATTGATAATACCACAAGGATTATTGTACGTCTGTCAAAAGCCTTCAACATTGTTGATGATTGAGATAGGCATGGTGAGCCAATTGACTTCCAATAGTTTAGAGACATAATGCACGTAGATGTTCCCTCGTCAATAATAGTACAATGAACAAGGTGATTGAGAAAATTTACTTGTATAGAGAATGCCAATTCTTGTGGTAATTGTGGCACATAGCCCGTATGATTAAAGATGATGAGATTAGAATCAGTCAGATCAATTCCACCTATAGCCGACAATAAAGCCTATTCTGGGAGGGAAAATTTTGTAATACCTCAGGAGCTGACATAGTTGAAGGGGATTGAGCCAAATCTTCAACTATATTATCATTTTGAGCATCTCTTTCTCGAGGATTATATGTCGATTTATGCATGACTCCCTTTGGTGGCTTGATTGTCAGTTCAGGAATGGTAGTAGGGGGTACCGATTTTGTAGAAGGATTTGTAGTCGAGGTAGTAGGTTGATCAGTGGCCTCACTATGATAATATTTATTACGCATTGACACCAAAATATCTGTTGAAGGTTTTGTGACAGATAACATAAGCACTTGGGAACTAGAAGTTGGATCTGTAGCAACCAAATTTGTGTCCAGATTTGGAAATGGATCTATCAACACAACTGATGCATGTGAAGTTCTAACCATTTTTGAAACTTTAGGGCAGAGAGGAAAATCCCAAACAAAGTGTTCCTCATTATAGATTATGCATGAATAATGAGGTTTCCTAGTTCCAGAAAATTGATCAAATGATCTTTCTTGTGGATTATAAGTTTTATTTTTATTTTATTTCCCTTTATTCTTACTTCCAAGTTGCTTGTCACTTTTGCCTTTGTCAAATGAAACATAATTAATTTCGGAAGAAGGTGCAGGATCATATGTAGTAGTATGATGTGTGCTTGTAGTACCAATCATATCGTCTCTGGCATGAGAGTCCTTTAATTGAGGAGGAATAGTAAAATTAGATCGCGACGCATTTGGAATTTTAGAGCGTGCCAGACTGAGTATAAATCAAGTCCAAATATTGTGCACAAGCAATGAATTTCTCTTCAGTGACGACGCCACCCTTAGCGACATCCTCAATTATAGATGGTAACAGGGACTTAATGAACCACTCAGCAAAGAGATGATCAGGAACAAATTTCTTAACCATTCTACGATGACGACGCCACTCATGAATATGATCAGAAATATGAGTAGCATTAGTCTATTTAAAATTATTCAAGAGTTCCATTCCAATTTCATATTGTACGGGTAACTAGAAGTGAGTCAAAAAGACAGTAGCTAGGGCAGTGAAATTATCAAAAGAAGCTCTAGGTAACTCAATGTACCATTTTTCAGCCGGACCCGTGATCGTATGTTGGAAAATATGTAGTTGAATAGAGTTATCATTCAGAGAGTTTGATGAACACCACAAATTATAAGTCATAACATGAGTCGGCGAGTCTTCCCCAGGGTTTCCATTGAACTTAGGAATATATGAGGGTAATTTGTGAGGTATAACTGGCCACCAAGGAGCATAGTTGATTGGATCATTGGTTAGCCAATTTAAAGCTGGTAACTCTAAAGTTTCAACAAAAGGAAATTGTCGATTAAGGTCAGGTTGAGCATAGCTAGGGTATGATGGAATTTCTTTGGCAATAGGCCTTTGAGCACTAGCATAAGGAATCTGCTGATGGTAACCCAGATACTTGTGGTTTTGATAAGAAAACGCTTGAGGATTCTGTTGACCAAAACCTGGATATGATACTTGTTGAAATGAAGGCTGAGGCATTTGTGCCTGAGGCTGCCAAGGGGTCTGTCCACTAATGTTATAACCCAAATTAAGATAACTTGTATTTGGTTGAGGATAATTATAACCTAGTTGTGGCTATGACATCCCATAATATGGTAAACCAGCTTGTGAATAAATGATTCCAGGTACAGGCTGTTGTTGTAAATTAACCAGAGGATTGGAGTCTGTGGGCCCAATACTTGAGGGTATTGAGTTGAAGGACCTGCCTAAAACGATTTTTGTACAACATTTTGATTTTGTAACAGGGGTAAAGATGTATTAAGTGGAATTCATGTGGATGTAACAGGTTGAACCAGTTGATATGAGTGTACAATCGTTTGTGGTTGGATAGGCAGAGTGGGCTGCCATTGACAAACATTCATTTCGAAATTAGGTTGACCGAAAAATGACGGAGTACTGTCAAAGTGGGTGACCAAAGGTTTCCCCCTAGCATGAGGAGGATAATAAGATAGAAAATATTGTTCTCCAAATGCAGGGAGTCTAGTTGATATGGTACTAGATGGAATAGACCCAGAAGACCAGCTTGATATTTCCCTGATGATGTGTATAAAGGATCAAATCGTTCATTACTCACTATAGGTTTACTAGTTAGAATACTAAATGATGAAATTGGTGAAGTCCATGGGTTTGAAGATGTACCAAAGAAAATTCCAGATAAATATTTATAGCCTGATGGAAGCAAAGGGCCTCCATGTAAATATGAATCTAGTGAAGTTGTAAACGTCGACGAGGTAGCGAGAGTAGGTGCTGACATAATTGGAACAGATGGTCCGACCGAAGATATTGGTTCAGGCATGGTTACTTGACCAAATGTATACCATTTTGAATGATGGGAATCTGAATAGGCACAAGATCAACAAAAGTAGAGGGTGGTGATTGAGGCAAAGACTCATACAAGAAAATATCCTCCCCAAAATTGGTTGGAGTTAATGGTGTTTCATCTTGTGGGATTTATTCAATCGAAATCAAACCAGGTGGAAGTATCTCACTGTCAATTCCAAAGTATATTTTAGAAGGTTGACTGTGTGATATGGAAGACTCAATGGCTACAGAAAATTGTGGGATGACCAATGGAGGAAAAAATTCCAGTCGTTCGACTTCGAGATTCATATTTTCTGGAAAATAAGAGACAGGATCTGGATCAACTTCCGATTGAAAAACATCATTGATTCGATGGTTCGTTAGCATGGGTAGCTGTGAGGAATCCATCTCGACAATAGTAGACAAACCAGAATTTATAGAAACAACTTGTGCCGACTTTGGTATATGGGAATATGATGCTTCACCAGAGGTACTAATAGTACTGGTTTCGGTAGAGTGATGTCGCCTTCACCGACCAGGAGTAACTTCTAGTGGTAAAGGTGGCTTCAATGCTAATCTATGCGAACGATGGGGAAAAGGATTTTGTTCTTCCATGATGACTGATTTATTTTAACCAAAAAACAAATAAACAAAATAAAAGGGTAATGCTAAGAAAAAGGTTTACCCATAAACTGTGAACTGCAAAATACCTCCTATCAAACCAAGAAGTACAGGCAGGAAATCTCCATGAATTTTGTGTTCGGTGTATCACAATTTACAAGGCAGCTAACTTGGTTCACTATGGATGGATAACAACCTAAATTTTTCCTCCCAGATGTACCCAAAGGTACGTGCAAACCCAAGTCCATATTAGGTTGTCTGATGCGAAACCGCACAGTGAGATCACCCCTTTATACTTTTCGTACTGTAACACCGCCCGATATACTAGAAAGTACATGGACGAGCTATGATATACTTACGTACATGGAGTGAGGTATCACACTCAGAATGTGTCGCAGAAAATTAATGATAGCTGCTATGTTTTACGATGTTGGAACACGTCTCCAGCCTAGACCTTATAAATGTTATCATTATGGTTCCAATGCTTTATTAGGTAAATTGATATAAATTTTAGTTTGATCTTGTTTATCAATTTTCCTTTCAAGGTTCACCGCGATGATGTGATGGAAATTCCTAAAATTAAAACTAAAATGATAAGAAAACTTTCAATTTTAGTTTTTTCAATGAAAATCCTAGCTACTAGAGGGAAAGAGCAATCAATTTGAGAGCAAATAACAAAGAGCACAAACCAATATGTAGCTTTCCTACTTTGTTCCTATGAAAAACACACAATCCACTACATGCAAATGTAGGTTTTTATTTTCAGTCCCTTTAATGTGAATGCAAAGAAGGAAACTAAGTGCATCAAATCAATAAAAACAAAAGCCTTTTACTTTGAGAAATTAGGAATTGAACAACAATTTTTCTTTTTAGGAAAAATGAAGATTTTAACTACAATTTCTCCTATAGGAAACGACAGATTTAATGGCAATTTCATTTTCAAAAGAAAATGGGTCTAATGCAGTAATGTAAATACTTCGACATTAATTTTTCAATGATAAAGAAAAACACTTTAAATAAATATTGAACAAAATTTTCCTTCAAAGGAGGAAGATTCAGGTAAATTCACTGGTCTCTATGAGGCATCAAGCTCTTGAAAATACAACAAACAAAAGGCTGAAAGAAAATGCAATGAAAAATTGAATGGGAATTTTGTTAACTCTAGGGGGCAATGCATTCTCTAAGGGGAGACAGTGTGTTTCAACGCACCCATATGGGAGACATTTCTTTGCAAAGAACTATGTTCTGTTCAACAATAAGTTGGGCGCAACAGAGAACAAAACACTCTGGCTGTTTAACACACTTCTAACACAAATTTCATTTTAAAAACCCTAATATTTAAGAGTGAATGCCACTAGGTGGATAAATAGAGGAAAACACACCAAGAGTGGAGGGTAAATTCCCCAACGGAGTTGCCAATTTGTTATGTGGAATTGTGAATTACAGATAAAAAATTCTTCCCTAAATGTGATGCTATGCATTTAGAAAAACATATTAAAGACTTTGCATATAATTTTCCTAACAATAAATAGACACAAAAAATAGATCAAGAAACCTACTTGGGATCCAAACGCTTCCTATTCTCCTTCTGTCGCTCTTGCTGTAGCTTCAAATCCAAGCTAGATCACCAAAATATTTCCTCCAAGAATGAACACTAAATAGCAAAGAGATTTCAATATACAGATGGTTATTCAAGTTATTCAGTTAAATCAATAAAATATGAACCATATACATCAGATAAGAATCCATAATATGAAGATAGAAGCTTATACATATACATATGTGGGAAAATAAGCAGTAATATTTATCAGGGAAATTTTTAGGGGCTAATATTCGTAGATGGGCTAATTTTCCATGTTTTTCCCAAAAAAAAGAATCGCCAATTCCCATTTTTTTTTAAAAGTTATTCGCCCAAATTTTATAAGAAAAAAACATTTTACCTTAAAAATCACCAAAATTGTATAGAGACTATATAAAATCATTAGAAGTTTTAATATTTTTACTAAAATATCACTAATAATTTTATAGTTTGCATATTATGGATTAGTAATATTCGCCAAGGTTTCTAATCTTTAAGATAAGTTTCCATCCTTAAAATTTTCCCTGATATTTATGAATGGATAGAAGGGGAGGTTACAACCAGTGATTTATTTGTCACCATCTCCAGCATCATCCCGGCCTCATCACAATGAACATCTCTCTGTATCATATCACTCAAATCAAATCCTCAATTGAAATTCCACCAACATTTCTCTACTTAATTTCTTCCTTCTCAAGCACTATGATCTATGCTCAATTTATAGATGAGCTGAAGGTAGTTTTACAATCAATGACTTTCTAATAATAGGAAAGACATGTTCCCAAGCTCATAGGTATCAAATGGACACATTGATTCGAAGTTTGACACATATGCACTCTTCTAGAAGGCACTGTCCAACTAGAGATTCTAGAACAATGAGAATTTCGCTCCCAATTGACCAACGCACCCTTGAGTGTCGGGAAGTGCTTTGCAGAGCACCCTTGAATGGAGGTAACTGCATACGAAACTCACTTAGCCCCTTGAGAGACTGTGTTGGTGAGCTCATAGGTGATATAACATATACTTAAAATCTTGGAAACCTTTCAATGGAAGTCATGGATGATTTTTTCTTTGTTCTTTGTCGTAGGGCATGTAGCAACTAAAATGATAAGGGATGATAGACCCTATTCATTGGTTCTGGGGATGATTTCCAGTTTAACCAAGTCATTGGGAATGATGCCCAAATTTACCTATAACAAGATTGAAGCCCAAGGAGAAGGCCATGAGGCTTCTATGATCAACTAATGTTTTTCGTTTAAAAAGTTAAAAAAAAATTCAAGTCATTTTTCAAGTCAAAGTCATTTTCTATTTGAGTTAGTCATTTTAGTTTGTTGAAGTTATTTCAGTTTCCAATTTTGACTCCATTTCCCAATGGATTAGGCTACCTGATCTATTATTTCTTGAAACCTCATGAGGGAGCTTCCATCCCCAGCTAGATCCAATGTTAGTGTCTAAATTTTCAGTGATCAAATATTATCTTTCAGGTTTACTTGGTAGTGGTCCTTGGTCAAAATTTCATGTTTTCAAACAAATTCTCAAATAATTTTTTTTTCACTGAAATGTTGTCTAGGTCTAATGCTTCTGCCCTCACCCCATTCATGGTCATCATCATTTCAAGGTCATGACATTCATCATCACCTAGGGCCATAGATCATTCAACATACCTCCATCGAGGTCATGGTCTAGGTTTACATTATTTCTCCATCATAATGTCCAATCATGTCATGAAAAAAAGGAAAATAAGAGTCATTTTCACCATACAAATCACCTTCATTGGGAGTTAGAAAATATAGGAAACTAAAGCAAAGACAATTTCTCTTTTCTCAAGAAGTATGTTACATGATCAAATTTTTTCAAAAAGAAAATTTTCCCAAGTGCTATTAATATCACTAAAGACAAAAGTAAGTTTTGTGAGTTATAAAGGGAAATGAAGATTTTCAGTTCATCTCATCCTTTGGTTTTCAAAATAGCTCCTCTCTCATCCTTAGAACACTCCGCAGTTCTCTAAAGATCGAAGACAACCAACAAAAATTGTTCCAAATTTCTCTGTGCTACGCTTCTGGTAGTTGTGCTTCGCTTTTAGCAGTGTGCTATGCTTTTGCTTTCCAAGATATAAAAATATATCTAAGGGTCAATCTATCATTTCCCAAAGGTTCAGAGACCTCCAAAATAGTAAGTGAATGTTCCTTACATCTCATTCAAGTCAATTTCTTCAGCAAAGGGTGAATGCCCTCCTTTAGGTTTTCTTCACTACGTTTTTGGTTTCATTGATGTTTGGTTGTTTCAGTTGGAAAAACACTAATTTAATCATCTAAAAACCTTCACACATCACTCACATACGATATAAAATCACTACATATCACTCATACCTCTCATAACTACCATTTTCACTCAAACCCTAGTTTTCACTACGCTTTTGCAAATAAACTAGGAAAACTATGTGTTTTAAGTCTTTTGTCACCTTTCCCATACCCATTTCCAAAAAATTCACTTTAATTATGTAGCTAACTCACCACCCTATCTCCCCATATGTTTAGGTATTTTTCCATAACTCCTTTCCATCTCATTTATGTCCCTAAAACCATTATACCATTATCCCTTGTTTTCCTAATTTTACACCTTACCTTTCCACCACATCAAGCTAGGGTTTTCCTTGTTGAAAAGCATCATGGAAGGTGATAAGAAGGCACATAAGGGAGGTCATCATTCCAGGTTTGAGCTATCCAATTTTCGGGAGTTCAATGCTTCTCCTTATGTCAAGAAATCTTTGAAGATAGTGGTTGTTGAATATTTTGTGAAAGAGTTCAAGAGGTAGGTTGACATGCTCAATTGACAAGTCTTTTTGCCACTAGATTTAGGAGAGATAAGGCTAACATAGCAGGGATTGAGTTTAATTTACCAACAAATTTTATAGCCTCAGAAATAGGTATCCAAAACCATGGAGAAATATGGTTCAAAGCGATGGACTTTTACATTGAGAACTATAAAATGTTCTTATAACCACATTGCAAAGATGCTCCTGAACACATTTTTCCATTCATGAATTTACTTGACAAGTATGCCCCATTTATGAATCTAATCATGAATTATTTTACATGTGAAGGGTGATTCTAAAGACTGTACCAGTACCACATAAGGCTATTGATGCATTTCACTGCCACCAAGCCACTCAATTTGCCTCATTATCTAATTTTATGAGTTTGGTCAAAATGACTAAAAAGGTACAAAGTAAAGGCAAGGATCACCATACTAATTTGTTCCACCATGGTTTGGTCAAACTTATAGTCTTGCATCAGCTCTCGGAAATCAATATGTCTTGGGAAGAAATTTTTAGTTGTGCCTACTACTAGTCCACCCATAATTCAGAGCATACCATCAGTATCAGCAAAGCCAAAGGAGGTTGGCTCTTCATGCAGACAAGAATAGGTTCCAAAGACGTGAAGGGATGAAATCACTCAAACCTATGAGAAGGCTAAAAGGATGGTTTTTTATCCTATGATCACTAAAATATGGTGTGCTTTCACGTGAAAGTACTATTGAGAAAAGAGAAACCATGGAGTAGCCACCTATGCATGAGAGTGAGTCACCATTTCAGCAGCATGAGGAGAAAGCGCCTATGGAGGTTGACGTGGTAGAGTAGGTGGAAAATAAATAAATTGAGGAGATAATTAGGGAAAATAATATAGAGATATCAAAGCTAAAAGATAGCCTCTCAAGGGAAAATTTCATGATAACCTTTCTACAACAAGAAAACATGCAATTGAAGGTGAAACAACTGCTCCAAAGCAAACCAAAGGCAGATCTTGAGGCAGAAAAAGGTAAAGGAAAATTAGTGGAATATTTTTATTATTTGAAAGACATGGAGGCTGAAATAAAACCAAGAAGGCCAAGAAAAAGAGAATTAATCAAGAAAAATGAACAAGAAAAAGCGTCATCTCCTCCATTAGGTCAGCTAAGCTTTAATGAGTTGATCGTTGTTGAGATTGAGCAAGACAAAGAGATCTGGCTTAACAGCGTGAATGTGCATCTTGAGAATATTTTGAAGAAGTCAGAAAGGAAAAATAACCTCTAGAGGCACATGGAAAGACACTATTTCACCAAGAACAAAATCACTAAAGTGAGGGTTAAGAATTTGAAGAAAATGCTTAAAGAAACCCTAATTAAGCTAAAGTTGAAAGATAACTTGGATTTGCTAGCTGGGGCATCCCTATCTATCTATTTCATCATTCTAGGATGCCATGGATCAAAATTATGTAAGTTTTGGGCATTTTTGGTATTTTTTTATATTTTTAGCAAATTTTATAAATTTCACCTTTGCAGAAGTGTCGTGCAGTTGCGCAACGCTTTTCCTCAGAGGCTCCAAATGAAACTTTCTCTACATGGTTGGATTTATCTTGCAATATAAATTCCAAATATGGTCTTTATTTTTCATTGCACCTCTTATTTTTCAAGAAAAAATAAAAAAAAATCCATGTTTTGCATGCTTCTGCCATTGTTTTTTCCTGCGCGTGGCGCTTCTGGAGTAAGCTTGGAAAAATAGAATTTTGAAGGTATTGCAGGTGGTTTTTTTGTCAGTTTCAAGGTTGGGTTGGATAGAGTAAACCTAAAACTATCTTTACCAATATTCAAATCAGCGGGAGGATGCCTTAAAGTGACCTAAAAAACCCCTCCAAGTGGCGGTAAGCTTCTGCTGAAAAGTGTGACGCTTCTTTGTGATGCGTGACTCTTCTGTCTTGGATTCTTTCTAGACAGGTGTGAAAGAAAAATGGCCTAAGTACCAAGTTTACAATTGTCCCCAAGAGATTTTTTTTTGGATAAGGGAGACTATTTTTACCCCTCATTGTTGAGGAATCATGTAATTACTCAAGGAGATGAAGACTCCTATTTATTATCTAAATTTGGGGGGATTGTTTGTAACTTCCCTAAATTCTAGGTAATGACTCATTAGGTGCATTTATGATGTATTTTTTATCAGGTTGCGACCCAATGAGGTGGAATCTTCTCTATTTTATATATGTAGTCCAACTCAAGTCATTTTAGAGGTTGGATAGTCGATATTGCAAATGTGGATCTTATGTACAATCTTTTTAGTGAAATCAAAGCCATGTTGCAGCTATAATTTTGGGGCTCTAGTCGTATGCTTATTAGCATTTTTTTTCTCAGTAACAACATCAATTTGAATGTTTATACTTCCATGAAATCATGCTTATCCTTCTATATGATAAATCTTATGAGTCTATGAATAGAATTCTTGTTTTTTGTGCTTTTTTTATAAGATTTTCATAAATTTGTTTTACCTCTTCTTATGAGTGGACTCATGTAATATTCTCATTCTGACTCTCTCTCTCTTTTCAAACCCTATATCACAATGAAAATTTAATTATGTTTCTAAGTATACCTACCTAGCCTCATCTTCATCTCTGCAGTTTTACCTTTGAAATTAGACCTAAAACCTAGACCTAGTTCCTTGATTGACATTCCTATCTAGCAAAATTCAAAACAAAACCCTAATTCATTGAGCTTATACATAGCCTAAGATAATTAAAAATATAGTCACCTAATTTACTGTAAAAGTGATAGTGAGAGAGCCCTCTCTGATTTGGTAGGGCTAGCTACCAAATTTAAAGTTTTCTTTGAGGTTACCTAATTCAGTCTCCATTCTCAGCCTTGGGAAACAGAGGGAGTGTTAACATTTTTGGCTCCCTATGATTCCCAAGGCTGAGAATGGATACTGAAGGAGGTGACCTAAAACCAATCTTTAGGCTTGGTAGCTGTCCCTAAAAAACTAGAGATATTAGTTTGAGGTTACCTCCTTCATTCTCCATTCTCAGCCTTGGGAAATAGAGGGAGTGATAACAAAAGGGATTCCATAGAGAGAATTTCTATGGTGGCAAGTTGGGTTTGTTTCTCTTGTAGCTTATCTTTCAACCTTATGTTTTCTACTTGTAGCTTCTCTTTCATCATACACTCTCTAAGTCTCCAATTAGCCAATTATTTCCCCATCTCAAAGACGTTTTCTTCCATAAGTCATACATATTCCACATTCTTAGATTTAGAAAGTTGCATCCACCTATGGATTCTGCCTCTCTCTATCTCGAGCTCATAGAGGAATGGGATTGAAAAATTTTCAGAGATGATCCTTCCTCCTTCAATGAATTTATAGTATGACCCCAATCGACATTGTGGATCAGGCTCATGTAGTTCTTGGAATTCCCTTTCAAATGTTTTTGGGGTGGTTGTTTCTACTTGTAGTTCCTTTTTCTTCTCCTGTAGCTTCCCCTGTTCCTCTTGTAGCATACTTTGTCTCTCCTATAGCATACTATGTCTCTTTTGTAGCAAACCTACCCCTCCTACACTTCCATTTCTATTCTTATTCAAGGATAAATTGTGTATTTTTCTTCTTGAAGGTAGTTGACCTGGTGGTGGGCCTACTCACAAATGATACAGGTGACTTGGTTTTGGTTTTAGGAGAAGTGACCTCTTGAATTTTTCCTTGACTAGTTCCTACCTCTCCCTTCTTACTTGGTGATCCTTCAATGATGATAGGCACCTTTCTGGGAGTTTTTGGTTTCCCTTGTTTGATTTTGGTGCTCTTCCTGGTCTTGAAATATAAGGTACCTTATCTTGGTTGTTTCCTTTTTGTCTTAATAGGTGTGACGAATGTAGCTAAGGTTCCAACTACCTCTTGTTCAATATTTCTTGGAGATAAACTTGTTTTAGGAGGTTGTTTCTCTTCTTATTTAGGTTTAGAAGTTTTCTTAGGGCTTATTCCTCCTCCTACTTACTTCATCCCCTCTTCTTCTTCATTTTTGGCTTCGCCTTCCTCTGTTTTTGCTAGCTATTTTTCCTCTGTCTTCCTCTCTTTTTCTTTTGTGTTTGATTCCTCCTCCTCCTATAATTTTTTTCCTTCTTCCTCCTCTTTTTTCCCTCTCTGCCTCCAATGCTAGATGTTGGTGTCTCCCCATGGGTGCTGGATTGTATTTCTATGAAAGTCTCCCTATCCATGTCTACATTTTCAGTTCATATGACAGGGATCCTCAAGTTTCTCAAAGCATCCATCACTGTAAATTTAATCATGGCCATGGTGAGCTAATTTTTGGTGCTTTCCTTCCCTCACCTTTTTACTCATCCGAATAATTGACTATAGGAGGAAATGGGGAACACTAAATCTTTGACGGAGAAGAAATTATGCCTTGAATCTCAACTCACAGAGTAATATGAAATAGTAAGCATATACCACAATCAAATTCCCTTGATAAGGTATATATTCGAGGATACAGTAGGCCACCTTATCCCAAGGATAAGGTAGACTTTCTCTTCTGACTCCATTCTTATCCTCAACAGGCTTCTCTTTCAAACTGAAGAAATTTTTCCTAGTTGTGACACTCACTGCCTTATCTTCTTTTCTCCATCTAATCCCTAGAGGTAGGGTGGTCACTTTTATAACGGTTTTAGGGATGAGAGAGATGGATAACCCTCTTAAAATAGGGTCGCATTGTCTTCCCTTTGGGAATTCAATGCCATGGAAAATTCATGAGTGGTGTCATCATCATACCCCTTCAACATCTCAAAGAAACCCAACCATTGGTGTCTTCTAAAGATGTTCACTACATGACTGTGTTGGTGAATCATTTTACTATCCAAGGGTTCTCTTTTGTTAAATCTTCCCCCCATCGTTTCTGTTGTACCTCCTTGGTGCTACTTAGGTGATGGGAAGTATTTTTTCTAAAATTTAAATGGTGAAATAATGTTCAATTCCTTGGTAGAAGTGAGTGAAAATGATGCTAGACTTCTTGTCAAACAAATTATTTTTCTTGCTTCTAACCAAAACAAACCACATAAATACCTTCTACTTCTTAATTTGACTGCTATGGGCTATCAATTCTAAGAAGATTTTTCATGAAATTGGGTGTAAGAACAAGGGAGGTGGATGTTGGATGTATATGTTTATTTTGAGACAAATTCAAACCATTGTGGCCCCCTATCACCCTTTAATTTCTCCTTTTTTTTATTCTCCACCCTCTTGTAGCACTTGCATACCTACATGTAGCTCCCTCCTGTAGCACTTGAAGACAAGGTTCAAAACTCCTCGGTGGCATCCAATAGCTTGTCCTCTCTCTAGCTATTTTTGGAATGAGTGAATGTGCAAGAGAAGTCGATCCCAATACATTATATTCCCTTTTGAGGTGAAAGCTTAGATTGTTGGGTAACATGGCATCTACACGAGTTTCCTCTTTTGGAACGTTGTTCAAAAATTTTGCAATCATTTCCCCACCCCTCGTTATTATCACCCCACTCTTAGTGACACCATATCTCTTCGAGTTGACATATCCAAGTTGCATGAGTGATTAACATCAACTTAATTTTACTATCCGAGGGTGGCCAAGTTCATTGGCCAACTTCAACTTATTAAAACTCCTTCCTCAACTTTACACATTTTAGTCATTTTATACACAGGGAAGAGGTGAGGGTTTCCATACCTGAGCCTACCTATGGATCGGATTGTTGGAGATGGTTTCATGTTGGAGCTGAGCCTCATAATATTATCATCATCAGAGGGAGTTGATTCTTTTTCTTGTTCCTTGTGCATGTCTTCAGAACTGGATTGCACATTGAATGATGTTGTTCATGTGTGTGTGCAGGTGTTTCTCTAATGACTTGGCTGCATATATTAGTGGATTGATTCTCTGAGGTGATGAGTCCCGTCCTACATGTAGATATTTCTCTTTCACGCTTCCTATTGGTGTGGAGAAAAAAAAACAAAGATTTCTTTTGACTACAAAGGTTTCTAGAGAGGAGTTTCTTCCTGTAGTAGCCTTTTAATCCTTTCTTTTAGTCCTCAGTTTGCATGATGGTGTTAAGGGGAGTGATGATAAGCCATGTAAATAGGGTTTGAGTCATGAGGAAGTAGTGTGAAGATTGGAAAAATGGAGAACAATGGTCTCTATGTGTGTTGTTTTAGGTAGGTTAAGGTGAACATTTTTAGTAATTTTAGGTGAAATGGAGTGGATGAGTGATGGATGGGTGATGAGTAAATCATTGGAGGGCCATATTCATCATTTCCTCGAGGAATCATGGATTTTTGGGATGTTCTTCTTGTTCGATCCCCCTCCTGTAGTTGTATAGGCTCATCATGTAGCATTATAAACCTCCTATAGCATTACAGGACCCTCCTATAGCATTACAATGAGGAGGTAAGATTTGGATTTCTGGTTGATTGGAGGGTAGAGAGAGATGGTCATATGAGTGAGGTGTATGGATTAAAGGATGGATGAGAGCTTGTAGTTTTTGTCCTATAGCATCACAAAATCTGCCAATTGTATGTAAACTTGCAAAAGAAGAAAAAGGTTAGTAGAAAGGGTGTGAGCTTGTGTTCCTCTTTCTCTTTTTGTTGTTTTTTCTCTTTTTGTTTTAGGCAAACAGGTTTCCTTTGTGGAGGTTTTCAACCTGCATGCCTACCCTGGGTGCCTCAAAAGAGGTTTTCACCTAGGGATATTTATCTTTTCTTCTCCTTCTTATTCTTCTCCTAGGCTTCCTTAAATAGGTTTTCAACCTTGGAGTTGGCCTCAGATACCTCATAGATTTTTTCATACCCAGGGTGAAAATGTGAAGTTGGGTTACACTTTTTGCCCTTTTTTGAGAAAAAAACTCATTTTTTTCTGTTCTTCAACTTTTTGCAAGCCTAAATAAATTTTCTGTTTAGAATTTCATTTTGCGATAAAAATAAAAGTTGTTAGAAATATTATTAGCTTTCTATTACTTATTTTTTGGAATTTGTTTATACACATTTGATATGTCAGCTTAGTGTTTCTTTGAGTGTTGTTTTTTTAACAGTCAAAGGATTCATAAGAATTCATGATAATACGCACTGTTGTATTCTTTGAAACTTTTTGTTTTTGAGAAACAAAATGTCTTACAACAATCTAGATAAAGTCTACTTCGGTTTCATTACATTTACAAAGCCAACTGATGCATATCATAATTACTAGAATTTTTTGAACTGGTCCTATATGAAAAAAATGCATATTTTGAATATGTTTCGCGACGCACGAAATTTCTTAACATATAATTTATAAACTAAAAATCCAAAAACTACCCATTACAGACGACGAACTAATGTAATGCACCATCATTGTTTAAATTTTTTACAGTGTATTTGGAAGATACAAAATTATGATTTCACTGAATCATAATGACCTTCAAAAATTGTTTGCACCTGTTTTCTTACAAAATTAATTAAAATTAGTAAATATTTATGAAATTCCATAAAATTTATATTTCCTGAAAGTAGATTGAATTTTGAAAATGCTAGTCTTGGTTCCGACAGTTAATTCAGAATGTTTCATGGATTTTAATCAGTCCAAAGTTGAAGATATGTATTCAGAGCTTGGCTCTGCATAATTGCATACGTGTTAGTTCAGCCGAACTCTTAAAAAAAGTTCGGCCGAATTGTTTTTTGTGCCGATGGCCCGCCAAGTCTAACAACATAAAAGTTTGGCCGAATTTTTTATAAAAGTTCAGCCGAACTTTTACCTGACTTTCCATTGGCCAGAAAATATCACAAGGCCCCTCCAAAAAAACATTTCACGGCAATATAAATAGCTACGAAAACATTCATTACTTTGCATATTTTCGTACATTTGGTCTAATTTTGCAAAGAATTATTTTGGGTTTAAGGACTTTTCTTAGAGGTACATTCAAAGGACATGTTTGCAACGGATTGTTTTTGGTTTAAAGAATTTTCTTGGAGCTACATTCAATGGACATTTTTTCAAAGGATTGTTTTGGGTTTAAGGACTTTTCTTGGAGGTACATTCAAAGGACATTACATTCAAAGGAAATTTCTTGGAGGTATGTGATACATTTTTTGGATGTTTTTTGGGCTTCATTTTTTTAAGGTATCGATTTGGGCTTAATTTTCATTGTTTTTATAGGTTTTGGGCATAATTTTCATTGTTGTTAGAGGTTTTGGGCTTAATTTTCAAAGGAATATTTTTAGGCTTAATTTCGAAAGGACTTTTTTTAGGCTTAATATTCAAAGGACATTTTTTGGAGGTATTTTTTAAAGAGATATTTTTTTAGAGGCTTTTTTAAAGTGGAATTTTTTAAGAAGTTGGAATTAATTTTCAATGGACATTTTTTGGAGGTATTTTTTGAAGTGACATTTTTTTAGAGTACATGTTTTGGGTTGAAGTAAATCTTTTATAATGATTTTTTGTCTAACTTTTTAAATGAAATTTTTTTGCAGGACTTGGAAGGAAATATTTTAGGCTTCGTTTCATTTTTATAAGATATTTTTTTCTCAGATTTTTTCAAGTGAGTGTTTTGGATTGAAGTATGTATTTTTTGCAAAAAATTTAAAATGAGTTTTTTTAAAATTAAATCTTTTTTGATGTCTTTTTTAATTGAGTTTTTGTCTAAAATTTTGAAGGAAATTTTTTGAACTTCATACTCTATTATCATGGGAAATCGAAGGAATTACACGAGAAAATATGATTAAAAAAGAGACCCTGAGGAAAAGAGATGAGAGAATCTTGCAAAAGAAAGAGAGAAGAACTCTCAAATATTGAAAGGGAAAATCAACCTCAACTAGAAGTTGAAATAGGTATGTAAATGTAAATATTATGAATTTGATATTTAAAATTTTCCTAGTTTAAAATGTGAAGCTTAATTTTTATTTGATGAACTAATTTGAAAAATATTTTGCAATGTAAACAGAGAGAGATATTCCTCAAAACATTGATGATGAGATACAAAATTTTGAAAGAGAAAGTGAAAGAGATATTGAACCAATGATTGAAGATGGTGAAAATGTTGAAAGAAATTCAAGTGAATAAATTGAATCACAAGGTGTATATATATATATATATATCTTGAACACACGCATGTATTATTGAAATTATACACATTTATTAATTTAGTTATTTATTGAATATGTAAACTTATTATGTACCATTCATTCAAATATTTACAGATGAAAATGTTGACACTCACACATATGGAGATAAAAGAGCTGACCATGTTATAAGATAACGCGTTAAACACATTTTTGATATGTACTTCATAAAGAAAAATGTGACAGTTCAAGCCCAAATGTTGAAAGGTCTCCTATCATTAAGGAAATTAAAAGAAGCTACGACTTTATTGGGTATTCGAAAATCAACAAAAGAATAAAAAATGAAGGAAAATGTGATACAAAATATAAATAGTGCTATAAATTCAATTAGAAGATCTAGACAGAAAAATGTTTCAACTGTACATAGAGAAATACATATGGCAGTGGTTTCATCAAGTACTAAAGAGAATCGCTTGGTAAAATCTATGGCATAAGCATTAGGAACCTCACAAAAAACTTTGCACAAACATCGGAAATTTTGGATGCAAATAGATGTAAATGATGAACTTGCTTGTTGGAGAGCTATTTGTAGGAAACCATACAAAGGTATACTTGGATAAAATGTTAAAAAACAATATATGAATATTGAAAGAAAAATTCACGTGTTTCACCAAATGTAAGGGATGTGATGCGAAGAAGAATAGCACGAAATCAGTATGAACAACATGAAAAAAAAATTCTTGGAAACCACTCAGATATAGCTATTAAACAAGTTCAAAGAAGAGAATCGTGAAATTCATGTCTCAAGCAGTGCTTTTGTTCAACAAAAACCATGGTATGTAAAACCTATCACCGTACACGACACTTGTTGCTGTCATTATTATCATGTGGAATTTGAGTTATATTATGACACATTCCTTAATTTTGGTAGAAAATTTTGGAAAGATTCACTTCCTCCTTCCACTATCCGTGATTTCATATCTCAAATTCTATGTGAAAAAGAAAGCGATGAATTATTTTACGAAAAGAAATGTGTTGGTGGTAAAAAATGCGATGATTGTGGAAATTCGACTAAATTTCAAAACATGTATTGTATTGATATTAATGATCAATCATTTTCCAACATGAAAGTGAAATGGAAGAGATATGAATATATCTATACATAGATTCAAGGTTCAAATAGTGCTAAAAGAATTGAATTACAAGAAGAAGAAATTTGTGTGATATATTTTTTGAGATAGTTCAAGGAAGAAATTTAAAAATACACCAAGCATTCCCATAGAGCTCGACGGCAAGACTTGCAATTCAAAAAATCCTGTGAATTTTTTCCACCAAGGACCATTTTTTCAGTAATTGATTTTGCAGAAAACTGCACATTTGTTCCACAAAAATAAATTTAGAGTGAATACTATCATTCTGACCAAGTCTCCATGCTCGTTCATATTCTATATAGAAATGTTGAACAAAACATCGATCATATAGAAAGCACCAGTGAAAATCGACATGTTATTAAATAATATCACTTTTATATCAGTGTCGATCATACACATGATACATATTTTGTACAACAATGTTTTGGAAATATTTATGACTCGTTGAAAAGTCATGGAATAAAATTCAATGAACATTGGATATGGTCAGATGGATGCACAGGTCAATTCAAATCTTCACGATCATTCTTTTGGTTGTGTTGTCTTCATAAGTAAACCTGCATTAAACATTGTTAGAATTTATTTGAGACTGGCCATGGAAAAGGAGAACATGACGGTGTAGGGGCATGCATAAAAGGAGCACTTTGAAGATATCAAATGAACCCCTCTGCAAACTGACTTGTGGATGCTAAAGAAGTTGTTCAATGTTCCATCGCTGCTCTAAGCCATGAGACTAACCGATGAAGGGAAGGGCGAAGGTACATTCAATTTAATTTTTATTGGATACCTAATTTTAAACAGTTTACATTTATCATGTAATGGTTATCTTTGATGGTATTTTAATATCATATTTACATTCTTCTTTGAATTTTCCATATATAGGTTTTTTTGGCATATTGGGATCGAAGATGTAGATAGATCAATTGGAAATGTCGTTGAAACAATAAAAGGGACTCGAAAATTGCATTCAATTAAAGAAAATTTGTCCACAAATGTGTTTTCATTGGATAAAAGAAAATATTCTTGTTTTTGTCATGTTTTCATAGACAACACAGAATCCAATGACGTTTGTGAAAACAAAATGTATGTAAAATTAGGTATGAGGACAGTTCCTTTCCCGTGTCAACCTCATTAAAAAATGAATCAGTTGTTCTGAGGATAGTTCCTGTTACTGAGTCAACCTCATTAAAAAATGAATTAGGTATGAGGACAGTTCTTTTCCTGTGTCAACCTCAAAAAAAAAAAAATGAATCAGTTGCTCAGAGGATGGTTCCTGTTACTGAGTCAACCTCGTTAAAAAATGAATCAGGGTATGAGGATAGTTCTTTTCCTGTGTCAACCTCGTTAAAAAAAATGAATCAGTTGGTCAGAGGATAGTTCCTGTTACTGAGTCAACCTCGTTAAAACATGAATCAGGTATGAGGACAGTTCTTTTCCTGTGTCAACCTCATTAAAAAATGAATCACTAGGTTATGTAGGTAGATTAGAAATAATTAGTTAGCTGAGGATAGTTCCTTTTACTGTGTCAACCTCATTAAAAAATGAAACACGTTGCCATGAGCATAGTTCTTTTCCTGTGTCAAGCTCGTTAAAAAATGAAACAAATCCTCCCCTAATTGAGTCGAGTCTTTGAATAAGACCTCGTAAATATTAAGTCATAGATTTAGGTTAGTTTTTAGGTCGGGTCTTTCATATGATCTCGTAAATGAACCTTCATTCAATTCAGCTAATTACTAGCAGTGTACTTAGTTGAATGAAATGAAGCTGGGGGGGGCATGCGCTCTAGCAGTTACGCTTAGGGGGCATCAAGCACAGTTTTCTCTTTGTTTCAAGCTTGTGTAAAAATGAAACCACTCTGAAGCATAGTTTTTATCTGTTTCAAGCTTTTGTAAAAATGAAACTTATCTTGAGTCAATTTCGGTTATTTTCAAGACTCGTTAAACTCATGAAAATCCCGAGATTATTTTGCTATCTTTCATTCTCGTAAAACACATGAAAATGCTGATTTCTTTTTGTCTTTTCCTGCTCATAAATTAAATTGAAAGTCAGCCATATGAGTACATTTTTATCCCTTTTTCGAACTCGTTAAAACTTACGAAAAAGTGAAAACTATGAGTACATTTTTATCCCTTTTTCGAACTCATTAAAACTTACCGAAAAAGCGAAAACCATGAGTACATTTTTATCGCTTTTTAGAACTCAACTGGTTGAAACTTCTTTGAAAAAGCGAAACCATGGAGTCCTCTTTTAAGCCCTTTTCAGACTCTCTAAATATGAAAAAGATTGCCGAGTACTTGACTATTCGAACTCGTTAAAGTAAATGAACAGTCGTCCCTTCAGTATAAGTTTACCCCTTTTACGGACTGAAATGGACTATTTACGAAAAAAGGTATACGTTGACTAAATACGGTCAATAGAGTTCTCTCCCGCATTATTTTATCCTTTTTCGGGCTCGAGAGATTAAATTTACGAAAAAGTACACCCATGGAGTTTTCTTAAGTTTTCTTTTGACTCTGCACGTTAGCTACTGGGTTTCTCTGTCTTTGGACTCGTTAAACTGTGGACATTCGAAGAACTTACGATTTCATCAAAGCAGAACCACTCCTTCTTGAGGAGTTCGAATTTTAAAGCCCAGTTGGACTATGAAGTGTCCGACAGGCTTATAAACAAGAAAATGTTATCCTCCTCGAGCTTGTCAAAAATAAAGAGATACTTGCCAGAAATGGTGGGGGAAAAGAGAGAAAAATGAACCTGTTTGTTACATTTTGATTATTTAGAAAGCCGTTAACCCCTCTTGAACGCGACACTTTTTGTTCACCTGGGTTGGGAAATCCTTTGCCTAACAGTTAATCGAACCATATTGAAAGTCTTCAGCCGGTTTCTGGGTATTAACTTTGGGTCAATTGTCACCAAGCCATCTGCAGTGTCGTTATGTGTTCAAGAGGACAGTTCAAGTAAACCATTCATTTGCGAAATATCTGTCATCCATTTTGACCATCCCTGAGTCAGTCCTTGCCAATATATTTTCAAAACTTGATCTATGATTTCGTGTTGTGGGCTTGCCTACAACGGATCACTTTCTATCGACATCAGCACATTATCTAGGAAGTTGATCTAGAAATCGTCAGTACCTTGAAATCTGCATGCCTCAATGGCAGGTTTCTCGCCTTCGACGACAGGTTGCATCATTGACCTTCGATCGAATGATTTCGTGAGATGTTCGACTTCAGCTCATTCATTCACATTTCATGGATTGTACTGGGTACTTTGAGAGCCATTGACATTACTGGTGGTTACTCTCACACTTGTTAACAGTTTACATCATTGACTGGTAATCAAGTGGTTTCTACCATGTTCGACTTCGACACATTCATTCACATGGATAGAATCATACTAGTTCGAGATGCGGAAATCAAGACCCTGGATCTAGTTTCTACCATCCAGGCTGTGAGGAATTTTGTTATCATTTATACAGTGGACTATTTATAAACAGATGGCTGCGTCCATGCTGTGTCGACATATGTCTATACTGTGATGTATTAAAAATCATTCCTGTATCAGAACAATTTAGAGTTAGTTTCTAGTTAGTTTTGATCTGAGAATGGGAATGCCTACCTCAGCGATGATATGATTACATATATATATTTTGCATTGAATGTTTTTACAGGTTCCGACTGGGGTGTCCACAGGATGATCCTTGAAATGATAAAGTACTTCACTCTTCATATATGACGGACTTCATCTTCATCTATTTCAAACTTCGCACTTTAGGGGCAATCTGTTACACTAAAAAATGTCACCCTGACATTCTGCTGACTTTATGAGCTCATTGACACTCATACTTACCTCCTTTGCAAGTCTTACAACCTTTGTTCCTCATTCCAAGCCTCAGAACTGGAAGAAAAACCCTAAAAATCTCTGAAACTCAGGGTACGCAGGTAACATGAGACCTTCTTGCGTTTTTATCTAGGGTACGCAGGTAATGTGAAGAGAAACTGCGTTCTAGAACGCATTTTTCCAGTGTAATGCCTGCGGTACCCCTGTAAAGTAAAAAAAGCGCGAAATTAAACTGAAAAAGTTGAATTTTGGTCAATTCTAGAAGGTTCTGGATGAGATTTTTTGGGGATGAGTACGCTTTAGTAAGGTGCATGTATCCCACACCTTAAGGAACTAATCCCTTGATGTGAGGAACCTATCCCTTTGAAGGAGGGTTCTATCCCTTTAAAGGTGGAATCCTAACCTCCTCATCTGCTCTATAAAAGGAGGCATTGGGTAGCCTTTTGGGTTAAGTTGAGAGTTAAACTAATGGAGGATTGAAGAATATTTTGATGGGTAAAATATTTGAGTTGAAGTGCTGTTGAGATTTAGACTTCTTTCTGCTGAGCTTTTGAGAGGAAAGATCACATACCTCTTTGTGCTCCTGGAGGAAGAGTGTAAGACTTATCAAAGTAGAGGAGACTCCTGCTTCGGACCCCGGGAAGGCCTTTAGAACATCAAGGAAAAGGTTGTAAGGTTCTTCTGTATATTTTAAGATTAATACAATCAAGTTTTGTTTTTCTCAATAAATTTTCGTTCGATTGTTTATTTCAATAAGTTGTCGTTTGATCGTTTATTTCATAGATTCCTTGATCACTATGATAGGTATGTTTTATGATTATTTTTTATACAGGTGCTATTGATATTTTCTTGTTTGTGATTGCAGATCAACGAAAGATGATACTTTCTTGTGACAAAAGGGCCCTTGTCGCGACGAAGGATTATTGATGCAACGGAAGCACTGCGACTGCAAATAAGCATTTGGATCTAAGGTAGGATCGACACCTTCATAACATTTATTTGTAAAACGAATATATCTAGAGAAAGACAAACTTAGTTGTTCGTTTGTTGCTAGATTGTCTTCTGACACTAGGGAGATCGGTCTTGTCCGCAAGAACGATTTATCCGGCCAACAGACCAATATTTCAGTACACATCTACTAGTTCGCCTAAAGAGTGTGTAACTATTTCCAAGCTTTGTCAACTCTCAACAGGTAGAGTCAAAGCCACGAGATCTCTCTGCAATTTTGCATGAAGATTTTGACACCTTTCTAAGGTGCATTGTTGCATGTTTCTTTCCCAAGGTATATCGGAAATGTTAGCTAGATAAGTCGTGGTGGGTGGAAAACCTTCTTCTTGAATGACGCATTCTACCCTACATCTTTTTTTACCAACATTTGGAGCATTTTCAGCCTCTGCATCAATATATAAAATTTTGTATATTATAAAAAACACATGTAAACAAATTTGTACAAATTGAATGAAAATGATATTCAAATTGATGGCCACCTCGATGTGGTTGGCTAGCATCTTTCCCACCCTGATACTGTTGAGAACCAGAACGACCCTGCTGAGAACCAACATGACCATCCATTGATTGGCCTCTGGGGGGAATATATATCACCACCTTCACGTAACCTGCTAGCACTTATTGATAGCCCTCTAAGGGGATTTGAACCACCACCAACCTCTCGAGATGAGAGAGAAGCTTCATAAACAAATATGAATTTATAATCAATTCAAAGATACATTCATACATATAAATACATGTACATATTCATTGATTAAATTGCGTGAACCATACCATGACTTGGTGAACCATGGGCATGCTCCATTGATGAAGCAGAGACCCTTCTCCTCTTAGCTCCTAAAAAATAAAAAATGAAACTTATTAACAACTAATTTAACTCACAAAGTTGATAAAAAATCAATTCCATATGTACACACATGTATGTATATGTATGGAGATTTAAGATTATATTAAAATACCATGAACTTCCCTCGATCCCTGATCCCCCTCTCTCGTAGAGATATGGGATTATGTTGATCTTCATCGTTCATCCTCCATGATATATATATATATATACAGTGGACATTTACAATTATTTTTTTAAATTACTATTTAAAATAAATTCAAAATAAATTTTAGAAAATTAATGTAATTTAGTGTACACAAATTATGTAAAACACAACTTTCAAAGCAATAATTGATGTATGAAACTCAATTTAAGCAAAAAAAATGATAAAAATGTCAAGTTCACCAAATTTCACTTTACATGGTGGGAGCACACTTGGCATAAAATTGAAAAAAACACATGGTCATTAAAAAAGAAGCATGAAACTCCATTTAAACAAAAAATTGTTGAAGTTCACCAAGTTGTGCTTTACATGGTGTGGTGGGATCACACTTGGTATATAATTGAAAAAAACACATGGTCATTAAAAAATATGCATTTATAAGTACAAAACACACACATATCCAAGATATGTTACAATGTCTATCAATAAATTTTGAAGGAGAACGTCTCAACACTAATCCATCTTTGAGAGATGAATCTTGAATTTTTGAAGAAGAGCTTCTCAAAACTAATTCATCTTTGAGAGATGAATCTTGCATTGGCATTACCCCGTATTATTATAATTCATATATTAATTCATCTTTGATAGATGAATCATGAATTGGCATTGCCCCATGCAATAGATCAGCAGACATATTATTCACATTTGTACAATGTCTTATACTAAAAAATTGAAATTGGCTAACAATATTTTTTGCTATTCCAAGCAGTTATTTTATTCTCTCCTTCTTAACTTGGTACATGCCATTCATATCATTGCACACAAGTTCAGAATTGGTGAAAAATACAATTCCATTTGATCCATACTCCATAGTTGTTCCCAATCCTTCTATCAATGCAATATAATATACCTCATTGTTTGTTGTTCTTCCCGATATATTCATTTTCCTTTGGACGACTTTGCTAGTTGCAATATTGGAAAGCACATATGTAATCATTGCTTTCCCTATATTGGGATAGCAAGAAACATCTATGAATAATTTCCATTTTCAACCATATTTACTGGTTTTTTTATCCTTGAAAAAAATCAAATTCAATAAAAATGTATATTAAATTGAGATTTATTGCAAATGCATGCGAGAAATGACAAATGTGCATGAGATAAATGACATGTGCATGGTTTATCTTAAAGTTTGACTTAAAGTTTATGGTATAATTCACATCTAGAAACAAGATGCGTTAAAGATTGCATTGCCTATAGTTTAAGGGAGATTTATGACACATATACATGGTTCATGCATGGTTTGCATGAAATTTTTCCTTAAAATTTATGGCATAAATCACATCTAGTTTAATAACATGCCTTAAGAAAGGATGAGATAGAGAGTTTAGAACTTGTAGAATTTAAGACTCAACCAACAAACTAAAACCCTATGGAAGTTTATCCACTTTAGGTTCAATTTTTAGGCCTTGAATTAATGTGGGAAAGCCTTGAGTTTGGGGATACTATCCTATGAGATTTCAACCACTTTAGGTTCAGTTTTTAGGCCTTAAATTTTGTCTTGAATTAATGGGAGGAAGCCTTTAGTTTGTGGGAGAAATGACATTTACATGGTTTGCAAAATTATTTTATGCACTTACTAAAACAACGTTCAGTTTTTAGGCCTTAAAGTTTTCCTTGAATTAATGGGGGAAAGCCTTGAGTTTGGGGGATACTATCCTATGAGAGTTCAACCACTTTAGGTTCAGTTTTTAGGCATTAAAGTTTTCCTTGAATTAATGGGAGGAAGCCTTTAGCTTGTGGGAGAAATGACATTTACATGGTTTGCAAAATTATTTTATGCACTTACTAAAACAACTAGTTATGTCAAAAGTCACACCTTTATGAGTTTGTGGGAGAAATGAAATAGAAATGACACATGCCTTAAGGTTTGCCTAAAATTTTATGGGATAAGGGATAAATGACACATGTACAAGGTTTTCCTTAGAGTGGTAGGGGTTTATGGATATTAAAATGAAGAACTTATATTTAGATATGTTACAAAGATTGACTGTAGGGACATTTACAGGATATGTCACCTTTGAGAAAAGATGAGATCGAGAGGCTACCTGGCCCTTTACAGACTCTGCCTTTAGAACTTGTAGAATTTAACACTCAAAAGACAGACTAAAATCCTATGGAAGTTCAAAATTCTATGAGAGATCAGCCACTTTAGGTTCAATTTTTAGGCCTTAAAGTTTGCCTTGAATTAATGAGAGAAAGCCTTTAGTTTGTGGGAGAAATGAAATTTACATGGTTTGCAAAATTATTTTATGCACTTACAAAAAACATGATTTAAAGTTAATGGGAGAAAGCCAACATGACATGTATACTTTAAAAACATTGCCTAAGAATTTATGGGAGAAATGACACATGTACACAGTTTTCCTTAAAGTGGTTGTGGTTCATGGATATTAGAATGAAGAACTTCTATTTAGATCTATTCCAGAGATTGATTATAGGGGTATTTACTGGATATGTCACCTTTCATAAAAGATGAGATCCAGAGGCTACCTAGCCCTTTACAGACTCTGCCTATATAACTTGTAGAAGTTAACACTACCTGTCCCAATTATACCCTATGAAGTGTGTAGAGGACCCTTGGAATCACTCACACTACTTTACGTAGACATAAGGATGTATAAGGGTGTACTAAGTTCAAAAATATGGTCATATTATTGGATATCTTTCCCAAGAGCCCAAATGTACTCCTTAAGTATATGTGGGGTCTATAACCATCTACAAAAACAAGTGATTCTTTCCAAGCTAAGGATAATGTATGAGCCATGTGTATACACACATTATCTATAAACCATAGGCCAAAATAAATGGTACTTAAGTGGTTTGAAGAAAAAATAGCACCAAGAAGCTTTGAAGGAGGGGAATAAGAACTGGAAATAGGAAGATAAGAATAAAATAGCCACTACACATCCATGCAAGGGTAGTAGAAATAATTCTAACCATTGCAACATTGATGCTCACATTAAGGAGAATTATTGGATGTTTAGTATGTGTTATATTCTTTATGTGAATACCCCCATGCACTATATATTTTTCTAAGCATAGTGGTGGGAATAAAATGGGCAGAAAGGACCCCCACTTTAGGGTTTCATATAGACGAAAAATTCCCCACACACAGGTGTTCAGGGGTAGTGCCCCAAAATAACGTTTTTGGGAAACAATGAGCATATTTTTTAGATATTTAAGTCCAAAATGGAATAGTTGTTGGTGAACAAATATCAATGGATCACTACGGATATATCTGCTTCATTAAAAGGGATTTTTCTAGAAGGATGTCCACTAAGTTGGAAAGAAGGGAAAATATCACAATTATATGTTAATGTGCATGTGTTTTACATTGAATATTTTTCATTTTATTAAGAATCTATTTGAAACAATTAACTATATACTTGGTTAAAACCTATGTTTTGTATCAAATCACTTTTGGTTTCAATGGGAAACTTTTATGGCTAATGTGTTTTCTCGAAATGTGACAGACCCCATTAAAGTGGGAGATATATCGGAATGATTCCTATGGCGTAATAAAATAGTTTCAAGTAGTTTAAAGATATAGATGCATAAATTCAATGAGTATAGTTTTGAGATATATAAGTCCAAAATGGAATTGTTGTTGGTGAACAAATATCAGTGGATCACTATGGATATATCTGCTTCATTAAAAGGGATTTTTCTAGAAAAATGGACTAATTTGGAAAGAAGGGAAAATATCACAATTATATGTTAATGTGCATGTGTTTTACATTGAATATTTTTCATTTGATTAAGAATATATTTGAAAAAATTAACTATATAAGGTTAAAACCTATGTTTTGTATCAAATTACTTTTTGTTTCAATGGGAAACTTTTATGGCTAATGTGTTTTTCTCGAAATGTGACAGACCCCATTAAAATGGGAGATATATCGAAATGATTCCTATGGTGTAATAAAATAGTTTCAAGTAGTTTAAAGATATAGATGCATAAATTCAGTGAGCATAGTTTTGAGATATATAAGTCCAAAATGGAATAGTTGGTGAAAAAATATCAGTGGATCACTATGGATATATCTACTTCATTAAAAGGGATTTTTCTAGAAGGATGTCCACTAAGCTGGAAAGAAGGGAAAATATCACAATTATATGTTAATGTGCTTGTTTTTTACATTGAATATTTTTCATTTTATTAAGAATCTATTTGAAACAATTAACTATATACTTGGTTAAAACATATGTTTTGTATCTAATCACTTTTGGTTTCAATGGGAAAATTTTATGGCTAATGTGTTATTCTCAAAATGTGATAGACCCCTTTAAAATGGGAGATATATCGAAATGATTCCTATGGTGTAATAAAATAGTTGAGTAGTTTAAAGATATAGATGCATAAATTCAATGAGCATAGTTTCTAGATATATAAGTCCAAAATGGAATAGTTTTTGGTGAACAAATATCAATGGATCTACTTCATTAAAAGGGATTTTTCTATAAGGATGGACTAAGTTGGAAAGAAGGGAAAATATCACAATTATATGTTAATGTGCATGTGTTTTACATTGAATATTTTTCATTTTATTAAGAATCTATTTGAAACAATTAACTATATAAGGTTTAAACCTATGTTTTGTATCAAATTACTTTTGGTTTCAATGGGAAAATTTTATGGCTAATTTGTGTTTTTCTTGAAATGTGATAGACCCCATTAAAATGGGAGAAATATTGAAATGATTCCTGTGGTGTAATAAAATAGTTTCAAGTAGTTTTAAGATATAGATGCATAAATTCAATGAGCATAGTTTTGAGATATAAAAGTCCAAAATGGAATAGTTGTTTGTGATCAAATATCAGTTGATCACTATGGATATATCTGTTTCCTTAAAGGGGATTTTTTAGAAGGATGTCCACTAAGTTGGAAAGAAGGGAAAATATCACAATTATATGTTAATGTGCATGTGTTTTACATTGAATATTTTTCATTTTTTAAGAATCTATTTGAAACAATTAACCATATAAGGTTAACACCTATGTTTTATATCAAACCACTTTTGGTTTCAATGGGAAACTTTTATGGATAATGTGTTTTTTCTCGAAATGTGATAAACACCATTAAAATGGCAGATATATCGAAATGATTCCTATGGTGTAATAAAATAGTTAAGTAGTTTAAAGATATAGATGCATAAATTCAATGAGCATAGTTTTCAGATATATAAGTGGAAAATGGAATAATTGTTGGTGAACAAATATTAGTGGATCACTATGGATATATCTACTTCATTAAATGGGATTTTTCTAGAAGGATGGACTAAGTTGTAAAGAAGAGAAAATATCATAATTATATGTTAATGTGCATGTGTTTAACATTGAATATTTTTCATTATATTAAGAATCTATTTGAAACAATTAACTATATAAGGTTAAAACCTATGTTTTGTATCAAAATACTTTTTGTTTCAATGGGAAACTTTTATGGCTAATGTGCTTTTCTCGAAATGAGATAGACCCCATTAAAATGGGAGACATATCGAAATGATTCCTATGGTGTAATAAAATAGTTTTAAATAGTTTAAAGATATAGATGCATAAATTCAATGAGCATAGTTTTGAGATATATAAGCCCAAAATGGAATAGTTTTAGGTGAAAAAATATTAGTGGATCACTATGGATATATCTACTTCATTAAAATGGATTTTTCTAAAAGGATGGACTAAGTTGGAAAGAAGGGAAAATATCACAAGTATATGTTAATGCATGTGTTTTACATTGAATATAAAAGGTTTTTTCTCTCTCTAATTGTTTGAGTCCTAATATTATAAAAGTTTTCCACTAAATCCATTCCCTATTACTTTTCATGTGAACCATATTCCCAAACCCACCCATCTATGTACCTAAGAGCCAAGCCAAGTGTAAAAGGGGCTTATTTCATATTCTACTTTAACACATATGTGATTAATTATCGTTAGAATTTATGTGGTAGAAATGCGTATAAATATTAATCCTTAGTATAGATCTGTTTTGACTTTAAGGAATAAAGGGAAGTTTTTTAGAAAGCTTATCTTAGGAGGTAGAACTAAACCGTCTATAACCCACAAAAGAAACCATGGCCCATGAGCATCACATGAAAACACAAGTTACTCCCATGTTTGAAACACCACGTCACATCATCATAAGGGTTGGAAACCACTAAGAAACCCATACTAAGTTCCCTAGAAGGGATGACTATCATATTTAATGATTGGGTTTATCTCCAAGGTCAAAAGGAAAATCAAACTTAAGAAAGGGAATTAGAATAGAAACTAAGGTAAGAACATGACCTTTTACCCAATATTGAACGAAGGTGAGCAACCATAGATATCATGAATGAAGTTCAAGAAATATTATGATAAGAAATATTATTTTTTTGCAGAGGCCTAAATTCTGATATGATAAGAAATATTATCTTTTTTGAAGGAAGTTCTGATATGATAATAAATATTATCTTTTTTTTAGAGGCTTAAATTCATGAAGAGACCATGAAAAGGTGGAATATTTATTGTGTGCAAAATATTCAAAGATCATGACAGCCACTCTGTCTTTTCTAGGGATGATAAAATCATGAAGATCACATGATCTTGTTGATTAATCATGAATCATGATCTCTGTCATAATTTTTCAATTCCATGTTCTCTTATTTTCCATTGATTTCTCAGCCTTTTAGAGTGGGTGGTCTTCTTTCTCGTATATTTATCTTAAGAACCATATGAAATTCTTGCAAACTAGTTTCACATGGTTGCCAAATGTATATGAAAATAGCCGCTATTGTTGTGATCGGATGCCTAGGATTCTTAAGAACAAAAGTACTAATATGCCGATGCAATCATTCATTTGCGTGTATTTATTTAATATTTTGGAATGTTTTTTTCTAGGGTTCTTGGTGGAATTCCTATAGATTTAAGTGGGTAGAGGAGTTAGAAGATGACGAAATGATTCATGAGCATGTTTGATAGTGGAGAATGGAGATTATGGAATTTTTCTTATCGTGTTCTCATTCAAGTTTGTGCTTCTGACACAGACCTATTGTAGGGTTTTTGTATCTCGAGGGTTGATGGCTCAAATCCCAAGTGAGCATGTGGGTCCATACAACTGCTAATGGCTCGAATCCTATGTGATTTTGTGGGTTATTGGCCCACTTTCATGGTTTTTATTGTGTTTTTAATCACATAAATTAATTTTTTTCTTTTTTCTAATATGTTGGAAAAAATAATTCCAATCACTTGTTGGGTGTCATAACAGTGAATCCAAATGTCATAGTCAGTTTTATTTTAGATGAGATTTTCACTCTAGTCATTAATTATTATTTTCCTCTATATAATCTTATTTAACAACTAATGTGACCAGTCCATTTTTTATTCTATATCTTCGCTGCAAAACTATTGCAGGAGACTGTAATGATTTTAGACTGGTTAATGGTTTTGGAACTGTAACAACATATCTATTGGGGAAAGATGGCAACTATCTATTGGGGAAAGATGGCAACTTAGGATGTAAACCAATGTAACTTTTTGTGACATGGATTGAAAATTATGTAAGGAAGGTATGGTATACCTGGAAAGTTTTACTCAAGCAAGTTTTGTAAGGATTATAAGCTCAAAGAATTGAAACTGGAACATTATATATACTAGTTTTTTTCTTCTTGAAAAAAAATATTGTTTAACAGAGGATTTCAATGACAGGATTTCAAAGAATTTCATACCTAGAAATTCGCAGAAATTCCCAAATGAAGCCGCAACAAAGACGAAGCCAGGAGATCTCTAAAGACGTCATGGAAGACACAGACCAAATTCCCTATGAACAAAAAAAATAAGTTAAATTAAAACCAAAAAAAATCAAAAAAACAAAATTACAAAAAAAGAGCATCTTTAACTGCAAAATGAACTGCAAATCAACAAAAATTACCTCGTCGTCATGGTGCAACTACAAATCAACAAAAATCACCTCGTCATCACGACGCAGCTACAAATTAACAAAAATAACCTCGTCACAAAGCGCAACAAAGCAATAGAAACACCTAGACAGGTAGATGTGCGAGACAAATGTGATTAAGGAACCTATAATGATTTTCTACTAGATATGGACCTAACTATCATTAGCTTCCCTTTGAAATATTTGAACCTAGATTCATATAAATGTCCCAATATCCTTCTTGAAAAGTAATTTCCATAATGTGCTTTTCATGCCATAATTTAATTTGCAATTGTATGACCTTAGCGTGTAGGAGAGCTTGCATTCTGAACTCATCTAAGCCAGAAAGTTGGAGCAGCCATTCTTGTTGTGTTGTGGTGAAATCTAATTCTAACTAGGATTCCATTCTCAAAGTTTTATATTCAAACTCAATATAAAGAAAATCATTCTTCCCATAAACCAAACCATATGGAGTGAACCCATTGGTGGTTTTCCAATTGGTGTTATAGTCCCAAGTGGCCTCCACTAATTTTTCTACCCAATATCTACTATTGTTTCTAACAAACTTGGTGAGGATGCTCTCTAATGCTCTGTATGTGACCTATACTTTCCCATTTTCTTGAGGGTGATAGGCAATGGATACCTTGTGTCTGATATGGTGTTGCCTCATGGGATCCTCAATCACATTTGATGTGAATTTTTCTCCTTAATCATTGACTACCTCCCTTGGATACCCAAACTTGTAGAAGATGTTTTCTCTTAAAAACTTAGCCACTTTCTTCTCATTTTCTTCTTTGATAGCCTTTGTCTCAACCCACTTTATCAAGTAGTCAGTGCACACAATGATGTACGTATTTTGTCCTGATGGTGGATCAATGGGCCCAATGAAATCCATGCCCCACTTGGAAAATGTCTCTAATTCCACTTGAGGTTTTAGGGGCATATCATCCTTGGGTGTTGGTTTTCCCAACCTTTGGAACTAATCACATTTGGTGGTGTATATCCTTACATATTAATGTAAAGTGGGCCAATAGTAACCAACATGTAGAACTTTAAAGGCTGTCCTCTTAGTAGAAAAATGACCTGCAAAAGGTCCATCATGGAATGTTGAAAGGATTTCAAAGACCTCTTCTTCCCTTACACATCTCCTCAAGATTTGATCTAGTCCCATTTTTAAAATATTTTCCCTAATCCAAGTGAAAGGGGCACTTTTCCTTACAATCTTTCTTTTTTCCTTGGAAGATAGATTAGAAGGAAAATTCCCATCAACTAGGTAGTTGGCTATGTCAGCAAACCAAGAAGAAAGAATCGAGATGTCCAAGAGTTGTTCATCTGGAATTTTATCATCTACCATCTCCTCCAAAACCTGTAGGAAAAGTTAGTCTCGACAAGAAATCTGCAACCACACTCTCTTTCCCTAGTTTTTCAATAATAGTCAAATCAAACTGTTGTAACAATAACAACCATATAATTATCCTAGCATTCACATCAAGCATATTCATCAAATATTTAATGGTTGCATGAGAAGTATGAAAAAAGGTTTTATATCCAATGATATAGTGCTTGAATTTTTTCATAGAATGCACTACAACTCAGAGTTATTTTTCAGTGATAGTGTAATTGAACTCAAATTTATACTGATTCTTACTAATGAAATAGATGGCATAAGGCATTTTTTATTCTACTTGTCCCAAGTATGCCCCCGCATATTTGCCGGATGCATCCGTATGGATATGGAAATGAAATGACCAGTTGGGACCTCTAAGGATAGGTGCAGTGGTCAAATTTTCTTTCAATATTTCAAGGGCCTCTTGACAGTTGTTTGTCCAACAAAGATAGGATTCATTGGCCAGTAATCCAAACAATGGTAAAGCCACTTTACTAAATTATTTGATGAACCTTATGTAATACCCATCTAATCCTAAGAAATTTCTAACATATCTTTGCTTCTGATGGGTAGGGATCTTTTGATAATGGAAATAATGTTTGGGTCAACTAGTATCCTTTCCTTGGATATGGAATGGCCAAGTACATTCCCTACATTCATCAAGAATTCACACTTCTAAGGGCTCAATGAGAAATGCATTTAAATAAATTTCTTCAATACTTTACAAAGATTAGAGAGAGCTTCCTGGAAGTCACCCCCATAAGGAGTGAAGTCATCCATGTATATCTCAACAGTGTCATGAACAATTTTAGCAAAAATAATTAAAACTGCCCTCTAAAAATTAGTAGGGACATTGCACAGACCAAATGGAAGAACTCTATATGAAAAATTTCCTAAAGGGCATGTACATGTGGTCTTTTCTTGGTCTTTATGGCTGATTTGGATCTGATTCTAACCACTAAATTCATCCAAGAAAGAAAATATTTTATTTCCTGCAATACCATCTAGGACTTGGTTGATGAAGGGAAAGGGAAAATGGTATTTATTTTTGGCCTTGTTAAGCTCTCTATAGTCAACACATATCATTCACTTTCTATTCTGCTTTGGGACTAAAACTTGAGGGGACACCCACTCACTATTTGATATGGGGTATATGAACCCTGAATCTAGCATCTTTTATAATTCTTCCTTCACAATGTCCTTAACGGTTGGGTTCATCCTCCTCTAAGGTTGGCACATAGGTTTGCATCCCTCCTTGATGTAAATATGATGAATAAAAACCAAGACATTAGGGGAATTTTAAGGTCTAAAATGGGCCTCCTAAGGAAAATGTACACCAAAAATAAAATTTATAAGAACTAATAGGATTCATGATGATGATGTCAACCATGGGGGATGATTCACCATTTTTGGAGTAACAAAGTAAAAATATTAAAAAATAATAAAATAATAAAACTATTTTTTCAACTCATATTTTCAACTTATCTCCCTAATGTTTTACTCAAATTTGGAGTGGGAGTACTCTTTGGATGAAAAATTTAATTCCTCATCCAAAGAGTACCCATGTTGCATAATTTTGATGGACCCTGCTACACGAAAAAATAGAAATACATGAAAAAACATGTTTACAATCACATTTTTCATGTAGCAGTGTCCATCAAAAGTATGAAACATGAGTACTCCTTTGATGCGAAATCAAATTCTACATCCAATGAGTGTTTCCACTCAAAATTGGAGTAAGCACATAGGGAGATAGGTTTAAAATACATGTTGAAAAACTAGTTTTTCCTTTTTTCCCTCTAAAATTTGATGTTGTAATCAAATCTTATTTTATTATTTCCACTATTATTTTATAATTTTATTAGAAGGCCCATTTTAGATGTCAAAATTCCCCTAATGGAAGCACCCCTTTAATTTCTTTCTAATCCCAAGAAAAATCATCTAAGTGTTCCCTCGATATATTTCATAATTGTTCTTCTTGTTTGGACGAGAGAGAGGGGTTGATATTTAAAGTTCTATATGTGCCAAACTATGCAAATTTGACATGTTTAGGACTTGAGGCAACCAAGAATAACTTTTTCCAAGGACTACTCCTAGATTCTTTCACAAGTTCATCAAATGGTATGGTAGTGGGAGGTCGGTTCTGCAGGATATGGTCAATGATGTCATCTTCATTAGGTTTACCCCCTCTTATAACAATATCTAGAGTGCATATCAGGTAGGGGGTTGTATGATACAATTCATCCTCTTCCTCATCTTCTAACCACAAGGGAAATTCATGTTCAATATAAGGCTAAGTAGGAGGATACAATACCAATGGTTTTGATAAAGGTCCATTTTTAATAGTCATGTTTCTAGCCCTACAACTAATGTAAGAAATAGTAGTGGCCAGCCAAGGTATCCCTAAGATAAGAGGATATCCATTAAAATTGGTTTTGGGATGGAGAACCAGAAAATCAGTATGATACTCCCCAGATTCAATGGAGACCATAACATCTTCAGTAACTCCCTCAAGAGATACTATAGATATGTCTACAAGCTGCAACAATGTGGTGGTCTTCCTCAAATCGCCTTGGAAATTTAGCTTTAGCATGGTGTCCTTAGTCATCACATTGACTTCAACACTAATATCAATAAGAGTATTAGGGACTATAATGCTATCAATGTGCACATCCACTACTAGGCTTCCAGGGTCTAGGTATTTCGGGAAGATCACTCTCCCCAGCATCAGATTAGATAATTTCCAAACAAAATTGATGGTGGGGGTGTCTCTCCTATTTCTCCCAAAATATTTGAAACATTTATCCTTGATAATATTATTATATATGGGAAAATCCTTAATATCAAGGAGAAGGGGTATCTTGACACACAAATTCTTCAATTCTCCAAGAATTTCAACCTCTTTTGGGGTGTGTTGGCTAGGGTGGGTCAACCTTTTAGAAAAATGAGGTGGATTTACTTGAGGAGCACTCTATTCCTTCAGTTGGAGAATGTGTATGATTATCCCAGAGCACTCTCCCATACTGAAGGTTCATCTCCTAGATTTCCACAACATAAGCAGGATAGGATTTCTCTTCACTGTAGACCTGTTGTGCTTGCTTTTTGTCCGAGTTTGGATTGGGTTGTGCAGGAATTTTAGGTTACATAGGTGGAGCAGGATGAGTGAGATTTGGTTGAGGTTGGGGTGGAGGAATTAAATCAAGAGGTTGGTTTACTTGAGGCCTCCACCCTTGTGATGGGTTGCCCCATTAAGGAGATTGGGGAGGATATGGCTAAAAAGGATGGTTGACAAGATGAGGAGGATATGGAGGAGCATAAGTCCAAGAAGGAGGTGTGGACCATGATGGATGAGTGGAAGGTAACCAAGGTTGGGAAGGTGCATTCTGATTTGGACTGAATTAATAGTATAGTGCACCTTGCATGTCTTGTTGATATGGTCAAGTTCCTTTAGCCCTCCTTTGATTAATGAAGAAAATTTTCTCTAACCCGCCTTCTACTCCTTGATATACAAATTTTAGGCCAGGAAGAGAGGGTCATTTTTCTATTACATGGCTTTATTCATAGACTAAGAATACTTCGATGAAATTCAATGGGAATTCATTCCTAGAATGTCTTTTAGTGCATCTAGGGCAGAAAATGGCTAGATCCCTCTTTGATCCCTCTTGCTTTCTCTTTATTTTCATGGTATCCATTTTTAATGCAAAGGTATGTAGCATTTCACTTTTGAAGTCCTCCAACATGTTCCCTATCTCATTTTTTATGGAATTTGTGGAGGGAGAGGAATTGACCAAGTCTTGACTATCCCTACCTTTCTGCCTAGTATCCCTAGAGTGATTTTTTAACATAGTTTTGATGTCATCATAGGATAATTGATATATATCTCCTCTAGATAGACTGTTTATGGTTTCCAACACTTCCTCTCTAATTCCTCATAGAATAAATAGCTTGAGTGACTCAAGATCAAGGGTATAGGTGGACCTCCTATTATTGAGCTGAAACCTCCCCTTGTAGTCCTTTACAGATTCATCAGATACAAGAGTCATCATAAAGATTTATTCCTTGGTTTATTTGGACCTATAGTAGTCCCTATACTTACTATTGAAGGCTTGTTTCATTTGGTCCTAGGTAGTGATGTTCCCCCCAAGAAAACCCATAAACTAGCACAGGGTTGCATCTTTAAGGGTAGAGGGGAACAACTTCCGCTTCTGCTCATAAGAGGCATAGTGTCCTACAAAAAAAAAAAAAAATCCAAACATGAAGGTGTCAAGATCCTTATAGGTTATGCCATGGAAGTGTTGAAGGGAAACAAGGCTTATGTTCTTCATCCTAGCCTCTCCATTAGTTTCTCTCATGGGAAATATTTCATTGTATCTATTTTCAGCCATAGTTTGGGTAGGTGAAGCAGGATCTTCTTCTTCCCCAATAGGTTCTTCAAAAATTGTAGGTTGCTCACCTAGAGGGTCTTCTAACTCCCCTGCAATCAGAGAGAGGATTTCACAGTCACTAAAGAAGATTGAAGGTTGAATGTTTGAGGGTGTGGGAGTATTTGGTAATAATTTTCCTTGATTATCCCTACTCCTATGAGGCATGAAAGAAGATTTTTTTTTTCAAATTTTCAAAACTGAATGAAAAACAGAAAGAAAAAAACATTTCTTAAGCATAAATAATAATATACTTTGGTACCTCCCCAGAAACAGAGCCGAAAAGTGGTGAGCCCTCGTATTGCACCAAGATTGTTGCAACTCCCAAGGGCTCCTCGACTCTATTTATCAACCCGGGGTTTGTAAAAACTTAGAGGTGACTATGTTATATGCACAATAGATGGGATTATACTCATTCCACCATCAACTATGAAATTATATCAGTTTCTCCAGAGACCATCCATCCTACTTGTTTACAATGAAAACTTAATAATGAAATTATAATTGAAAATTTGATTTTAACTAGGAAAGAATACCTGCTACTTGTTCAATTTTTAAATGCTAACTAAATTTTGATGAAGGGGAAAGAAATATAATATGCTTACAGAAATAAGACTACTCTATGTTGCATCATTTATCAAACTAATCTCAGAATTACATGTATCATCTATCTACTCGCTTTTGTTGAAAAATCAGAAATTGTACTTGTAAATTGCTTGTAATTTGAAAGATTGATTCTACTTTGTTTTTGCAGTGGGGAAAAGGAATGGTTGGGGTGGTATAGGAGCTTCTCTTGGTCATAAAATAATATTTAAAGGTCATTATTCATCATAATTTATCTAAATTTGAAGTGGGGACCAAATCTGTTGAAGGAAAGTGGTGTTATAGGCATGCTACAAGAAGATGCTACAAGAACTCTTGTAATGTTACAAGAGGGCTTCTGAGGGTCTGTTTAGGGTGGATATGAAGTATTGAAGGTAGGAATAGGTATATCAAGGTTGGGGAGAGTAAATGAAGATTGGGTAATCCTCCTAGCCAAACTGGGGACCTCTCAGAGGTCTATATTTCACTAGGATGAATTCCCATGGTGTCCTAAAGTTACTAGGCAAAATGATTGTGGAAACAGAGTTTTGGAGAGAGGATTGAGAGATGAAAAGAGGTGATGGGAATTCCAAGATGGGGGTGAAAGAGTTGCCCTTCCATGAAGATTAATAAAGCCCCTCAATTAGTCACACACATACATCCATTGATTATTAACATATTAATAATAACTATGACGGAAAATATGAGTTGAATTTAAATAAAATCTACTTTATGCTTCTAACGTTACTCAAGTCACTGAACTGACTTCTAAGCTACAGAAATAAATTATGCAGAAGGGAAACTAGAATTCATCCATTTCCTATAAATCATAAACACAATATTATTTATTGAGATTGAGGATCCTTCCAACCATTCTCCCACAATAGAGGTGATGCAAAATCTCCCAATCACATATATTTTATAACTTAACCTCTACTAAAATGAAAGAAAGCTATGAAATTCTTGAAGCTAAAAAAAATTACACAAGAGGGACCTAAGCTGCCATTGGGTTGGGCCCAAACCCAAGGGTCACAACCCTGTGAAACTAACTCATAGGCAGCTTAATAACTAGCTTCTCATTATCATAAAGTAAGAGTATTATACATCAAATAAAAGTTAAAAATGATTGTGTCAAGTTATGAGCTCAATATCTACACCTAACTTAAAACCAACTATGAATCCTAATGAGCTCTTCATCTTGTTTATTTATACAAAAGGGTAGTTGATAGAATCTCACTTGAAAATAGGAGTTATTTCCTCATTTATCTTGAAAATCATGGATATTGTCCTTCTTTAACTTCACTTGCACTAGTAGTGGCTTGCCTGCTAATGAATTCAGATTGATGAGAGAAGGTGTTGTGATCTCAAGCCAAGTTAGGGAGTTGAGGAGGTGGAAAAAACCCCTATATTTTCTCCTTTTTGTCTCCATCGAGCCCCTACATAGTAAATACCTCAAAAATTATCCATTTTCCTGCAATTAAACCACATTATGCCACATACTATAACAAAAAGCTTTTACTCTTCTTACTAAGAATAATATAACCAAAAATGTGAATTAATGTGATAAAAGAATAGTTTTAAGGCTAGAGGATGACATCATGATCTTCAAAATATACCTATTGATGAGAGTCACCAATAGTCCCAGATTTTGATCTCTTTCCATGGTTGAATTATGAATTTTCAGTGAAACACCAACCAATCTTAGTTATTTGGTTGAAAGCATTTCACTACATTTATAAAAGTTTTATGCATGGGAAGCATGCACAAATTTGTTTTTATAGAAAAGGGAGGCATATGTTTTGGGGGCTTGGTTAGGTGGGGTCTGAAGACAAGAACTATTAGAGAGAAATATATATGAATCTACCTAATAGATTGATTAATTACTAAATATGAATCTCGGTAGGGGGGTATCTTCCCTTTCCTCCATTCTAAATACCTTACTTGCCTGAAAACAATTACTGAAAATGGTTGTGTAGGTTATTTGATTTAGTGGTTTATGTGTTGTGTCTGAGTAGGTGCCTCTAGGAATAATATGTAAATAACTAAAGGATAATGCACTTGTGTTGTCAAAGGAAACATTTCCATCAAGATCTGGATATTTAAATGTCTTCTTTATTGTTTTCATTTTTTATGGGGATTAATTTTCTTATATTTGTGATGTTGTATCTTAAATCAACAAAAAATCTACATTAAAATATACTCGTGGGGCATTTTCTTACTTGACTTTGTTCCTTTTTATAATTTTTTGACTTCTTTTTAGCTTTCCTCTATTCATCTACATTTTTTTTTAATTGGAAATAGATGTCAAGTCGAGCAAAAGAATTTAGGGTTTTTCTACTCAACTTTATTGCATCAAATACCAAATCCCCCTTTCACACTGGACGACACATATTGTAAGAAGCCATACATGGCATAAAAAATTTATGAAATCCCTATTTCTCAAAACAATACTTATGATGCGATGTGGAAATTAATATGGTATTTTGTTAAAATTTGGTAGATTTCTTCTAGCCCATGACAATATATTGCTTAAATGAATTCATTCATTGAAATACTTATCTTCATTCTTCGGGAGGTGTCAAGCTATAAGATTAAATACTCACAATTTTGGATGAATTTTCATGCCATTAAGGGGGTTTAATGATATATGATCCATTTTGTAGGTTATTTTTTTAGGGATTTAAAGGGCTTTAATAATAGTTGGATAGTGAATTATTATTTCCTATATAGTTATTTAACTAATCTTATGGGTTTTTTTGGGGCAATTTCAAGGTCCTATGAATGGATTGGCTTTATTTGCATATGAATACCCTTTTGGGAAGTGGGATTTATGTTTTTATCATGGGATTTTGGTTTCCTTTTTTTCTAATTGAATTTTGTCATAAAGAAGAGGAAGTGATACAATGAAGGCAATGGTGGGTAGTCAAAAACCTCTAAATGCATCAACCCCCTGAACTGTGTGCAAGCTGTTTTGATGGAGGTATGCTCAGGAGTGTCCATTTTCTCCATAATTTTCCCTTGACAAGCCTCAATTTTTTTCCTGTGTTCATAAGATATTTGGAGCTAGCAATGTCTCCAAATTTCTCATTGTGTAGTTCAAATCCATTATTGTTTTTACCATAGGTACTTTAGTTTTCCCAAAATATTAGTACTTTTATATGTAGATTTGATATTTAATCATGCATAGATTCATATGAAGAATAATTTTGAATAGTCTAAGTTGATTCATTCTTTTCTAAATAAATTTTGGATGAGAACAATTGGTTTATAGCTATACATACATGGACAAATAATTCAATTCACTGGAGATTGAGAACGGTTGGAAGTTTCTTCCAAATCTAAGAGATAATCAATGTGAGATAATTCATTACAACTATACATTTAAACTACCAATGAACTAGAGAAAATTCCTGGAAAAGCATAGCTACTATGAATAGAAACAAATATTAACAAGATTCATCGTAAGCCCACTACTCTCTCAACCTAATATGATTCAACTAAACCAAGATCTCTTAAGTATATAACGATCCAAATTTTAGGTGCAACCTCAATTTTTTTACTATATTTATGGGTTTTCACACAATGTAACTAAGAAATTCTATGTGATTGTAGTCTAGCTTCAAGCATCTAGATGATTCTGTTTGCATTAAGGCACAATTAAACCTTCAAAACCTTTATTAAATGTTTATGAAATATTATTATGACTACCTTTTCATGTTTCAGTTTCCTTTCAATATTTTGTACCATTCCTTGTAATTTCTTTGTGCTTGCATAGCTTGGATTAGGTCCCTAGAGACCATATCCCCTATTTTCCTATACCATTTAATTTTGTATGTGACATGGATTATGTTCAAGTCTTACTTGATCCTAGTAGCATCATACTAAAATTACTTAATTTTACCCTTCTTATCTCCTTTTGGTTGAATTATGGCTACATAAAAATTTCCTTTGTCATGATCTACAAAAGTAAGCATTATGGGCACAACTAGCCCTTTGTTGAATACTTTGGGAAACAATTCCATTTTCTACTTGGTAGCATGCTTCTTTATTTGGGATATTTATGTGACAACATTAATTTCCATCTCTAATGGTTTTTCTCTAGTAATTGTTGATCAGTGGTTGTCATTGATGTCAACCCAAGTAGCACCAGGGGCTACCCTGATCTTGCATGGGAATTTTGACTTGAAAACTTACTCTATTTTGAGTCAATGATTTTTTGGATGGTTTGATCTACTTGTCGAGATGTTTCTATTGATATATGTCACGCCACGTAAATCTTCATGGTTTGAGAGATATTCGTGTTTGAAGTTAGTAACCTCAGTTGGTGGGCTAAAACCCCATGGGGTTGTAGCATGACACTAATCATTGGTTGTGATCACTAAATAATCAATAATTAATAGTATTTTAAGATCCTAAAATCCCTTTAACATTCACTTGTTATAGACCCTCTCAACCTAAGCATTTATATAAATTGTGACCCTCATATCTTCCTCATGTAAGGATTTCATTACTTAAAACAAGTCATCGTGGAATTTTCGCTATAACGTTTATTCTGTGAAGATTTAGATGATGAAAAAAAACCCATTTGAGAAAAAATCCTGATGAAGTGCATTTCCAAATTTCAGATATTGGTTAGCTATATTTTCGAATATATAAGCTGAGGAATTTAGAGTTTTTGCAGGCACCCGAATTTCATGTCAAACAAGTGACCTTGGGAAAATCATCATAACTTTCTCTCTGAGAATTGGATTCAAATTTCATAAAAAGTGGCAGAATGAGGACAGGCATTGGTTTGTGGGGTATCATTTTTAGGACCAATAGTTGAAACAGTGACACGTGGGACTTCGTACATGTTCGCTCTACTGAACTATTCTATAATCAGGTCATTGTAGGAGATTGGGCATAACTATTTTTTGAAGAATCCAATATTGATAAGACCTATGGGGTTGGAAATAGGACTCAGAGGGCTACCAAAGGATTAAATTTCAAACCTTAGAGATCTTAAATTACATAGATACAGTAGATTCAATATTGAGCTTCTAGAAGGAAAGAAAAAATATGCATTCAAGGATCACTGCAATAAGGAAAACACATCAACAGTCAAGGGTAAGTCTTCTACAACAAGGTATGTATGATTAGTGTTTGAATTTCAATTTGAATATCATCTTTGACATGTGTTTTTGTAGGACAGTGTAACTATTTTTTATGTATGTTTGATTGGATTTTGTTCATAAATGTTGAACGGATTTACATTTGAATTTTGAATATTTCTCTGACATATGGTTTGCAGGACGTCATAAGTATTTTGTTTGTATATTGGTTTGGGTCTTATTCATTAATGCATGTGCAGGAAGGAGGACACAATAGGAAAACTCAGACACATACTAGAAGGACAATGCAATGCCAAAGTACCATTACTTTAAGTATGCACAACAATACCTCAGCAGTTGCTAGTGTTCAAAGAAGCAGTGTCAAGTCAAGCATCAGGTCGTGTCAAAACTCAGTATTGTAAAAATCATCATTGTAAAATTGTAAAAGAGTCATTATTGTAAAAGAGTAAATCTTCCTAGAGTTGGATAGGAATTGTTGGGAGGTATAAGTGTCATTGTGGGATAATGTTATGGTTGGGTTGCAGGTCATAGTGTGATTGGGTGATTGTTCTAGTTCGAGAAAAACATTGTGAATCATATTGTATCATGGATCATTGTCCCCAGTACAGGATTCCACACTCCTGTCTTATTTTTTATCACTATAGGGTGGTAGGGAGGTGCTAGGTTGGTGCATGAAGTCACCTACAGGTTGGAGCCTGTGAAAACTTTAGGGTGGTAGGTTGGTCTAGGATGTTGGGGCATCCATTCAGTTGACTAGTGAAGAAACCAGTGTGTTGGGTCATCCTTCCAATGGGAGCTAGAGAAAAATGATTTTCTAGAATTCTAGGAACTTCTACCTTTCATTTTAGTTGGGGCTAAAGATTAAAGAATTTATTATAAAATCATTCAGTGGTTTTTGACCCGGAGGGGGTTTTCGACCTAAAATTCATGTGCCTATTGTGTTCTATTTTTTACTATTTTTACTGGATAAACATCAAGAGTAATTGAAGATTAAATATCTCTTAGAAAATATTTAAAAGTTCTAATTGATAATAAATATTGATTCATCTCCCCCCTCTCCCCCACCCCCCTCATTATTTCCAACAATTGGTATCAGATCCAAGTTCCTACAATAGAAGTCTAACAAACGGAAGGAGGTCATGGAGTATACTAAGAATAGATTTCCTCTGTTCAATGGAAATAACTACAAACTTTGGAGTGGAAGAATGCAGGTTCATTTTTTGGCGCAAGGAAACGAAGTATGGGAAATCGTTGAAAAAGTCTTTACAACGACCTGTGATGAACAAGGAAAGAAAAATATGGTATATGATGCAAATGCTAAAGATCTCATTATTATTGGGCTTATCGAATCCATCTATCTTAAGGTACTGAGTTTCAAAATTGCTAAAGAAGTATGGGGTAAGCTTGAGAATATATATGCAGGTGACTCAAACGTGAAAGAAGCAAAGCTTCAAATTTACAGGGAAAATTTTGAGCACCACAAAATAAAGGAAGATAAAAATATTGATGCATACTTACAGCATGTTGATGAAATAAAAAATTCATTGGAAGGTTTGGGAGAACCTGTCAACACGAAATTTTTTGTCTAAAAGATCCTTAGAACCTTCCTAGCAAGATTCAACTTGTTGTATCTTAAGAGACAATTCCTTGGCTGTGGAAAGGAATTAGTTCTTAAGACATTTTTTAAAAATTTGTCACAAAAGTAATTTTATCAAGTGGTCTTCGTTCAATCCCTTTGGAAACTAATTCTTTTAAACCCTTAATAATCTGGTATAATGAAAGACTCTACAATGCCATTAACTACTAATATCTGAATGGAAAAAAAGAACTGTAGAGGAAACTCAAAGTAATATGCAGTAAACACAAAATCTATTACTTTTAAGTTTCAGATAGAATTCATGGATAGAAAGGAAACTCAAAATAATATGTTGTAAACATAGAATCTATTACTTTTAAGTTCCAGAGAGAATTTGTGATGGGAGAGGAGCTAGAGTGAAGGAGCACTTATTAAGTCTATTTAAATCTTACTTACAAATGTAAATCGGAGACCAGATTCTTCTTTAATTCACTTCATTCAAATAAGAAACAACATAAAATGACACAAGAAACATGAATCACCATCAACAATTGCAGGAAACTTGCTGCTTCTTTCATTCACCCATCAGAAAAATAAGTACCAGATTTTTAGTCTTCTAGAGATCCAAAACTCAGAACGCCTCTTCTTTCTTTCCATCTTGCTTAAATACCTCAAAAACAGTTCGTAACTACCATAACTTCTTGAAACTACTTCGACTACCTAAACTATTAATGCTACTTATTAAATCGCAATTGAGAACATCATTATAGCTTCGATCTTAACAAACAAAGAAATCAAATTAAAACTTGATTATTTTTTTTTGGCTGAATCAGATTTGTTGTTGATGTGTCTCCCTAAAGAGCTGATATGTCTCCCTGAAAAATTGGACATCCTTGCCCTACATTTCTTCCAGAGTTCAATATTTGTCTTTTATTCTTGCTGTCATGTCTTTTATGTTTCTGATGTGGTACTCGAACAGTTCTGTAATAACCCATCTTTGCCTGACTTGACCCAGCTATTGTGTTTCCAACAGTGTTATCATGTATCCTTCTAATCGAATCTACCTCTTCTGCTCGTGCCCGCAACATTCCATCTTCGCTTATCCTTTTATTTGTGTTGGGTCACTTACCCGAGTCCACTGAGCTGCGTTCACGTTTCTTCATAAAACAACCCAACTGCACATAATCCTGGACTTTAAATAAATTCAAATTTTCCTTTGAAAACTATCGCATCGATCCATTTATCACATTTCACATTTCAGCATTCATAACATATTCATGAGCGTTATTCCTCCCGAGCTTGAGATGTGCGATGTGCGATAAAGGTAGGGATGACATGGCAAGTGGAGGTGGGGCCTATCACAAATCGTAATCAGCGATATAAAACCTTGTCGCATTTCACATTTTGGAATTCATAACATATTCATGAGCGCCATTCCTCCTGAGCTTGAAATGTGAGATGTGCAATTGGAATATATTATATCATAGTTCTGAGTTGCATCGCGTCCGACCCTTGTCGCACTTCACATTTCGGCATTCATAACATACTCATGAGTGCCATTCCTCTTGAGCTTACCTTGTGCGATGTGTGATAAAGGTAAGGATGACGTGGCAAGTGGAGGTGGGGACACCCAACTCAACCCTAGCATGTAATGTTATGAACACATCAATCGCACGAATTTTGAACTATTCTGCACATGAATAAGCATTAATTGACCCACCTTCACATCTCCACAAATAATGTTAATACACCAACATATAAATCAAAAATTATTTTTTGATATAAAAAAAAAATTACATTTTCTAACATATATTTTTTTTCTTGGTGTTTTGAGAAATATTTCAAAAGTAAATGAAAATGAGACACAACATTTGGCTCCACCTGGGGATAGTGATTTTTTCCATGAAAGTGCTAAGAACCACATATTAGTGCCTTTACCTCGGGCATGGAGTCAAATATTTCTTGGTGACATATGAACAATGAGAAATTCGATATTTACAATGGTAGAATGCTGACTTTTAATGCTCAAAATAATTCTTCAAATACTGCCCATTCACAGGTAGCTGCAGATATTCTCCATCTAAATCTTCTAGGATGAAATTATTGTTTGATCTAGCTTCAGAAATTCGGTACGGACCATACCAGAGAGGGTAAAAATTACCATGCTTTTCTTTATCCTCCCTTCTAGTGTCCCATCTCAATACTAAATCTTTTGCATGAAAGAGGATTTCTTTCACCTTCCTGTCAAAAATAGACTTCATTTTTTCCTGATAAGTAATCAAATTCTCTCTAACTTTGTCTCTGTTTTCATTTAACTCAATCACCTTATTCAATCTTCTTACTAGATCATTAGGTTCTTCATGAGATTCTTGAAAGAAAGCAATCACTGGTTTGGCCAATTGACTAGGAAACAATACCTGAGTTCCATATACCAAATCAAAAGGTGATTTTCCAGTGGACCTCCTAGTAGTTACTCAAACATTCCAAAGAGAAAATTTTAATTTTATTTTTGATTTTCAGTGATTGTTTTCTTCAGAATCCTGACCAATGTCTTTTTTGAAGACTCTTCCAATCCATTCCCTTATGGATGGTAGGTTGTGGAATGTGAAAAAATTACATTATATGTTTTACATAAATTAATGAATCGAGTAGAAATAAATACCTGAGCATTATCAGTTACAATCTTGACTGGACAGCCAAACCTACTGAAGATGTTCTCCTCCAGAAACTTCATCACCACTTGGTCATTTTCTTTCTTGGTGGGGATTGCTTCAACCCACTTTTTGAGGTAATCAGTAGTAGTTAGAATCCATTTGAACTGCCCACTTGATGATGGATTGATCCCTCCAATAAATTCCAGTCCCCACTACCTAAAAGGCTCTTCTATGAATACTGGAATGAGAGGTAACAAAGCAAGTCTCTTCTTTTCTACAAAAAATTGACACTTCTGACAACTTCTGACCAGTCTGTACACATTAGCGGACAGTGTAGGCCAATAAAAACATGACTTGAGGATTTTATGTGTTGTGACCTTCCAACTATAATGTCCTCCACAGACATTTTCATAATATTCCTTGATAACCTCAATTGATTCACCTTTAGTTAAACACAACAACAAAACACTAGCAAGATCTTTCTAGTACAAATTTGCTTCTACTATGACATATGGCTAAGATTTAAGATTGAGAGATCTATATTTGGTTCTATTTAGTGAATATGGACAAGAAGAAACATAGGTAATGAAAAACATCTTTATACTAATCTGAACACAAAAATTTGTATTGAATACCTGTTTTGGGCTTATCCTGACCTTCTTCATTGTCAGCTCTGCCTATTGGTGCTAGGAGGTTAATTCCCAATGCTTGAAAATTTGTTTCTATTAGCAACTTTTCTAAACCCTTTCCTTTAATTAACTTGGTGGGTTTAATGTCCAAATCATACTTCTGGATTTTAGCTATCCATTTTCCTCTTTTTCCTTCAACATCACTTTGAACTAGCATGTCCTTAACAACAGAATTAGGTACATAAGCGGTTATTTCAGATTGTAACACATAAGTACTGAAGGCTTTGAGTACTTTGACTAATGCATACACTTGTTTCTCCAAAATTTTATAGTTGAGCTCAACATCTCTGAGAAATTTGCTGAATAATACCACTAGCTGCACATTATTATCATGTTTTTCTACAATAAAACAATAACAATAGTAGTGGGAGAAGCAAATGAAAATATTTGAAATTCCTTTTGATAATAAAGACTTATTAGAACATGAGCTTCCTAGAGCGCTTCTTTTATTTTGGCAAATGCTTCTCTCTCTTCTTTATCCCATCTCACTTCTACATTTTTCTTCAACATGCCAGTTATATTTCTCACAATCTCAGCATAGTTTGGTACAAATATTCTTAGAAAGTTTATTTTTCCCAAAAATCTCTGAATATCTTTCTTGCTTCTAGGTAAAGGAATTGTATTATTTTCTTCCACCCTTGCTGGATCAATATTCACTCCTTGTTTTGAAATAATGTGGTCCAATAATTTACCTTATTCTAAGGAAAACAAAGATTTCTTGGGGTTTAGTGATAGACCAAACTTCCTACATTTTTCAAAAAAAAATTGCAGATGTTCCAGGTGTTCGTCATCTAACCCTAAGAAAACTGTTACATCATATAAATCTATAACCACATAATTTTCACCTACAAATTCCATGTTCATGGCCCTCTAAAAATTCACACCTGCATTCATAAGACCAAATGGCATTCTTGCATACATAAAAGTACCCCAAGGAGTAGTGAAAGTTGTCTTTTTCTGATATTCCTTATCCACTGCCACCTGATTATACCCATAGAATCCATCAATCATGGACATCATGTAATATCCTGTCACTTTTTGTAATACATAATCCATCTTAGGTAAAGGATAATTATCCTTTAGAGATTCTCTATTCAAATTCCTAGAGTCTACACACAATCTTACCTCTCCATTTTTATTCCTCATAAGAACTAGATTAGAAACCCAATCTGAATATCTGAGAGGAACTATGATTTTTTCTTGCAGCAATTTCTGCACTTCCTTTTCAATTCGAGCTAACAGTAATGGATTAATCTATCTGAGATTTTTTCTGTGTGGTTTAATTCCTTCTTTCAATGGGATCTTATGTTGTATTATTCTTTTATCATACGTTTTCAAGTCTTCATATGACCAAGCAAACACATCCATATACTTCTTAAAAATATCAATGTATCTTTCTTTATAATTTTTGGGAACACCCTTGAATAATTTCACCATTTTTGGCTCCTGCTAAGTTCCCAAATTACAATCTTCCATCTCTTCCTCTTGATGTATTTTCTTTGAATTAATAGCAGCATCATTAGAATAAAATAGTCTTTGAAGGGGATCCAGTCCTTTAGGGAGTATATTATCTTTCAATTGGATAATATTCTGCTCACCTATTGACTTCTTAAGGTTTCTTATCTCTCCTTTCTTCTCTACCTGTTCTTCTTCTTGATCTATCTCAAAATCTTCAAAGTTTCCAATCATTTTCAAGAAGTGATTTATCTTATCATCATCTTAAAACACATGCCAATGTTTCACATTGTCAGGAATAGAGGGTCTATGTCTAATTTTAATTTCATACCTTAATCTTAGATTCATTCATGGCTTCAAGGTACTAGCTACAACTACTAATGAATCTTCCAACCTATTCTCCTCTCTCAGAATGAACTGAAGATTTAAGGCTTCAAAATAGTTCTCTAATAGATCCCAAACTTCATTCCTATATGATCTTAATCTTAGATTTTTGGTCTGACAATGATTTTTAATCTGTCTTATTATCAATTCAGAGTCACCGAAAATTGAAATACACTGAACTCCCATATGTTTAGAAACTTGAAGGCTTAGGAGTAAGGCTGCATACTTAGCCACATTGTTTGTTGAATCAAATTCTAATTTAAAATAAAAAGGCATGAGGTTACCTTATGGTGATATCAACAAGAATCCAACTCACGTGTCATCCTTGGAGTAGGCACCATCAAAGTAGCATTTCCAAATATTCTTTGAATGTGGCTCATTATGTAAAATTGCTGAAGAGAAATACTTCCATGTGTCTTCATCAAATTATGCATCTTCATGGAGCATGAAAGATGAAATATCTTTTGTTTCTTGACTATAAATAGGGGAATTTCCTACATCTTTCTTAGTAATGATCTCCATGAACCTTGTTTCCTCGTACAATATCCTTTCTTCCCCATTAAAAATAGGAATGATAGCATAAGTGAAATCTAATTTTAGAACACCTCCCAAGTTTTCTCCTCAATATTTTGACAGGAGCATTCCAAACCTGGCTAGCATGCCAGCAACCACTACATCCATGAATATACTCTTTGCTGGAATTTGCGCCAAAGAGACTACTACAACTTTGATTAACCCAACACATTTCACCCTTTTGGAATCAAATGAATATATATCCCTGTAAGTTTTGGTAATCTGCAAATTTAGTTCCTTCATAACAAATAATGGCATGAGATTATGGGATGCTCCTAAGTCCAGCATACAATTATGGAGAGTAAAATCATGAAGCAACAGAGAAATATAGAATGGTGGAACAAAAGGATCTACTTCTTCCACATGAGGACCAAAGGTGACCAATGGCTTCTCTTCTTGTAAGTTCACAATGTCACTTATATCTTCAATCTATGTGAGATTAATAAATCCTGAAATTTCTTTCTTGTAGACTGGTATTTTAGCTAATTCTAGAAGAGGTACCTGAATTTTTACATTCTCCAACTCTTTTATCAAACTAAAAGTATGAGCTTGTTTAAAATTATTTTTAGTTTCTTCTTCACTCTTTTTAAAATTTTCCTCTTGTTCGGATAAAGGAACAAATCTCTCCAAAATATTAGTATCAACTAATTTTCTCTTGGAAGGTTCACCCTGCTGCACATCTATTCTATAAACTGAATTTACAAGTTTCTTCCCATTACTGAATTGTTTTACAGGTTCCTTTTGTTGTGGAGTCACCATTGGAAGAGGGTAAAAGTGTTATTGTTCACCCTCACTATCTTGTACCCTTGTTCTTTTCCTTAATCTCAAATTATACTTCTCGTGCAACTCAGGCTACATAAAATCTGTAAATTGTTTATAGTATTCATTCATCTCATCTTCAGCAAAATATACTTCAGTCTTAGTATATTTTCCTTCACAATCTTCCTCTTCATTCTCTTCTATTGTGTACATAGTAGATATTTGACATTCAACCTCCTTTTTGTCATCTTCTGCTGACTCTTCGGGTTCTAATTCTATATACAATGGTTCTTGAACCTAGTCTTGACCTTTTCTTTCCCTCTGCAAAATTTATAGGGGTTGTCTTCTGAATTGAGGGTTAAATCCTCCTTGGTTTTCTTGTACTTTCCTTTGGGATTTTTTACTTTCCAATTCCATCTTAACTAGCTTATTTGACAAATCTTTTATCACCTTTGTCATATTTTCAATTATTTGATCTTGTGATGATTCTTCTTTTGCTTTCCCCTTCTCTTGGACTGGTTGTTTCCCTTTCGCATTCCCAGCTGCAATCATATTAGCTTCAATTTCTAAAGCATCTGTCTGTATCTGCTCTAGAGTAGGGGATATCCTTTCTCTAAGTGTGAAACTAAAATCAGCTTCAAAAGCCCCAACAAAAACTACCTTTGCTCCGAAAGGAGAGGGCGTCATTTCTGCAGGCAAATTGTTATACAATTTATTGAATATTTTGATAAAATCTGATATATTCTCATCTGGTTTTCTTTTGATTGCATTGAATTCTATTAGTGAATATCCATGATCCCTTTTTTCACCCCATCTCTCAATGAATTGATTTTCCAGTTCTTCCCATGTATTAATAGATTTATTTGGAAATCCCTTAAACCACTTTCTAGCCTATCCATCCAGAGACTGAACAAAAAGCCTCATTACAACATCAAGATGTTCTACATTCAAATTTTTAGCAAAATTACAAAACACGTGCAAGTGTTTTTCTGCAGTTATTTCATATTCTCCATTAAAACGTGGGAGTAATTTAAGATACTCTTAAGGCATCGCATTCATTGGTTGTGGAAGGTTAAGTGGAGCATATATTTTCAACAAAAAGGCTGGTGCTACCATGTTTTCACCTTGATTTATTGTTCCTTGGTTATATGCAGTCGATGAACATGCTGTGAAAATAAACATAGGTGGAGGTAAAACTAATATGGGAGTGGGTTTATGGACAATGGCAGAGGGACCAAAAACTGGATTTTGTTGAGGTTGAGTAAAAGTAAAAGAAACAAACTCAAAGGAGTGTTCTTCCAACTTAGGTTCTTAAAAATAAATTGGTGTGAAAGGTGAATCTTGTTCCAAGAAAGGAATTACTTTAGAGATGTCTTCAAACAAAGGATTACTAGAACTACTACCAGGAGTAGACAGTGTAGGACTATGTGTTGAGGGGGTTTTGGGTTTCTAAACCCTTTTAGAAACCAATCTTTCAAGGTCTGATAAAGAAGGGACCTTCTGCTGTGAAAAATCTGACCTCATGTGAGGCCTTTTGTGAGCCAAAATTCTAAGAATAAAAAACACAGCCAAATATTTCCTCCTCACTGAACAACTAGAGGAAATAATGTGAAAACCTATGGAAAGTAAAATTCATCTCTTCATCCCTGAAAATAGCGCCATAATTTTTTTATCTTAAGAGACAATTCCTTAGCTGTGGAAAGGAATCGATGCTTAAGACGTTTTTTAAAAATGTGTCACAAAAGTAATTATATCAGATGATCTTAGTTCAATCCTTTTGGAAACTAATTCTTTTAAACCCTTAATAATCTAGTATAATGAAAGACTCTACAATGCCATTAACTGTTGATATCTGAATGGAAAAGAAGAAATGTAGAGGAAACTCAAAGTAATATGCAGTAAACACAAAATCTATTACTTTTAATTTTCAGAGAGAATTCACGGAGAGAGAGGAAACTCAAAATAATATGTTGTAAACACATAATCTATTACTTTTGAGTTCCAAAGAGAATTTTTGAAGGGAAAGGAGTTGGAGTGAAGGAGCGCTTATTAAGGCTATTTAAATCTTACTTACAAATGTAAATCAGAGACCATCTTCTTCTTTACTTCACTTCATTCAAGGAAGAAACAACATAAAATGGCACAAGAAACACAAATCACCATCAATAGTTGCAGGAAACTTGTTGCTTCTTTCATTCACCCATCAAAAAAAGAAGTACCAAAGTTTTAGTCTTCTAGAGGTCCAAAACTCGGAACCCCTCTTCTTTATTTCTATCTTTCTTAAATACCTCAAAAAGAGTTTGTAACTGCTAGAACTTCTTGAAACTACTTAAACTACCTAAAATATTAATACTACTTATTACATTGCAATTGAGGACATCACTATAGCGTCGATCTTAACAAACAAAGAAAACAAATTAAAACTTGAGATATTATTCTTTTTTCTGAATCTTATTTGTTGTTGATGTGTCTCCCTGAAGTGTTGATGTGTCTCCTTGACAGATTAGACATCCTTGCCCTACATTTCATCGAGAGTTCAATATTTTTATTTTCTGCTTGTTTTCATGTCATTTTTGTTTCTGATGTGGTATTCGAACAGTTCTGTAATAACGCATCTTTGCCTGACTTTACCCAGCTATTGCATTTCCAACAGTGTTATCATGTCTCCTTCTACATGACTCTGCCTTTTTTGCTTGTGCCTGTAGTGTTCTGTCTTCTCTTCTCCTTTGCTCTGTGTTGGGTCACTCACCTGAGTCCACTGCCCACGTTCACATTTCTTCCTAAAACAACGCAACTACACATAATCCTGGACTTTAAATAAATTAAAATTTTCCTTTGAAATCTATTGCATTTGTCCCTTTATCACATTTTTCATTTCAACATTCATAACCTATTCATGAGTTCCATTCCTCCTGATCTTTTGATGTGCCATGTGTGATAAAGGTAGGGATGATGTGGCAAGTGGAGGTGGGTCCAATCGCAAATCATAATCGGTGAAATAAAACCTTGTCGCATTTCGCATTTCGGAATTCATAAAATATTTATGAGCACCATTCCTCATGATCTTACGATGTGCGATATGCGATTGGAATATACTAAATCATAGTTCTGAGCTGCATCACATCCAACCCTTATCGCACTTTTCATTTCAACATTCATTACATATTCATGAGCACCATTCCTCTAGAGCTTACGATGTGCGATAAAGGTAGGGATGATGTGGCAAGTGGAGGTGGGGACACCTGACTCAACCCTGGCATGTAATGTTCTAAACACATCAATCAGCCCAACCTTTAAACTGTTCTGCATGCGAATAAGCACGACTTGACCCGCCTTCACATCTCTACACATAATGTTAATACACCAACATATAAATCAAAAATTCTCTTTCAGTATACAGAAAAATTTACATTTCTAACATATATGGTTTTTCTTGGTGTTTTGAGAAATATTTCAAAATTAAATGCAAATGAGCCACAACACAACCCAAAGGTATCTATCTTGGAATATAGTTCGAATCTAGCCAATCTCAGCAAAGATGAATTTCATGGAGTGCTTATGACATATGAAATGAGGATTGAAGAAGAGGATGACACATCTCACCTAGAAACAACATTTTCCACATCCAAGAAAACTAGTAAGGACAAGCATACTCTGAAAGTGAAAACTTTTTAGTTGTTAGGAAGAAGAAAAGGAAGAAGATGAAGAATACTTTTCAGATAAATGATTTACCTACTTCATGTGAAAAATGAGAACGGGTACGGGGAAATTCAAAGGTAAACTTCCATTGATATGTTTCAATTGTGGTGAGGTTAGCCATTTTGTATCCAAGTGTCCTCACAAAAATGAGGTTGTTACAAAATGAAATAAAGGTCTGAGGAAGTTCAATAAGCAAGGCAAGAAGAAATGGTTTAAGAAGAGTTTCTTCTCCAAAGAAGATAGCTCCTCATCTGATGAAGACAGTGATAATGAAGAAGAATTCAATGGAAGAGTATTGTTTATGGCCAAGCATAATAAGTAAGAAGCATCTAATGAAAAAGGAGACGAAGAAGAAGAGATGGCTGAGGTTGAATTTCAAAATGAAGTGATCAGGGTTATCAAAGAGCACAAGGTTGAGAAGAAGCATGTCAAAAATCTTGAATACGAATTAAAGATAGAAAGGGAACAAGTCCTAAATCTTAAAATCAAGGTTGAAGAATACAAATGAGTTGAAGAATTTCTCAGGGAAAAATTGAAGGAAAGAAACAAGGAAAGAGAAGCATTGGAAACTAAAACAATTTCTCTTTGAAAGCAAGCAAAAAATGGAAAAACTCTTCAAAACTATATCAATAGCTCCAAGGCATTGGAAGAAATCATCAACAACGAATGATCAAAAAGTGCTAAGACTGGTCTTGGTTACAAAGAAAAATATGAAAAGGATCCATGTCCTTCTATGACAACAAAAGAAGACGGATATGAAAAATCTAACAAGAAGGTAGACCTTCCAACCAACTCAAGAGATCAGGACTTGTAGGAATAACCATGGAAGAAAATTCCTCAAATAATATTTCCTCCCAGGTATCAACTTATCTTGTATGGTCATTGTTATTCATGTGGAAGGTTTGGACATAGAGCTATATAATGTTGCATGTATGTTTGGAATAAACACAATTTTGGGAGATCTTTCAAAAATGGATATTCTGGAACTCAACAAAATATTAACAGATTTGATCATTTGAGAGATGATGTTGAATGTTACAAATGTAACCATTTTGGACACCTGGCTAAATATTGCAGACTTGGAAGTTCTTCAGAGGAATTCTCACAAAATTAGAATGAACAAATATGGAGAAAGAAGACTGAAAAATGTGTTATTTCTCTCAAGACTCAAAACAACAGAAAAGTTTGGTATGTTGATAATGGTTGCTCAACTCATATGACTGGAGATAGGAACAAGTTCATATCCTTAAAGGAAAAGAAGGATGGAATAGTGTCTTTTGGAAATGACGGGTCTTCAAACGTCATAGGAGTAGGTATAGTCACACTTGGAGGCAAGAATGCATTAGCAAAAGATGTGTTGTTGGTTGAAAATATGAATCACAATCTGCTTAGTTTTGGAAAAATGTGTAATCAAGGACACACAATGATATTTAACTCTAAGAAATGTGAAATCAGGAAAGACAAGTTTGGTAAAAATTGTGGCTACAGCAAGCAGAACTCCAAATGACATATATTTTGGATGAGACACCTAAAGGGTGATTTTTGGCGAAATAAGATGAAAGTTGGTTATGGCACAAATGAATCGGACATATAAATTTTGACAATTTGGTCAGGATCAGTAAGAAGGAAGCAGTAAGAGAAATGCCTAAAATTTCAAAACCCACCAATACAATATGTGAATCTTGTCAGCACGACAATCATACAAAATTTGAGTTCAAGAAAAAAGAACACTTTCCATCATGCCCATTGGAATTAGTACATATTGATCTATGTGGTCCTATGAGAACAAAAGGTTTAGTTGAAGAATTATATTTTATGCTAATGATAGATGATTACACCAGAATGACAGTCGTCATCTTCTTCAAGAAAAAGACTAAGGCATTTGAATATTTTAGAATCTACAAGGAATTGGTCGAAAATGAAACTAATTTGAAGATCAAATGTCTGGGATCAGATAATGGCGAAGAATTCACTTCCAAGGTATTTCATCAAAACTGTGAGAAAAATGGAATAAAAAGCCAATTCTCAATAGCCAGAACACCACATCAAAATGGAGTTGTTGAAAGGAAAAACAAAACCGTACATAAAATGGGCAGAACAATGTTAAATGACTCAAAATTAGATGATAAATTATGGGTTCAAGCAATTCATACAACTGTATTCATTATAAACAGAGGTAATCTAAACAATGTTAGATGACTCAAAATTAGATGATAAATTATGGGTTCAAGAAATTCATACAACTGTATTCATTATAAACAGAGGTAATCTAAGGAACAATTGTAACATGACTTGATATGAATTATGGAAGGGAAGACCAGCTAACATCAAATACTTCAAAATATTTGGAAGCAAATACTACACCAAAAGAGAAGATAAAAAATTTGGGCACTTTCGATTCCCATGTTGATGAAGGTATTTTAGTTGGTTATTCATGCAAAAGGAAGGCTTATAGATGCTACAATCTGAGGTGAAAAAAATAGTGGAAAGAATAAATGTTACTTTTGATGAAGATTATGTTACAAAGGATGACGATGAGATTGTCCCTTCAAGAAAATCTGAGGGATCTGAGGGAGAATCTGTGAAGGATGAAGAAGAAGCTCTAGAACAAGACCAATAAAATAAGGAAACAACAGTCAACCAAGAGGAAATAAGAAATAATCACCACGATGTACAAGAAAATTCTCCAAAATATTTTTAAAATAATGGTGTCAAAAGAATCATCCATCAAATCAAATCATCAGAAACATAAATGAAGGAATTGGAACCAGAAGAATTTGACAGCTTCATTCATCACAACAAGCCCATCTTGATTTTTTTAGCAAATTTTGAGCCCACCAATTTTTAGGAAGCTAGTCAAGATGAACACTGGGTAGCAGCTATGAATGAAGAAATGAATCAGATTGAGAAGAATGATACTTGGGAATTTGTTCCATGACTAAAGGATAAAAATTTTATTGGAACTAAATGTGTCTTCATAAACAAATTGAATGAGGATGGACAGGTTAACAGGAATAAGGCAAGATTAGTCTGCAACGGATATGCACAAGTTGAAGGAATTGATTTTGAAAAAAAAATTCCTCCCATTGCCAGAATGGAAGCTATTAGAATCTTTCTCGCTTATGCATGCTCGAGAAAAATCAAGGTCTACCAAATGGATGTTAAGTCAACCTTTCTAAATGGTGAATTGGAAGAAGAAGTTTACATTGAACAACTCGAAGGTTTTCTACTCTCTGAAAAGGAAGATTATGTATGCATATTAAAGAAGGCACTATATGGTCTCAAGCAAGATCCTAGAGCTTGGTATGCTTGTCTTGATGGATATCTACATCAACAAGGATTCAAGAAAGGAAGCACCATCAAAAATCTCTATGTGAAAGTGGATCAAGATAACCTAACAATTATCAAGGTATATGTAGACAATATCATTTTTGGAAGCAATGATGACAGATTAAGTAAAAAATTTGCCACAAAGATGAAAAGTGAGCTTCAAATGTCTCTACTTGGTGAGCTGACATACTTTTTAGGGCTTCATATATCTTAGAAGGATAAAGGAATATTTATATATCAAACCAAGTACATCAAGGAAACACTCAATAAATTCATGATGGAAGATTGCAAGCCTGTCCTTACCCCAATGGTAATAGGTTGCAAATTAAGTTTAGATGATTTGTCAAAGGATGTGGACCAGAGATTGTATAGATCTATGATTAGAAATCTTCTATATATGACAGCTTCTCGGCGAGACATAATGCAGGTAGTTGTACAAGTAGCGAGATTCCAAGAAGCACCAAAAGAATCTCATATTATTGTCGTCAAAATAATTCTCCAATATATTAAGGGCACAATAGAATACGATTTATGGTATCCCAAAGGAAATAATATAGTTATTCAAGCTTATACAGATGTAGATTGGGCAAGAAGTGTTGATGATTGAAAGAGTACCAGTGGAGCAGCATTCTATCTAGGTGGTTGCCTTGTTTCATGGTTAATTAAAAAGTAGTCTTCAATCTCGTTATCCATAGCAGAAGTAGAATATATCGCGGCAGCAACTTGTTGTAATCAAGTTTTGTGGATGAAGGAAACTTTGCAATATCTTCAAGTCAAGTTTGATAAGCCTATTCCCATATTTTGTGATAACACCAGTGCCATCAGTATCTCCAAGAATCTTGTGATGCATTCCAAAACAAAGCACATTCTGATCAAATATCATTTTGTTAGAGAGAAAGTCACCGAAAACAATATCAAGGTTGAATATGTTGTCACAAAGGAACAAATTGTTGACATCTTTACAAAACCATTTCCTCGTGAAGAATTTGAGTATCTTCGCCTAAAGCTTGGGATTCTCCCAAGTTCTCATTAGACGCTTTTTCTTATCTAACTAAGTAAAAAAAATGGGATTTGAGGTGTGTATAGGTCCGCAGGATGAAATTTGTCAAGGTGAGTTACCCTTTTCCATTGATGACAAAGGGGGAGAGAATGTTGTAGGAAGAGGTTTCATGATCACAGGGGGAGTAATTGTGTTTTCATCAATTTCAAAAGGGGGAGCTTTTGATCAGTGGTTGTCATTGATGTCAACCCAAGCAGCACTAAGGGCTGCCCCGATCTTGCATGGAAATTTTGACTTGACAACTTACTCTATTCTGATTCAAGGATATTTTGGATGGTTTCTACTTATCGAGATTTTTCTGTTGATATATGGCATGCCACTTAATTATTCACGGTTTGAGAGATATTTGTGTTTGAAGTTAGTAACCCTAGTTAGTGGGCTAAAACCCCATGGGTTTGTAACATGAAACTAATCATTGGTTGTGGTCACTGAATAGTCAATAATTAATAATTTTTTAAGCTCCTAGAATCCCTCCAATTTTCACTTGTTGAAGACCCTCTCAAACTAAGAATTTATATAAATTGTGACTCTCATATCCTCCTCATGTAAGGATTTTGCTACTTAAAACAGGCCATTGTGGCATTTTTGCTATAAAAATTTTCTGCGAAGCTTCAAATGCTGAAAAAAAACCCATTTGAGCTAAAATCCTAATGAAACGAGTGTCCAAATTTCATATATTGGTTCGCTATATTTTCAGAGATATGAGCTGAGGACGTTAGGGTTTTTTCAAGCTCCCGAATTTCATGTCAAACAAGTGACCTTGGGAAAATCATCATAACTTTCTCTCTGAGAATTGGATTCAAATTTTGTAAAAAGTGGCAGAAAGAGGATGGGTTTTATTTTCTAGGGTATTATTTTCAGGACCAAAGGTTGAAACAGTGACACGCGGTACTTTGTACAAATTTGCTCTACTGAACTAGTCTATAAGCAGGTCATCATAGGAGATTGGGCATAACTATTTCTTGAAGAATCCAATATTGATTAGACCTACGGGGTTGGAAATAATACTCAAAGGGCTACCATAAAACAAAATTTTAGACCTTGGATATCTTAAATTACATAGATCCAGAAGATTCAATATTGAGCTTCTAGAAAGCAAGAAAAAATATGCATTCAAGGATCACTGCAGTAAGGAAAACACATCAAAATTCAAGGCTAAGTTTGCTACAACAAGGTATGTATGATTAGTGTTTGAATTTTAATTTTAATATTATCATAGACATGTGTTTTTTTAGGACAATTTAAGTATTTTGTACGTATGTTTGACTGGGTTTTGTTCATAAATGTTAAATGTATTTACATTTGAATTTTGAATATTTCTCTGACATATGGTTTGCAGGATAGTGTAAGTATTTTTTTTGTATATTGGTTTATGTCTTGTTCATTAATGCATGTGCAGGAAGGAGGACACAATAGGACAACTCAGACACATACTAGAAGGACAATGCAATGCCAAAGTACCATTACTTTAAGTATGCACAACAATACCTCAGCAGTTGCTAGTGTTCAAAGAAGTAGTGTCAAGTTAAGCATTAGATCATGTCAAAAGTTAGTATTGTAAAAATTATCATTGTAAAATTGTAAAAGATTAATTATTGTAAAAGATTCAATATGCCTAGAGTAGAAGAGGCATTGTTGGGAGGTATAAGTGTCATTGTTGGATAATGTTATGGTTGGGTTGCAGGTCATAATGTGATTGGGTGATTGTTCTAGTTCATGAAAATCATTGTGAATCATATTGTATCGTGTATCATTGTCCATGGTACATGAATCCACACTCTTGTCTTATTTCTGATCATTATAGGGTGGCAGGGAGGTGCTAGGTTGGTGCATGAAGTCACCTATAGGTTGGAGCCTGTGAACACTTAAGGGCGGTAGCCAGGTCTAGGATGTCGAGGCATCCATTTAGTTGACTACTAAAGAAAATATGGTGTTGGGGAGTCCTTCCAGTGGGAGCTGGAGAATAATGATTTTATAGAATTCTAGGAAGTTGTACCTTTCATTTTAGTTGGGGCTAAAGATTAAAGAATTTATTAGAAAAGTGTTAGGTGGTTTTTGATCCGGAGGGGGTTTTCCACCTAAAATTCATGTTCCTATTATGTTTTATTGTTTAATGTTTTTACTGGATAAAAATCAATAATAATTGAAGATTAACTAATGCCCTAAAAATATTTAAAAGTGCTAATTGATAAGAAATATTGATTCAACCCCCCTCTCAGTATTTCCAACAGTAATGAGTCCATAGGATCTTCCCTTATTTTTATCTTCTTCAATTGATCAAACTTTTGTGGGATAGATGATAGTTAAAATTTATCCTTCGAGTGTTTTCTCCTTAGTACAATGATATCTAAATAAAAAATTCCTTTATCATGATCTATAAAAGTAAGCATTCTGAGCATAGTTGGCCCTTTGTTGAAAGCTTTGGAAGACAATTCCTTTTCTACTTGGTAACCTGCTTCTTTATCTGGGATATTTATGAGACAAAATTAGTTTTCATCCATGTTGGTTGTTCTCATTAATGACTCCATAATAGCTTCCCTTATTTTTAGCTTATTTAGTCTCTCTGACTGTTGTGGGATAGGTGATAGTTACAATTGGGCCTTATACGGTTTTCTCCTTAGGCCTCTCTTGAGAGAATATATTTGAAGCATTAACTTTGCCACTTCCTTGCTCTTTTAGCCTCAATTTCTTCTTACATGGCTTAACCAACTGATCTTATTGAGATCCCATTTCCACCACATCCATTGATTTTTACGCTCAATTAATTTTTTAAGAAACTCCTACTTATGTGGTGTTTCAATAATTCATTCCATATTTTTTGTTGGTTTCTTTTTACCTAGAGCTTTATTGGCACTAATTTTCAATTATTAACAAAAGAAAATAATTCTAATTCTAATACATGTAAATTTGTAGGATCTTACTGTTGGGTGAATTTACTAGGTAAACTAACACAAGTATTTACTTATCAATCCAGGTTTGTAAACTTGGAATAATGTCCAAATATATGGATTTCATATGAAGTCAATTTTAGAAGACAAAATGTAGAAATTGAAAGAAATGCATATTACAAATATAAATCTAACTAAATAATTTCTGATTCAATATGTAATAAGTGAGGGAAGAGGCTCCTAACTTAGGAGATCCTAATTGTCCTTCCCCACGGTACTACCTTCATGAAGAGAAACCAAATAACTAATTGAAAATAGTTTATGATGTATAAAAAGTAGGAGAAGAGGCTCCTAACTTAGGAGGTCTAGGTTGTCCTTGTTTAAAATTATATTCCATCATTGTTACCATTGTATTAAAACTAGAAATTCGAGAAATAACTCAAGCAAGGAAAAGAAGATGAATCTTAGTTGTTGTTCTTGATCAGATAGAAAGAGAATTTAACTTAAAATATTTTTTTCCCTTCATATGCAGATTATAATTAAACCAAGAATCATCTAGAAAACATAAGAAATATTCACACATCTAAATGACTAAATAAATCTGAAGCAAAACTAGTTCATGAAAATTATGCTAAATTAACCAAAAAGTGTACTTAGCTTGGTGTGGGGGCCCTCCACCCTTGTCTTGCACACTTGAAGAACTTCTTAGCTACATAAAATTGAATCTATCATCCACATCATGAACATAAAATAGAAGGTGGAACTGGTTCCTCAAATTATCTCAAAATATTCGGAAGTCTCAATGTAAAATTATACAAATTCTCCATGTTTGAATGGTTCATAAGCTTGGTTTAAATAGACAAATGATAAAAAAAACTAAGCTATAATGTCTCTAACAGAATTATCCATCCTAATCCCATCCATCTAGGTCAAATGCATCCATTCAGTTTCACAAAATCTAGAAAATCCCAAAAATACTAATTCTTCCCTTTTTCTTAGGGATTTCGGAAAAACAAGTCATGTTTGACCAGCATTGACTAGGCCTGTTTTAGCTCATTTTGACCGAACCAATAGATTATTTTCCATATGTGGTTCCCAATATTTCCAAATCTATGTTCATCTCATGCCCAGGTGTCTTGCACATATGACTTCCATGAAGCTATTGCGGGAATTTTTAGTCCTGTCCAAAAATACTCTTAAAACCCATTTTTTACAAAAATCTCTTAATATTGAAAAACATAATTTATTTACCTAAATATGCATAATAAGTTCAAAATAATGCATATGTAGATGATATAAGGTGGAATATGATGGAAATTAGGCAGATTTTTAATAAGCAAAATTGACCAAAATTGAGGGCCAACATCTCCCCCTTGCTGATATTCAAGCATGGCCTCATGCTTCCTTTCTCCTCTTTGATCTTCTGAGTGATGATATGTCCACTTTCCCTAATCATGTATTCTCTTGTTGTGCATCCTGAAGAAGAAAATAAATTCCCTCATGCCTTCCTTCCTTGTATATGGTGGCTTTTACCTTCTATCTCTCATATTTGTATTGCCATGTTTTCTTCACTTTGAGCCATCTATAAGCTTGTTTGGAGATGAGAGTGTTCTTTATTTCAAGCTTACCAATATTTTTGGTCAATTTTTCATTTTATTTGATTATATTTTTATTATTTTATTTGTACATCTTATTTTCTTTCTTAAAGTGATTTTCCAAAATCTTGTTGATATCCAACTCTCTTGTCAACTCTTCTATCTTCTTGAGGTGTTCTTCTTGATGTAGCTCTCTTTCTTCTCCTACAACCTCCTTAGAAAATGAATGTGATGAAGTGACTCCTACCCATGCATGCTCAAAGTAGGAATCCTTCTATAAAGGCTCTTCTTGGGCATTTCTCTCCATTCTTTGCAATATCTCATTAATATTTTTTTATGTTGTTGGAGGTTCAACAATTTCTACCTCTTGGTATTTTTCTTTTTCACTTGGTTTTTCCTGTGTTTTCTTCCTAGGGTTCCTATGAATATATAGGAAGGATATTTCTTTCTCAATCATGAAACTATCTTGTTTCTTCTTGAATATAGTCCTAGGATACATAGGAGAATTCATAATGCTCCTAGTCACATGCATTTGCTCAAATTTTTCCTCTCTAGTTTTTCCCTCAAGATGATGTTGAACCAAAAATTATTTCCAAATCAATCCCTTACTTCTCACCTGATGTTCTACAAGTATTTTAATGAGCCCTTGATGATAAATGTGTGATTATTTTGCTTCAGTTTTATTTTTAATGCCGTCTATAATTTTGATCAAGCTCTTTGAGAATAAATAGGGTAGATTAATCTTGGATTCTCCCTTGATGTGTTGAAGTAGCCTAATGTGGCAAAGATAGACTACACTGAACTGGTTGTCACATGTAAAATATCTTTAAATTATCAATACTAATTCCGACCATGGTTCACTTAACCAGTCCCTTGGGATTCCTTTTGCTCTGTTAAAGGATCCTTTTCTCTATTTTTCTAAGAATAATGTCCAACCTTTCTCTTTGAAATGTAAACCTTTGTCACGAGTATTCTTCTCCTATTAAGGGAATATATAGAGCTTGGGAAATAAATTCTGGGTTTAGTGGTATGGAGAGGTCACCCACTATTGTTTGTCCCTGTTCATAATGATTTATGAGTTCTTGTGTAATATTTTCGTTATGCCCGTTAAATTTATGAAAAAACCCTATCAATCCTACTTGATACAATTTCTCTATGGTTTCTTTCCCCCAGTTCTCTATCTTGAATTCCTTTGGCTCAAATTTGGTTTACATGTGCTATGTATACCAATTAATGTACCCTTGGACAGTTAGCATCCTCATCATGAACAAATATATATATATACCTTTATCATTTTATTCATGTAATTTTCATTCATGGATAATTATAATGGAAAATAGGCTTACCTGATATTTGAAGCTCTTTGAAAAAAAAATGAAATTATTCCCTTGCTTGAATCTTCTTCAATCTCCTCTGTTATTCTGCAAAAAGGAGTACATTGCTCTTCAAAACTAATAGAAAAAATTTCTCACTATGTAAAATATCATAAAAATATTTAAACAATTTTTTAATGCTCCATAAACTCATGCTTCAATCTCTGTTTTTCCTAAGTTTTTCATGAAAACCCCTTCTCTTTTTTTTTTTTTTTTTCTCTATGTGTATATGAAAAATAGGACTCTGTTTTTTTCATATGTAACAATTTCACAACTATGCATGAAGGAATTTGAACTAGAATACCTGATCATTGATTATCTAGGAGAAAACTTGTAAATGTATCTGAGTAATAACTTGTTTTCCTCTATTAAACAATATCATTTTAATTAGAACTCCTCTTCAATATCTCTGAATATTCATTCATTACATAGGTGGCCAGGACTATTTAATGGTGGAAGTGTTTTCAAATCCATAACTAAAGTCTAACTCCTCATAAAATGACACATCTTATCCATCATCTCAAGTTTAACTACCCTTGGAATTTGTTCATCTGCTGATAGAAATTCGTAATTAATGCGAAATTTTTGGATTTTGTAGGGAAGCATGGTCAACTTGGCGCAGAGGAGATCTCAAGAAGTTAGGGTAGAACAGATTCTAAAAAAAAATTTGGATCGTTATTTTCTTTTTATAAATCTTCTTTTTAGGTGGTCATAGGACCGACTATCGGGGCACCTCAAGTGGATTTTATATTTCATAAAGGGGTCCTTCCATCTCTCTTTATTCCTTCTCCCGATTCTATGATTAAGGGGTCCTTATCTCTTGGATTTGTCGGGTAGCCCAGTATTCCACAAAATATTCTAATTTCTTTCTATCCTCTTGAAAGTAAAAAAACAGACATTCTTTCACCCTTTCAGTCAATAGGGTCTTGCCTTGAGTGGATGGGCATCCATAAAAAGCCCTGAAGGGGTTATCATCCCAGGTAAATGCTTTTACCTACCTAAAGCAAGGGTAGTTGGCAAGTGATTAATAGCACCATTATTTTTTTTATTAAAACCTAACCATACTAGAGTAAAACATCCATGTTGGGCTTCAATATCGTCATTAAAACCAATGTATTTCTTCCTTATTTCTCCATAGACTTCTTAATCTCCTTGCCTATTTATTATGAAACTTCTTCTCTGTTCAGGGCTTCTCTAATTTACACAAACCTCTCTTCAGTTTTTGCATTTTTCCTGCTTGTTTCCTCCTTCCACGAGGGTGTTGTGTGAGTGCATGTGAGTGTACAACATTACTCTCACCTTTTAAGCTTAGTTCTTGCTGTGATGGTGGAAGAGAGACTTACGTAGAGCTTGGTTTGTGTTATGATGATGAAAGATAGCATTACAAAGATTTTAATGTGTTTGTTTGAATGTGTTTTGAACGTTTTAATTCTCCCAACTCATACTCTGACTTACGTACTCGTGGTTGCATATGTGTCACAGTTTTGACTGCGTTCTTCTACTTCATGTACATTCTTCCTTCCACGGGTTTATATGCCTGTCTTATGACCATAATTTTTGCATTACCCACGTTCAGTTATGTTCATCCTTCGACATGGCTTCATTCATTCCTTTGCATGCCCACTATTGTTTGTATTTGCAATCATACATTTGTCTTTTCATTCCTTTTCGCATGTGTTCATATTGTATGTTGCATTTCATATCTTTTTCCTTTCGATTATTATGTTTTTAATTTTATATGATCATCATTAATTTGTTTTTGAAATCACCATATGCATAGGTCATTTCAAAATCAAATTTTCTTATAATGGCACTAACTCTTTTTGGTTTTGTAGGCAAGCAAAAATTCCCTATGGGAAAAAATTTTGAGCATCAATTTTTGATCAAAAGTGCTTATGTTTTTGTTGGAGGATAATGTAGGAGTATATGGGGTTAATGTAGGACTATGATGAAATTTTTAATGTAGGATGCAGGGTAAGGTAATGAATATAATAGGATTATGATGGGGTAGGATAATGAATGTAATATGATTATGATGAGGGTAGGATGAGGTTAATGTAATGTTTTTAATGTGGTATGTAGGTAGGATAAATGTAATATGATGTAGGATATAGGTAGGATAAATGTAGGATGCAGGATGATAAATCTAATAGGATGCACATCGAAGTTAAATTAGTTTTAACAATTCTAAAGAAAAATTTCAAAATCAAAGGTTTTAAGAACATTTTTTACACTTAGAGTACTTCTCCTTTCACATAAAAGCTCAATGTCAATGCTCGTCGATGATGACATTTGCCAGTTCGTCCATACTTGACTCTTTTTAATGATGATAGTTCTTCAAAGATGAATTTTGATGGAATATAGACACTTGTATCTTCTTATTTGATCCTCTTGATGTAGATTATTTTGTTTCGTGCATCTGATATTGATTCAGATCCCTTCTAATGAATATTGATGTTATTTAGGTTCCTTCTGCAATGATATTTGAATGATGTTTCAGGTCCCTTCTGCAATGATATTTGAATGATGTCTCAGTTCCCTTCTGCAACGATATTTTGAATGATTGTCAAGTCCCTTATGCAATACAACTACTTAAACTATTTGCATAGTTTTATTATCATCTTCCCCCTTGCTTATTTTAAGACTTGTCCTCAAGTATTGGAATTCTGGAGGATTATTTCTGCAAAATAAAACTGAAGAAAAATTAAAACAAAATATGGAATTTATATATGCCAAACAAGTTATTTTTCCGATATGAATTTGAGTTTGTATTGTGCCATTTTCCTAGATTTTCACAACCAAATTCCTTTGTTTTTTTTTTTTTTGAAAAATAAAGAAGGCATATCACTATGTTGTTCGATTATTTTCTATTTAGAATATTTTCAAAATTATTCTTTATTGATAGGCTTATTATAGATCTTAATTCTATGTCCATTGACTAAAAATGAAATTGCGTATTCATCAATTTTTTTTATTTTAACTTCCCCATTGTCAAAAATTTCTTTTATCTCATATGGCCAAAACCAATGAGTTGTAAAATTTTCTTTGAAATATTTGAACTTGGAGTCAAAAGTAATGCCCAGGGTCCTTTATGAAAAAACATATTTTAATAAATTTGTCATGCCATTTGATTCTCTGTTGTTTCACGAGTGATGTATGCTCCACTGCTTGTTGTCTGATTTCATCTAGTTCATTTAATTTCATGACTCTTTGTTGTTGTTCTTCTGACAGGTCCAATCGCAATTCTGGTGCAAGTTTATATGTATGAATTTTAAATTCAATGGGTAGAAAAACTTCCTTACCATATACCAACTGATATGGGTTGAATTCAGTTGTATTCTTCCATGTAATTATGTATGCCCATAGTGCATCTCTTAACTTTTCTGACCAATCCTTTCTGTTCATTTTCATTGTTTTTTCATGATATTTTCCAAGACTTTATTAGTGGACTCTACTTTTCCATTTTCTTGGGGATGGTACAGAGTAGACTTTCTGTGTTTGATTTTATACTTTTTCGTAAGATCTCGGACAAGTTTGGATGTGAATTGTGCTTCCTCGTCAGTAACAATCTATATCGAAACTCCAAATCTAACAAAGATTTCCTCAAAGAGGAATGAAACAAGTGTTTCTTATGTTTCTCTTGCCACTACATTTTCTTCTACCCACTTTGTAACACAATTTGTGCACACTATAATGTACTTCTTTTCATTTGAAGGCGAGTTAATTGGTCCCACAAAGTCTAGAGACCATTGTCCAAATGGCTCTATGAGTACTTGTGGTTTCAATGGCATTTCATCTAATATTACAGGTCTTCCACTTCTTTGGCAGTTGTCACATCTTTTAACATAGGATTTTGAGTCCTTGAAGATTGCTGGCTAGTAGTAGCCAAGTTTGAGCACCTTGTATGATCTCCGCTTGTCTGCAAAATGGCCACCACATGGCTCATGATGACATGCTTTCAAAATATCAATAATTTCATATTATCTAACACATTTTCTTATTAATGGATGAGAACTAGTATAAAAGAGGTCACCGCTAACCTAGCTATATCTAGCACTTTCTCTTATTATTTTTCTTTTCTTATTATTGGTGAAGTGGGATGGTAATATTCCAAATGATAAGTAATTGGCTACATCTACAAACCATGGGGTTTTAGTTGTTATAGAAAATAAATTTTCATCTAGAAAAATTTATGAAACGGGAATTGGATCACCAGGTGAATGAAGTCTTGACAGAAAATCTACTACTTGATTGTCTTTACCTGGTCGATCTAGAAGAGTGATATTAAATTATTTCATTAATAACAACCATCTAGTAATTCTGCCATTTGTAATTGCTTTTTTCATTAAGTATTTAATGGCTAAATTATCTGTACGAATGAACACTTGATAGGTTGTTATATAATGCCTAAACTTATTAACTGCATGCACAACAACTAGAATTTCTTTTTCTGTGAATTTATAGTTCAATTATGTCAGAGTTAATTTTTTTCTTATGAAGTATATGGCATAATTAAAATGATTTTATTTTTTTCCAAGTGATGTTCCTATAGCTATATCATATGCATCAGTAGATATGTGAAATGGCAATGAATAGTTTGGTCCTCGAAGAATGGGTGCTACTGACAATTTTTCATTCAATATTTCAAATGCATTTTGATAATTTGTTGTCCATTGAATCTCAAAGTATTTTGCAAGTAACTTGAATAGAGATAGATCTATTTTACTAAAATTTTCAACGAATCTTCTGTAATAGCCTGCATATCCCAAGAAACTTCTTAATTCTTTATGATTTGTTTATGGAATTAAGTTCACAATGACTTGTATCTTTGTTGGGTCCACCTTGATTCCTAAAGAAGAAATGTGGTGTCCCAACACTATCCCTTTAGTTAACATCATAAATCATTTTTCATTTTTGAGGGATAGGCTTGTCTCCATGCATCTCTTTAAAAAAAATTCAACATTATTCAAACAATCATCAAATTTTCCTCCATATACAGTGAAATCATCCATACAGACTTGTACACATTCATGAATTAGATCAGCAAATATTCCAAGGACTGCTCTTTGAAAAGTAGCAGGTGCATTACATAACCCAAAGGGAAAAACATTATATGCATATGTTCCCCATGGACAAGTAAACGTGGTTTTATCTTGGTCTTCCAATGCTATATTAATCTGATTGTATCCACTAAATCCATCAAGAAAATAAAATAATTTATTTCCAGCTAATGAATCTAGTACTTGGAAATGAATGGTAATGGGAAATGATCATTCAATGTGGATTTATTCATTTCCCTATAGTCTACACATATTCTCCATTTTCCATTTTTCTTTGGAACCACAACTAAGGGAGAAAACCATTGACTATATGAAATGGGATAGATGAATCCTACTTGTAACAATTTTTGCAGTTACTATTTCACTATTTCTTTCATCGTAGGATTCATTCTTAATTGTGGTTGTATAACTGGTTTGATATGATCATCAATATAGATATGGTGAATACATGTCTTTGGATGAATTCATTTCATGTATGTATAATCTCAGGCAAAATATTTTGAATATTTATGTAATGAGGAAATTACCTTTTGTTCTTGTGATGATTCTAGATTATTACCAATATTTAAAATCTTTTGAGGATTGATTTCAATAATTTTTCTTTGTGATTGGTAATTGAGTTAACATGAAAAATACTTTCAAATGAATTTTGCAATGATTGAATAATACAATTTTCCTTAAAAAATTGATTTAAAAGATGATTTTTAGTTTCATATTGTGTTATTTTTAGTTGCTCTGAAATATCAAGTTCTGAGATGAAAAGGTCTATTAGATCCTCATTTTATTCCTCTTATCTAAAATTAAAGACTTGATTAATACTTAGAAAATATTGAATTTCTTATTTTTGTTCATCAACACATGATAATAAAGAAGAATATTGTGTTGGAGGATAGAGTGTAACATGTTTCCCTTCATCCCTATGTGCTATGATCATACTTCATGATCTGCATCAAATGAAGGCATCTATTGTGGCTAACCATGGTCTGCCTAGAATCAAAGGATGGACTGTTAGATTTGTTTTTGGTTGAAAGATAAGAAATTATACAGGATATTCCCAAGAATCCAAAGAAACAATGATGTCTCATAATATTCCCTCTGGTAGAACTTTAGATCTATTTGCTAGCTCTAAAATTGTAGTAGTAGGTCGAATATTGGGAAATTTCAAATATTTCATAGTTTTTGTTGTCATGACATTTATAGATGCTCCCAGATCTATTAAAGTGTTTGGAATTGAAAAATTATTTATTGAAATGGTAACCATAGGTATCCCAGGATCAATATATTTTTCAGTTGTTATTTTTGTAGACATGAGACTAGCTAATTTTTCAATGACCTCGATTATGGGTGAATCTCTTTTCTTTCTACCAGTTTTCTTAATACATAATTCCTTTATTTTTGTTCATAAATTGGAATATCTTTGATAGCTTGCAACAAAGGAATTTTGACATAAAAATTCTTTAATTCATCCAAAATATCAAATTCAGGAAGAGAAATTGGAATTTCCTGCTCTACTAACCTCTCTGGATAAGATGGTGTTTGAGTCATAATAGATTTTCCTTTCTGAATTTGATTTCTTGGATGAGATTTTTCATATTTTTCAAATTGTTCTCCTTCATTTTTTTCTTCTATGATTGGTGGAGAATCTTTGTGTAATACATTCCCAGACCTTAAGTGGACAGCTTGTATAGTAAGAATAGAATATATAGGAAAATATGTTTCTTCTTCCACATTATATGTTGGCCTTTCCACCTTTTTACTCATATTTTCTACTAGCTGATCTGGTAATTGAGTTGGTCTAGGTGGGGGTTGGTTAGAAGGAAATTGAAGCTGCTATGGTTAAATTAGTAAGAGTGCGGGATTTGTTTGTGGAAATGACATTGGTTGAGGATGTTGTTGGAATTGTTGATATTGAAATGGTTGTTGAAGTTATGGTTATTGATATGGTTTTTGATATGTTCAAAAGTCAACAAGAAATGTGTGTACAATTTAATTTTCCCTTAATTAAATTAGACAATAAACTGTAATCTTATCTCATAATCACTTGTAATAGTTAACTGAGTGTGATAAACTATGTTAACTCATGGAATTTGAGTCTAGGGTAGTTTGTGAGGCATTTAGAGTGATTTTATTTGCTTTTAAGTCCAAGTTGCAGTTAGTGTATTAGTTTAATGCATGAGAAATCAGTTAACTTAATTAATTGAGTTAAAATCAGTTTAACTAGTTGTAATTGATTTTTGCACTAGGAGATCAAGTGAATTAAATCATATTTAATTCACATGCAGTGATATGTAAAGTAAATGATGATTTACTATTAATAGTTGTGTGCATGTCAGTTCTGATGAAGACCCAGTTGAGACAAATATTAAAGCAATGTTAACTATCAGTTGTATTTTTAGCAAAACTTCCCGCATGCAGTAATACACCCATAGGATTTCCCAAGAGCATTGTGCAGTTTTGGAAGGCTAAAATTCCTAAAGAATAGGCCAGATTTAATTCTACAGGAATTGCGCAAGCAAGGCAGGTTGAGAAAAGGCAGGAAATTGGCTAAGTATTGGTCGATTTTGTCAAGATCAGTGTGAGACAGTTAGCAGAGTGCAGCAAACTCTTGTGAGAAGAGTGCATTTTAATTGTTTCATGATTCTTTGGTTGAATATACAATAGAATTTAGAGGGGTTTTGAGCAACAAGCTTTCCCCGGGAAAAATATAGGTTTTTTGGATTGATTTTCTTCTTTATTTTACTTGGTGTGCTTGTGCGATAGTCTTTGTTTTCCGTAATTAATTTGTAGAAGGATTCAGTATCTTTCTTTAGTATATCGCATGATCGGATTGAATTCACTGGTATATATATTGTTTGTATAATTTAAACATGGTATGAGAGCACAGGAAATCACTATAGTGGAGAATAAATTATGTTTGTGTTGAACAACATTCGAATTTGCAAAAATATTCTTTGGTACGACATGTGGATCAAGATAGCTTTCAATGGCTTGATATTGGAATATGAAATCAAGGGTAGTTCTAATTATATTTCAGGGAAAGACAGAATGGAGGCAGTTCTAGAGGACAATGGGTTGAAATAATTCGTTGATAATGACATTGCCAAGCCTACAGCAGCAAATGTCGCTCTTTTTTATGCTTGGAAAAATAAGGTTGCAAAGGCGAGAAGGATCTTATTAGAGGGTGTTAAAGACCACATTTTCTCGAGTCTCCATGGCAAAGAGACTCCATATGCAATGTGGAAGGCTTTGACATATATTTTTTCAAAGTAGCAGTGACCACAAAAAATTAGCACTAAAGGACAAGCTCAGGAAAATCAAAATGTAGAAAGGCGGCATTATTCTGAAATACTTAAACAAGTTCATACAATATCGAGATGACCTTGGAAGTTTCAGGATTACTTTAGCGAATGATGAATTGGTGAACCTAGCTCTTCTAGGCCTTCCCAAGAGTTGGCATAGTTATCAGGACTCTGTTAATGGGAGGGAGAAGCTACCATTTTGGGAGTGATTTTGGTCGGATTTGGTATAAGAAGAATTCAGGCAGAATACCAGGGATGGATCCTCATCCAAGGCAGATGATGAGGAAAATTGTGCCTTGGCTGGTAAGACAAAGAAGGGGAAGGGAAATAAATCATATTCCAAATCTGAGACAGAAAAAGAAGGCAAGAAGCGTGACATGTCCAGAGTGAAATTTTTTCACTGTCACGACCATGGACATTATGCCACTAATTTTCCACAGATGAAGAAGAACAACAAGAAGGCTTCGGGATCTACATCAGGTGAAGCTTTGGCTTCATAGTTTGAGTTGGACTTCTCACTCATCACATGCATGGTGTCTAGTGTGATGGGATCAGTGTGGTACTTTGATAGTGGCACATCTTTCCACATGATGGGAGACAAATAACTCTTTAGTAGCTTGGAGGATAAATATCTTCATATTCACATCGAGATGGGTGATGACGGGAGGTATAGCGCTACCGAGATTGGTACAGTTACTTTCCAGAGACATTCAGGTAAACCTTTCTTATTAAAAGATGCCATGCATGTACCAGGCTTGAAAAAGAATTTAGTTTCAGTTGTTATGTTGTAGGATAGGGGATATGATGTGGTTTTCAGTGAAGGGAAATAATTCCTTCATCACAAAGCCACAGAACAAGTTAATAATATTGGGATCCATGTGAAGAATCTCTACAAACTTGATGTAGATGGTTGTGTATCATTGATGATTAAAGCAGACACAGTGGTGAGCTGGGATGAGGGTGATTTATGGCACAGGATATTGAGCCATATACAATGTTGTCACTCTGTAATTTTGAAGGCTAAAGACAGCACTACAGAGGGAAACATCAAACCAACTTTGGAATCCAGGACCTAACCTTCCTGGACTTGGAGAGGTCTCTCTCTACTATATATAACTTTGTTTACATGGGCATTTTAGGCTAGCTATTAGTGCATAGGTTTGTTTGAAGATGTTTGGTTGAGGCAATGGAAGAGGGCCATTGGGCTATGAAGTCACACAAGTGTGAACGAATTCAGATGGATAAATAATAGAGCTCAGGTGCAACCAGGCAAGCTAGCCATGTCATTGGATCTTAACAGCTTGTGAAATGGAATAGAGGAGGAGATTAAGGTTCAAAAGGAATGTAGAGCAGAAAATCTATGAATTCTATATTCCGGTCTCAGAAGAAAACATAATGAACTATTTCAAGACTATGCATGGTACCCTATGGTAAGTCCTACACAAAAGTTTCTATCTGCAGTTAAGAAAAGAAAATAGTATGAGAAAATAGGAGAATAAAAAATTACATGGGAAAATAATTCACCACAAAGCATAACACAAGAATCTGTAAAATAGCTTAATCCTTCATTCATCCAAAAAAGAGTGCTTACAACACAATGAGTCTTATTACAATGGTTTTTCCCTTCTGGGGCCTCTCCTCATACTGCTAATGCATACAATATTTATATAAAACTTTAGTCGATTAATCTGTCTACTGCAGTAATTACATTCAAGAAAAAATGGACAAGTGGAAACACACAAGCGGTGATGAGACAAGCCTGGCTTCCAACAATGGCTTTTGGCACTATGTTATTAATTACATAGTGGTTAGAAACTGGCTCGGGTAATGCCGAAGAGGCAGCAAATCATGTAATCCTGACATCTGGCCCTATTCCTCAGAAAATCGGCATTGGGTAATTAATTCTGGTGCAGCGCTCGCTATTTTCATTGATTGATGATGGTGCTAATGTGTTTTTTTTCCCCTTCAGACTCTATTGTTATAACCATCACAATTCTACATGAAACGCCTTTTGCTGCCCGACTCGACCTGTGGTGTCTTTTTGCTACCCAAGCCCTTTTGGTCGCGTTTCCCCTTATTTCTTCATAGAATGAGTTTCAAAATTTATATGCCCAGTCATGGAGGGATGGAGGTTAGCAGACAGGGGTGGATGATGGAGGACATGGTGTGGCATAATTGGCAATGGTCATATAGTGGTAGCGGTTTGGGAGGAGGGTGGAAATAATTTTTCGAAGGGGGGTGAGAGTGATAAGCAGTATTGGACAAGGGGGGTGTGGAGTAATCTTGGGTGTGACACGTAGCCAGATGGGCAGTATGGGATACCACCCATTTCCGACCCCCCCCCCCCCCCTGCTTTTGATAAAGTTTGAATGTTGCGGGGAGGCCCAAACTGGATAAGTACCGTCAGATGTAGGGAGAGGTGTGGAGAGGGAGGAAAGGTGGAGGGAGATTAGAGGTGGAATAACATAGCACATAGGTGGGACCCAACTTGACCCTTCTTCTACCTGAGTCCTTCCTTTTTTTGTTTAACCCTTTTTCAAACGAAATAGCATAAAAAACCATTTACCCGGACTTGAAATATTATAAACGTCATCTTGGAGCCGCATCGCATCCGTGCACTTCGCACAGTGCAAGACTTAACATTTACCCTTCATACTTATCCTTTAATTTTTTCGATTAACGATTTGTGATCTGATCCCACTGCATCGCATATTGCACTCTGGAATTTATAACATTTATCTCCCACAGTTATTTTTTAAAACTTGCGATGTGCAGTATGCGGGCCAGGGCCCCATGTCATTATCTGTCACTTTCCATGTCACTGCCCCGTCACCATGTCACGTCAATTCATCTCGCATATCGGTGAATTTAACATTTTTCCTTGCACTTGTTTTCTAAAATCTGCGATCTGCGATTGGGCCCCACCGTGGCATCGCATATCGCACTTCGCGGTTTTAGCATTTTACCTTTGCAACTTATATTTTAAGTTTTCTGTTTAAAAATTTCAATTAGGTCCCACCATGGCATTGCATATTGCACTTTGCTGATTTTAACCTTTACCTCCCACGCCCATCCTTTAAACACTGCAATTTGCGATTGCGATTTGCAATTGCAATCAGGTCCCACCATAAGCTTTTCCAAGTGGACAAGTGATTTTAGTTAAGAAATGGAAAGAGCTTCCTGAACCATGATATGAAGGGTTTCAAAACATTCAAGGTGTATATGACGATAATATGGGTCCTGCCAGTCCTGCAAATCGCACTTCGGTGACTATAACATTTACCCTTGGGCGCTTATCCTTTGAATCTTGTGGTGGGCGATTGCGAAGAGAGGTAGAGGTTTCAGACTTAGGATATAAAGAAAGTGGGGTGTTTATTGCGGTTTATGTGACATATATATATACATACATACATACATACATACATACATATATATATATATATATATACACATACATACATAGATATATGTATGTATGTATGTATAATGCGGCCGGCTGTGGGGGAAGAGCTATGAATAAGGAAATTTTAAGTGAGAAAATGATATGGTTGCTAGTGGTTGGGTTGAGTTATAACCATGGAATTTTGGACTTTAATATAAAAGGGTTTATAGAGCAATAATTCCCAAAGGTTATGCATGTGGGTTTTGGGGTTTGAATGGGATTTAGAGCATTTCAGAATATGGAGGAAATAAGGGGGGAAATTAGGGTGAATGAAATGAAATGATGGCAGAAACGAAGTTTGATTACCATGACACCTTATCAGCAACACTTCCTTCCTTCTACTGAACATAAAAGTAGATTGATTCCTTTGAAGCTCTTTATAGTCATGAGTTCCCTTTCTTTATCTGAAAATAGATGATAGCCATGGAATATTATTTTCAGTAAAAAACATAACAAAACTTAGTCACCATGTGATACTGTAAATTACATGACTCTAGCATACACCATGGTGCTTTGAAGTTCATGCAGCATATTTCTATGGGGCTTCTAAAGGGTACTCTTGTGCAGATAAACACATGCAAGGGATGTACCATGGGGAAGTATGCAATGGCCACTTTTCATGAGAAGGAGAACCTAGCAGTGGAAATCCTTGAGAGAGTTCACTCAGATGTGTGTGGACCATTCTCTACAGCTTCTACAACAAAGCATAGGTATTATGTGATTTTTGTTAATGCTTTTTCTAGAAAGTGTTGTATCTACTTCATGCAAAAGAATTATCAGACATTCTCAAAATTTTGTGAGTTAAAAGCACTAGTTGAGAAAGATACAGGGAAGCATGTGAATGCTCTTAGGAGTGAAAATGGTGGTGAGTACATCTCCAATGAATTCAAGAAATTATGTGCCAAAGAAGGAATTCAGAGAGAGTTGATTGCACCTCACAACCCACAACAAAATGGGGTTGCAGAAAGAAATAATAGAACAATTGTGGGTGTGGAACGAGTGATGTTACATGATCAAGGCTTACCATTGAATCTATGGGAAGAGCCATGCAACACATCGATATTTGTGCAAAACCGTAGTCCTCATCGGATATTAGCATGAGTACACCAGAGGAGGATTTTTATGCTAAGAAACCTAATGTTTCATATTTTAAAAATTTTGGCTCATTTTTATATTGCCATGTGACCAAAGATTCCAAAAATAAGTTAGAACCAACAACTGATATTGGGATATTTTTTGGGTACACTGATACTCCCCACAACTATCGGGTGTATTTTCCGAACAACGGGATGACTATTGTTAGATAGGATGTAAAACTTGATGAGGATAAATCCATGCAATTTCCCCTTGATAGGGAAATTGATTTGCGTGCAGATGAGGAATTATTGGTTCTAAAGGATGAACCTCAAGATGTGGATAATCCACATGCAAAGGATCATGGAGTGGAAAAAACCAATCATGCAAAGCCATCCACCAAACATGATAGGAGGCACACCACAGGAGCTAACAGATTGAGACTTGATGTGGCAAAACATGTAGGAGCACCTACATCACTACGCAGATAGAGACAGTCACCAGGTCATTTTACTGGATACATGGCTCTTATGAGCAAGTGTATTGTGACAGAACCATCCTCTTTTGAGGAAGCAGTGCTACAACCAACTTGGGTTGATGCCATGGTTGAGGAGTATGACTCCATCATCAGGAAGAGTGCATGGCAAGTTGTCCCAAGACCAATCGGAAATTCATGGGTTGAATATAGATGGATCTATAAGGTGAAGAAAGTAGTAGATGGGAGTGTGGAGAAGTACAAGGCTAGATTTGTAGCCCGAGGATTCTCACAAGTTAAGGGGATTGACTATGAGGAGACTTTTGCACCGGTTGTGATGTACTCATAGATTAGATCTATCCTTGCACTCTCAGCACAGATGAGGTGGAAGATACATCAGATGGATGTGAAGACTTCATTTCTCAATGGAGTTATTGAGGAAGAAGTGTACATTGAGAAGCCAGAAGGTTTTGAGATCTTTGACAATGATTCACATGTGTGCAGACTCAAGAGAGAACTGCATGGGTTGAAGAAAGCACCTCATGCTTGGTACACCAGGATTGACATCTATTTCACCAGGTTAGGCTTCATGAAGAGTGAAGCGGATGCGAACCTGTACCATATTGTTGTCGATAGTAATCTTTTCATTATCGTACTTTATGTTGATGATCTTATTTTGAGAGGTGATGAGTAGCTCATAACTTCTTGCAAAGAGGATCTTGTAAGAGAGTTTGACATGAAGGACATGGGACTCCCTCACTATTTCCTTTGCTTGGAGATATGGCAGTTGTTGAGTAAAATAATTTTCATTATATTACTAACATAAATTATTAATCTGGTATCCGTAGGACTTGTGATACATACGTGCACAATATATGCTAGGGATCAATTTATCAAAAACTAAAAAAATTAATCTAATCACACTATTCCTAATTGATATTCCATGGATTGAAACATAAATCCTTTGAATAATAATTGAAATGACAATGCTAATCTAAACGAAAGAAAATTCAAAGGAATTGAAAAGAAACTATTGTATGACCAACTACTCAAGCATCCAATTTTGGAATAATAACAAAGTCACCTTGTTGGCATGATTTATAGGGAATTGATTATACTTTAGTTTTAAAAATTTAATCTAAGAAATATTTTAAATAACATGTAAAGGAAAACTCAATTACTTTATAGGTTAAATACTCAAGCATCCAATTTGGAAGTATGGCGGAGTCATCTTCTTGGCATGATTTACAAGCATTCAATTATACATTTAACTGACAATCTAATTTAGGAAAACAGTGTAAAGGCATGTAAAGGAAAACTCAATGATTTTATAGGTTATATACTCAAGCATCCAATTTGGAGTTATGAAAGAGTCATCTTCTTTCCATGATTTACAAGCATCTAATTATACACATAATTGAGTATTTGATCTAGGAAAGCAGTGTAAAAACATGTAAAGAAACTAAAAAGTTGTGAGCTCTAATGCCTCGAACATAATCCAATTGGAAAATAGAAGAATATACTTTCTTGAGATGTTCTAAGAAAGAAAAATATTACACAGTCATCCTAAAGTTAATACTAAGAAAGCAAATAAATCTTAATCTATGAAAGCAAATAAATCGTAATCTATGAAAGAAAATAAATCTCACACATTATAGATGGCTGATACAAAATTATGAGAGATGGTAAGTCGATATGCTCCATATGTAAGAAAAGCCAATTCAAAGTGAAATAACACCCATGAGTAAGGTGCCACAATCTAATTCTTTATTCAAAGCTTGAGCACAACTCCAACTTTACACATGCCTTTGAAAGGAGAAGGCTCTCCTATTTATACAAATTCCTAAGCAACCTCCTCATTAATGAGGAACCTTCTTTCTCTCCTTTGATCCATAATATTCTCAACCAATTTGATAGTCATGGGCCACATATCCCTCCATAAAATCTCCTTGATATCATGAAGAAAAATTCGAATTTGACCTTTGGGAGCCACATAAGAGGGTCTTGGAAGCTTCCAATTAACCTACACATGTCACGAAACTCCTTCCACTTTTAAGGTATAAGCATATGCATATTATTTCCTAACTTTTGATCAAAAATTCACTTAAAAACACTAGAAATTAATAATGTTTGGAAAACATAAGGGTAACCCAAATAATGATGAAAGTGAGATGAATGAAGTGACATGGTAGTGAAATGGAGGTGAAATGGAGGTGATATAGTAGACACGATGGTGAAAGTGGATGTCTTTTTAAAGACATTTCTAAGACCCAGGATAACCCCCAACTAAAGTTGTTACATTTCCTCATGCAACCTATTACATTGATTCATTTGATCTTCAAATTGTCTTACTCTTGAATGACCTTTGGCTGCATCAATTCTCCTTTTAACTTTGCATTATAATAGTATTTTATAACTTCATTATTTTTTAAAAACTTTATTTGAAATAAATTGGATTGCAACATTCATATTTATGGTTGGTTCTTTTGTGACAACCAAAATTGAATTTTTATGGTTGGTTCTTGTGTTACAACCAAAATGAATAAGTATTGGTTCTTGTGTTACAATGCTTCGTTTATTCTTTGTTGCATCCAAATATCTTGAAAACACTGAGATTTTTTTTTTTTTTTTCAATTAGCCATAAGCTCATCAATTTGATGATTGAAAAACATATCTTTTTGAATATTAATGAAATATTAGTTGTATGTTGGTTATATGAAAGTGATGTGGAATAAGATGTAGATATATGGAATGATATCCCTTCCCCCCAACTGATGGTTTCTGCAATTTTATGAAGTGGAAAAAAGGAATATGGTGAAGTATTTTTTCCAAAAATTATAACTTTATCATTTTAACGAATTGCATGATAAAAAGTTAGAAAAGAACATACCTTTACTTACCTATGAAATCGATAAGATGTGTATATGTAGCTGCTACAAAAATCTGATTTGATGCTTCTTCCATTGGCCATGCAAATGGTGGATGAAGTTGTGAAAGTGAGTCTTTATTTCTACTACTGAATTTGTTGAATTTGCTACATCTGGTACTTCTGCTAAAAATGCTAAATAATGATGGATATGATAGCCTTCATGTTTTTATCACACATTAGAACAATCCTTATCTATGTGAATGAATTTGTTGATGTCGAACATAGTAAGAAATTGTTGAATTAGTGGCCATTAATGTATGCCCCTAATCGACACGAGACCTCTCACCATTGATAAAAATGAGAGTCAAGATGCCTAAGCACATCTTGCTAGGTACGAATAAATTTGTTGATGTAGAGTCACCTAGAAGATCCGTCAAACAAGGGACATTAATGTATTCCCACTGTTTGTTAGCAAGAGAACTTTCCATTAAGGCATGCAAGCCTCATGGTACTTTTTGAAAATATTTTTAAAACTCAAAAAGGACCATAGATATACAATTTTCTTTGAAACAAGATTTATTTGGAAAAAAGAAATGAACATGAAAAGGAAAAATATAATTGAATTAATCAACATGTAAGTGAGCTAACTACTTTTATTCAGGGGTGGATGTAAGGGAATGAATGTGAATGGATGGTGAATGTGAATGAAGAATGAATGTGAATGGAAAATATGAAGGAAAATGAGGTAAATTTTTTAATTTTTTTTTGAAGTACATAGATGTAATGGAGATGATGGCATTTGAAGTGCTTACAAGTGTTAGATCTGATCTACATTAGCATGTGCTCATGCATCTAATGTTTTGTTGTTGATTTTCTTGTAAAATAAATGTGGTCTCTGAGAGAGACATTATTCGCTTGTAGTCATATGTCCTTCCTCTTGGAACTTGCAAAAAAAAATAGTACTTATTCTGCAATGGAATGTAAGATTATCAAAAGAGAGAGGTGATAAATCTCTCCGGTTATGACATTTACACAAAAAAACTAAGAATTGGTACTAATAAAACAAGCCCACAAAGAAAAACCAAAATAATTTATACATATGTCGAAACTAGTGCCTCGAGTTACCTATTGTGTCTTTTCAGCAATTACTTCATTCTTTATTTTTCAAACTTTGATGATAGCTTTCTTATTTTGTATATCTCGTGTTTTTAAATAAACTATCATAACAACTTTTTCTCTATTTACTACAATATTGAATGTCAAAATTTTTTATAAACTATCATAACAACTTTTTCTCTATTTACTACAATATTGAATGTCAAAATTTTTTATTTACTTATGTTTTTTAGTTGTTGATACTTTGTGTCAAAAATTTTAGGTGAATTAACAAATTCCAATATCCATCAGATTTGAACTCATGACCTCTATTATGCAATTTTGAATGACTTACCAATAGATCACAAGCAATATCTATGAATTTAATGGAATTTTTTTCATTTTAATTATTAAAAAAAGCAAAACTTGACAAGTGGTCAAATTAAATCCAAGGTTTTTAGGAAAATGAGATTCCAAAATATTTGTCAAATCATTTTTCATATATTTTGAACTCATCCTTTTTTCCCTCTAAATCCAAGATTTTTAGGAAAATGAGATTCCAAAATATTTGCCAAATCATTTCTCATATCTTTTGAATTATTTCTTTTGTGCCCAAATAGTGGATCTCATAACCAATTTTTATACTATAAAAGTTCTGAAATTGTTCATGATTTTTTTATTATTTGTGTTGCAGGTTGCAAGCATGGAGAGAATTCACAACTTTTGCAGTATTTTATTTTTATTTTTTTCAAGGTTTTTTTTCAAGGTGCAGACACACAGGGCATGCAGATGCTACCTTGAAGGCTTGCGTGAGACTTCATGGCTGGGTCATGGTGGATCTACCTCCTGTAGATAATTAAAAAAATAAAAATAAATAAAATAAATAAATAAATAAAATTTAAAAAAATCAAAATTTCTCCTTCCATCATGGCCGCAACTATCTGTGCATTGAAAATCCATTTTCCCCCACGAATTTCTCCCAAACAGTTGCGAAATTGAGGAAACCATTTTCAAGTTACTTAATTCACTCCGTTCTGAGAAAAACCTATGTTTCAGTTTTTTTCGATTCACCCTCAGTTGATCAGAAAATGCATTTCAAAATTGATTTTTTTAGTAATTACACATTTCCATTTTAATGCTCTGTGAGTTTGTTTTATTTTATGTAATTCTTTTTCTGATCCTCCATATCACACAAAGTGCAGGAGGGGAGCATACTCCAAATTTTTTTTAATCAATATATATTTTTTTATTGAAAAATATTCTTATGTGGCTCTAAATGCACCACAAAATTGCAAATTTATTCTAAAAATTACAAAAAAATATTTTTATTTGTTAATCTTTTTCTACCAAAGAAATGGAACATTCACTTAAGTATAAGAGAATTTCCAATGCATCAATTTTCACAACAATATCATGAGTAAACTCATATGGATATGATCATGAAGATTTGTAGCTATAATTGGATTTTTATTGTGTTTTTGTTTTTTATTTTTTTGTGAATAGGGGTTTTTGATTTGTGGATGTTTTGTTTTGTTTCTAAACGCAAATGCAAATAAACTTGAATGAAAATTCCTAAAAACAAAATAAAATAAAAATGAAATTGCACAAAAACTTTATTTGAGAATTTGCATTATTTAAAAAAAAAAAAAAAATTGAAAGACGAAATGGAATTCTAATTTAAAAATTTGAAGTAAAACAAAAATTGGAAAAAAAAAATTTCTAAGGTTCATCCCTATGTGTGCCTCCCCGAAAACGGCGCCAAAATGTTGAGTAAAATAATTTGCATTAGATTACTAACATAAATTATCATTCTAGTATTCGTAGGACTTGTGAGACATACGTGCATAATACATGCTAGGGATCAGTTTATCAAAAACTAAAAAAAACTAATCTAATCACACCATTCCTAATTGCTATTCCATAGATTGAAACATAAATCCTATGACTAATAATTGAAATGAAAATTCTAATCTAAACGAAAGAAAATTCAAAAGAATTGAAAAGAAACTATTGTATGACCAATTACTCAAGCATCCAATTTCGGAAGAATAACAAAGTCACCTTCTTGGCATGATTTACAGGGAATTGATTATACTTTAGTTTTTAAAAATTAATCTAAGAAAGCTTTTAAATAACATGTAAAGAAAAACTCAATTACTGTATAGGTTAAATACTCAAGCATCCAATTTGGAAGTATGATAGAGTCATCTTCTTGGTATAATTTACAAGCATTCAATTATATAATTAATTGAGGTTCTAATTTAGGAAAGCAATGTAAAGGCATGTAAAGGAAAAATCAATTATTGTATAGGTTAAATACTCAAGCATCCAATTATGCACATAATTGAGGATCTGATCTAGGAAAGCAGTGTAAAAACATGTAAAGAAACTAAACAACTGTGAGCTCTAATGCCTAAAAAATAATCCAATTGGAAAATAGAACAATCTACTTTCTTTAGATGTTCCAGGAAAGCAAAAGATTACACAATAATTCTAAAACTAATACTAAGAAAGAAAATAAATCTTAATCTATGAAAGCAAATAAATCTCACACATTGTAGATGGCCGATCCAAAATTATGACAGATGGTAAGTCAAGATGCTCCATATGTAAGAAAAACCAAGTCAAAGTGAAAGAACACTCATGAGTAAGGTGCCACAATCTAATTCTTTATTCAATTCTTGAGCATAACTCCAACTTTACACATGATTTTGAAAGGAGAAGGCTCTCCTATTTATACAAATTCCTAAGCAACCTCCTCATTAATAAGGATCCTTCTTTCTCTCCTTTGATCCATAATATTCTCAACCAATTTGCTAGTCATAGGCCACATATCTCTCCCTCAAATCTCCTTGATATCATGAAGACAAATTCGAATTTGACCTTTGGGAGCCACATAAGAGGGTCTTGGAAGCTTCCAATGAACCTACACATGTCACAAAACTCTTTCCACTTTTAAGGTATAAGCATATTCATATTATTTCCTAACTTACGATCACAAATTCACTTAAAAACACTAGAAATTAATAATATTTGGAAAACACGAGGGTAACCCAAATGTGAGATGAATGTGAGATGAATGTAGTGACATGGTAGTGAAATACGAGTGAAATGGAGGTGATATAATAGACATGATGGTGAAAATGAATGCCTTTTTAAGGACATTTCTGAGACCCAACAACAGCGTGATGAGGAGCTATTTGTTTCTCAAAGCAAGTATGCCAAAGAGATTCTGAAGAAGTTCCACATGGAGAGCTGTAAACCCATGGAGACTCCTCTTGGAGGAAACTGGAGGAAGGAGGATCCTACTTCAGGTGAGATAGTGGATGCTACTATTTACAGGCAGCTTGTTGGTTCACTCATGTACTTTGTGAACAACATGACCAGACATATGTTACGCAGTCAACTAACTTAGTCAAGCTATGGTTAAGCCGACCAAGCTCTTTTGGAAGGCAAGGAAGCATATCTTGTGATATCTCAAGGGCACTATAAAGTATGGATTATGGTGTAGATGGACAGAGGGAGTAAAGCTTCAAGGCTTCACCGATGCAGATTGGGCAGGAAGTCCATCAGACAAGAAGAGCACATTAGGAGAGATCTTCAGAATAGGATCGACAATAGTTTTTTGGTACAGTAGGAAGCAAAGATCGGTTGAACTCAGTTCAGCTGAGGAAGAGTACATGGCAGCCAGTCGTGCAGCATGTGAGGCCATCTGGATGAGGAAGATTCATTGATGGTTTGATTGGTCATTATATGGATCCAACGGTGATACATTGTGATAACCAGAGTTGCATAAAACTCTCAGTTAATCCGGTATTCCATGACAGATCCAAGCATATTAACATCTAGTAACACCATCTCAAAGGTTGTGTTCAGAGATGCATTATGTTACATAAATATATTCCCATGGAGGATCAGGATGCAGATATTTTGACGAAGGTGATCGCCAGGAGAAAATTCGAATACCATAAAGGCAAGATCAGGGTAGCTGATAATCCATTTCTTGTTGAGAGAGAGTGCTGAAAAGTCAACAAGAAATGTCTGTCTAATTTAATTTTCCCTTAATTAAATTGGACAATAAATTGTAATCTTATCTCATAATCGCTTGTAATAGTTAACTGAGTGTGATAAACTCAGTTAGCTCATGGAATTCAAGTTGAGGGTGGTTGGTGAGGCATGCAGAGTGATTCTATTTTCTTTTTAGTCCAAGTTTCAATCAATGTATTAGTTTGACGCATGCGAAATCAGTTAACTCAATTAATTGAGTTAAAATCACTTTAACTAGTTGTAACTGATTGTTGCACTAGTGAGAGATCAAGTGAATTAAATCAGATTTAATTCACATGCAATGGTCTGTCAAGTAACTGATGATTTAGTATTAATAGTTGCATGCATGTCAATTCTGATGAAGACCCAGTTGAGAGACTAGTTAAAGGGATGTTAACTATCAGTTGTATTATTAGAAAAATTGCCCGCATGCATTAATACACCCATAGGATTTCCCATGAGCATTGCGCAGTTTTGGAAGGCTGAAATTCCTAAAGAATAGGGATTTAATTCTATAGGAATTGCGCAAGCAAGGCAGGATGAGCATAGGTAGTAAATTGGCTAAGTGTTGGTCAATTTTTTCCAGATCAGTGTGAGACAGTAAGCAGAGTGCAACAGACTCTTGTGAGAAGAGTGCATTGTAATTGTTTCATGATTCCTTGGTTGAATATACAATAGAAGGTAAAGGGGTTTTGGTAGCAAGCTTTCCCCAGGAAAAATATATGTGTTGTGGATTGATTTTCTTCTTTCTTTTACTTGGTGTGATTGTGCAATTGTATTTATTTTCCACAATTAATTTGTAAAAGGATTTAGTATCTTTCTTTAGTAAATCGCATGATCGGATTGAATCCATTGGTATACATATTGTTTGTATAATTTCTACATGATATGGTTGTTTGTATTGTTAAGGATACATTTGTTGAGGTGGCTAGGTTCCATAACTATATCCTTGCCAACTTTGTGCAGGTTGGTTTTGGTATTGTTTTGGAGGCCAAGCTTTCCATTGCATCGGAGTAATCCATGAATTTTGAGGAGGATGCTGATAATTCTGGGGAATTTGTTGAGGGAATTTCCGAGGAATCATTGGTTGCCAAGGTCTCCTTAGTGCCATATAGTAAAGAGAATCTGTCCCTTGTACTTCTTCCATTTGCAATTCTTTAAGCTTTGGACAGTTTTTAGTTAAATTATTTTTTGTACAAAGTCCATGGACCTGAATACTATCCAAAGGACATTCTCTTAGTGGATGTTTCTTTATACATAGGGGAAAAATATTGATAATATTTGATCTTGTTCTTCTTTATTTTTCTTGGCTTTCAAAACATCAACTTGTGTTCCTAAAGTTCTCAAAATATCAGTTTTAAAATTTTCTAACAAACTTCCTATTCCTGCTCTTGTTACTCCTCCTGTTGCAGATTTAAAAGCTCTTGATGTAACATCTCTTTTTCCACTCTTTTCTCTTCCCATATAATATTTTTGACATAGTTCAAAATTTTCATCAAATGGAAAGTTTGAGATGTCTCCTTTTCCCATCACATTGAGAATATCAAGGTATTCATCTCTTATTCCTTTAAGAAAAATTATGCGGATGGTATCAAGATTCAGAGAGTGTTGTTTAGATTTTTGTAGATTATAGAGGAATCTTTCCAAGTACTCTTCCAAAATTTCATCTTCTTGTTGTGACATTCTGAAAATGTCTTATTTTGAGTCTCTAGGACTGCAATAGGCTTGATACTTTTTAAGAAAAATTCTCTTCATGTCATCCAAAGAGGCAATGGTATGTTCACATAATCTCATAAACCATTTTAGTGATGTTGCTTTCAGACTAGCAGGAAAGAGATGAATTTTATGTGTGTCATCTATGTAGCCATATGTATGACATAAGATATCAAACTCAAACATAAATGAATCGGGATCTTAAGTTTACACTCCATAAAAATTGGGCAAAACAAAAGGTGGAATATTCTTCATTTTCACTTCTTCTCCTAGGATTGCTCTTGTGTCTAGTATTGGGAAGCCAAAGGTAGCTTCTTGATCATTGTTTGGTTCTATATCATTCTATCTTTTGTTATCATATTCACATTTTTCATCTTCTTCTCTTTTTATCTCTGCTTCTATTCTCATGCCTTCCTCTCTTTTTCTCTGCCATTCTTTTTGTTGCCTCTCATACTGAAGTCTTTGTTCTTGAGTCATAATTGGTATATTAGGTCCTTCTCCTTCCTCTGTCATTTTCTCTTCAGTTGTTTGTAATTTTTCAATAAGAGGTTGAATTGATGTTTCCTCAACTATATTTATTTTTTCAATAACTGGTTGCTCTAATTATTTAACAATTGGTCTCCTTGTTTGTTTTTCTATAAAAGGGGTTTTTGTTGATGTTTGTTTTCTTTTCACTTCACAGGCTAACAAGGTTTGTCTTTCAATAAGAGTCAGTATTTGTCCTGATCTTTTTTTTTCTTCTAATTCCTCTAGAGTTGGTCTCCCAACAACTGGTGTAATTAGTCCTGATGGTCCTGCTCCTATGTGTGGTTGAATTGTTGCGGGGTTTTGTTTAGTAAATCTATCTTTCTTATCTCTTTCTCTAGGCATAAAGAAACATAACTAAAATAAAAACTAAATTTTGTTGTTTTTGTTGTGTTTTGTTTTTTTTTCTTTTAATCTTCCTAATTGACTATATTGATGTATGCTTCCCCAGCAACAGCGCTAAAAATTTTGGGTCAATTTACTGGGTAAACTAACACAAGCATTTACTTATCAATCTAGGTTTGTAAACTTGGAAGCATGTCCAAAATATATGGATTTCAAATGTAGTCAATTTTAGAAGACAAAATGTAGAAATTGAAAGAAATGCGTATTACAAATATATTCTAAATTCTAAAATTTATGGAAATGCATATTATAAATATAACATTTAACTACGTAATTTCTGATTTAATATGTAATAAGTGAGGGAAGAGGCTCCTAACTTAAGAGATCCTAATTTTCCTTCCCCACAGTACTACCTTCATGAAGAGAAACCAAATAAATGATTGACAATATTTTATGATGTATAAAAAGTAGGAGAAGAGGTTCCTAGCTTAAGAGGTCCAAATTTTCCTTCTTTACAATTCTATTCCACCATTGTTACCATTGTATTAAAACTATAAATTCAGGAAATAACTCAAGCAAGGAAAAGAAGATGAATTTTAGTTGTTGTTTTTTATTAGATAGAAGGATAATTTAACTTAAATTATTGTTTCTCCCTTCATATGTAGATTAGAATTAAACCAATAATCATCCAACAAACACAAGAAATCTTCACGCATCTAAATGACTAAATAAATCTGAAGCAAAACTAGTTCATGAAAATTATACTAAATTAACCAAAAAGTGTACTTAGCTTGGTGTGGGGGCCCTCCACCCTTGCCTTGCACACTTGAAGAAATTATTAGCCACAGAAAATTCAATCAGTCATCCACATCATAAACTGAAAATATAAGGTGGAACTAGTTCCTCAAAAAATCTCAAAATATTTAGAAGTCTCAATATAAAATTATACAAATTCTCCATGCTTGAATGCCTCATACGCTTGGTTTATAGAGACAAATGATAAAAAAACTAAGCTATAATGTCTCTAATAGAATTATCCATCCTAATCCCATCCATTTAGGTCGAACTCATCCATTCAGTTTCACAAAATCTGGAAAATCCCCAAAAATATTAATTTTTCCCTTTTTTAAGGGATTTCTGAAAAACAGGTCATGTTTGACCAGCGTTGACTGGGCCTGTTGTAGCTCATTTTGACAGAACCAATAGACTATTTTCCATCCTTGGTTCCCAATATTTCCAAGTATATGCTCAACTCGTGCCCATCTATCTTGCACATATGACTTCCATGAAGCTATTACGCGAATTTTCAGTTCTGTCCAAAAATACTCTTAAAACCCATTTTTTACAAAAATCTCGAAAAATTGAAAACATAATTTATTTACCTGAATATGCATAATAGGGTCAAAATAAGGCATATGTGGATGATATAAGGTGGAATACGATTGAAATTAGGTGGATTTTTAATAAGCAAAATTGACCAAAATTGAGATCCAACACTTACTTTTCTAATTATTAACAATTTAATTATGAATGACTTTCTGACCAATACTCAACGTTGACTATATTTAGAATTATCTAGGACTCTAACACCCAGATTACCATGAAATCATACAAAATCTAACAATTAGCAGATATTTCAGTTGTATGTGGGTTTTTTTAATGGGCATCCTACCTTCTGAATAATATTCAATGGTTGTTAACATAAATATGGATATCCTAGATAAGACTTTAGAAGATTTTAATATGTCTTTTTTTCAATTTAATAATCCTTTTATTGCTCCTCCTATAGTAACAATTATAGTATCTAACCTACTCCCCTAAACTAGAAGTCTACGATAAGAAGTAATTAGATTAACTCCTCTCAGTCTGGCATGATCCTCCCATTTTTATATCATATCGAGGAATTATTCTATTGCATGTGTATTGTTCCTATAATGTGAACACTAGGTCCTTCTCAGAAATGGGAGGTCTCTTGTAATCTTATGGGTTTTGGGGCAATTGAAAGGTCCCAGGGTTCATCATTTTTAAGGTTCTTTTCATGAATGGAGTGGATTTATTTGCATGCAAATACCCTTTTGGGTAGTGGGATTTATGTTGTTATCATGGATTTTTTGTTTTATTATTTTGTAGTTGAATTATGTCTTATGCTCCCCAAATTGATTGGGGTTATGTTATATTCTGAATTCTGGTAGAGGAGAATTGGTTGGATAACATTAAGTGCCAAGAGAATAATTTTGGGTAAGAAACATCTCATATTGGGAGGTTATAACAAAAATATTTCAAATTACTTCACACCTATGATATGATCTATTAATTCTTGTGCTCTATATCAAGGTGTGAAATCTTTGGGTAACAAAATTTTTGGGTAAGAAAATTACTTCTTATGCTCTATATCAAGGTGTGAAATCTGATGTGCGAGGTGAAGCCTTGATATCGAACATAAGAAGTCATGAGAGGAGGGAAGTCAACAAAAGGGGCTTATGGATTATTCCATGCCAATGGATTATTTGATTGAGCCAATATTCTAAGAATTTCAACTTTCCCCAAGGAAATATCTAATGGGAAGGTGCAGTAATAATTTCCAATAATTATGAAAGAGTGGGGCAGTGATACCAAAAAAATAATCATAGGTATGGTTTATCTACCCTCTCTAGAGAATTTTGACTTCCCACATAATGTGAGACACTGGTTTCTGAAACTTAACAATTTTTACAACTCAATATTAATTATGCAGATGGTGATAATTTGAAAACATAATTTACCAATTAATATAGATTACATACCTGGATTTCATTGTTGAGGTCGATCTCAGGCTGTTGATGCTCCAAATTCACTTTAGTTACCAAAATACCAACACCTACCTGCCAAACTAGACACAATCTTGGTACCCAATTCCAAAGTACTTCAAAATTTGAAGTAATTTGGCCCCCATGCCAAAAAGATTCAAGAACAATTAAGCCCAAATCAGAGGCTCAAATCAGTGACTCTGTTACAAATTCCTATTGTTGCCCTCTCAATATCCAAATCCTCCTTTATGTACTTCACTTCCAAAATCCTCCAAAACAAGAACCCCCTCTCCATGGAAAATTTTAGGGGCTAATATTCGCAAGTGGGCTAATTTTCCATGGTTTTTCCAAAAACAAGTTTCGCCCAAATTTTACAGTATAAAATGATTTTACGTTGAAAATCGCCAAAATTATATAGACAATATATTTAATATCATTATAAATTTGAATAATTTTATAAATATATCAATAAACATTTTATAGTTTGCATATTAGGGACTAGTGAGATTCGCCAATTTTTTAAACTTCAAGATAATTTTCCATCCTTAAAATTATCCCTGCCCCTCTCAGTCGCACCCTCTTCCTTTATATTTCTCCGAGCCACCACTTATTTTCCCTTTTTTCGTATATGTGTCTCTATACCTGCTACATGGGATTCTCATACCCTTACACCTATTTGATTTTTTTTGTAAGATTTGATTGAGTTGTTTACCTTTTAATAGATATGTGGTGTAGGATAGATTTGATTAGTTCATTAGGATTAAATTTTTTTTATTAAGTAATTTACTTTGCTTTATTTAATTTATTTATAATTAATTTTTTGAAATATCTTATCATTTTATTTATTTTAAAAACAAATTTACTTTATAAATATATATTTTTTTTATTTAAAGGATTAATCTTATATATAGTTATTTAATGATGGTGCACATATCAAGGTTCCCTTTGATATATTTATTATCTTTTGGTGAGTTAGGAAATTATTTCGATAATCAATTCATCAATCTAAACTTAGATTTTTTTAATATTATCCAGTATGCATACTAGTGCAATACAAGGGGTTCATGCATATGTAGCTATGTCCCATATGTATGTTAATATTCTCATTGTATTGTAATTGTATTTGGGTTATTACACATAACCCATTAAGGAAGGAAACTCGAGGAAGAAGAAAGAAGGAATGGGAAGCACCCATTGGGGAAGAAGGAAGAGTAGAGTAGAGCAAAGAAAAGAGAAAACCAAAGAGAAAGATAAAGATATGAGAAGAGGATATCATGTAAACTAAAGAAAAACAAAATACGTTATTTAATTTTGCAAGCAAGGTAAGTGTTAGAGTCTTTAGCTTGAGTTAGAGGGCTGGCAGAATTGCTGAGGAATTTTTGTCAGTGATGCATAAAAGTACCAGAGGGAAGAACTTGTTACACATAGTGTTGTAATTGATGACAACAAGATGTCAATTATTTCAAAGGGGATGTATGAGAAAATATTAACAGTACCATATTTTATGGCCCAATAAGCAGCAAGACTCTTCATAGAGTGATATGACAATTGAATATTTCATACGGTCTCATCACATGAAGATATGGGTGCTTGAAGTTCTTTAATATTTTATCAAAATTATGGTTCTCAAAATATCCTACAAAAAACATGGTGGTGTAGAGTTCGTTGATACCTCTCCAATGGTATATCCCGCTAAGAAAAGTTCCTCCTGGATGAGAAGTTATGGTTGCTTGAAGATTCAATATTAATTGAAGAACCAACACTATAGGGCATGAACCCACAAACATTAATATGTTAACCAATATGCACATGTGTAGTGGATCCACCATTGACATAGTAGATCAACAACCCCGAGTGCATAAAGATGCACACCTTTTAACACCATTAAATGACATGGATGTTTCAGTTTGATCAACAACACCTCCAATGGGTTAATGGTTTAATGAAGGAAAAGGTACATGATGCTTAAACATTCATGTTAGACCAACTGAATGACAACATGTGGCAAAGTTTTATTAGATAATGACATGGACCTTTTGGTGATTGACACATGGCTCATTAGCATAGTCATCATGATGCATCAACAAGCTAATGTGAGTAGGTTGATGTGGATCCACTAGGGGTTGCCACATTCCAGTGACAAATGAAACTTTTTGGTTGATGAAAATTCTTAAATAGGGTGACACATGGCACCCCTCATGAGCTACGACATGAATCGATGATTTCACCGAGGGAATGACCAATGACCCTAAGGTCTAGGTAATAGGGGCATGGTCATATGGCTTCTAGAAACATTAGCTTGTTCATATGATTGGTTGGAAATTTTGATTTAGTGTTGGTCCTATGATAAGCTTCATGACCATGGGTCCACTCCTTGGTTTATATATACAAAATGTAGAAACTCTAATCTAATGAAATCATAATGAAAAGGATAATTATCATGTTTAATATCTAAGGTATGGTTTGATTCAAACAAGTGGTTAATGGCTATGGTTATTAGCTTATTTTCAAAAGTCCAAGCTCATTCTTGATGGAACTTTTGGAGTCTAGTGTTGATGTGAAGGATTGACGACTCAACAAGGTCGTAAATTTGTTATGATAGGAAACTAGTTGAATCCATGGTTATGAAATCCGTTGGCATATTTTTTGGTGTCTAGTTACGACCCTTGTTTGTGACGTCAATCCATAGTGGAGTTCCATATATAGTGGTCACCCTATAGCATAAGGGTATGTTTGTGTGTTGGCAAGAAATGGTGGATTTTTTTATATAATGTTGAACTTCTAGCACAAGGGTAAGGTCGTGCAAAATCCATGGTGGAGCTTTGTGTATAGCATTGAACTTGTAACAATAATCTATGATTGTAAGGAAAGCCACAATGGAGTTCAATTTACAATAGTGATGAGCCATGAGGGTAGATCATATTGAGCCACATGGAATTATTTGAAACTAGATCCATGAAATATCGCCAACCTTTTCCAAGTCGGTTGCATTATTATCACCATAACACAATTGGCACAACACTATGTTACAAGTGACATCATGGAGAGGAGTTGGTAAGGTGTGTGCATTGTGGATTGATTGGCACAGGTTAAACACTCGGTGGTGAACAAGTTTTTTTTATTTTTATATTTGTCACCATTTTGTTGAATGTTTAGTTGGTTTCTAGTATCATTTTGTAGATCCAGCACTAGGGTTTTTCTAGCTTGTAGATCGCGCTTAGAAAGTGATAATTTTTAGAATAGTTAATTTTTTATATCGTTTATTAGGGTTTTGTGAGTTTTATAGCAATTATTTGTCCAAATTATGTTCCAAAAGTAGTTGGATGATTAGGGTTTATAGATGAATGTAACTAGAGGGGTTTGATGTTATTTTGACTCTTGTTTGATGGTCAACATCTCCTATGTTTTTTTTAATGTCTATGAGCATGTCACAAGTGTCTTAGATATATGCGGTGAATAGGTTCCAAGAAGGGGTTTGAATGACTAGCATAGCATGAACAACAGTAGGATAGTTAGTAGCAGTGTTATTTGTTTGTAGTGACAATGATTATTATAATGATAATGATTATGATATGGATATTGTTTTTAGGTTACAATTATAGTGATAGTCTGTGTATGTTGAGATGATGGTAAAGGTTGTCATGATGACAAAAAATTGAAAATTATATTTTTTCTTATAATTGAATGATATATGATGATAATGGATCTAGTATGAAAATGAGATGAAATAAAGGTCCACAAATAAGTTGAAGAAGGAGGTGGGTGCCTCCACTAAGGTTGGATCCTAGAGTATGTTAGACCCTACTTCTTCTTGAGGTTGTAGCCTCAATCAGGTTGGATCCTACTCATTACATAAGTTGGTGCCTCAATCAGGTTGTACCCTACAGTGATTAGTTTCTTACATTTTTTAGGTTGGTGCCTCAATCAAGCTGTACCCTACAGTGATTGGTTTCTTACATTTTTTAGGTTTGTGCCTCAATTAGGTTGTACCTACCACAAGTGGTAGTTTTCATGTCCTAGGTTAGTTTCCTCCAGTGGGTTGGATCTTGAAAATTGATGTAAATGAATTGAAGATAAAGAAGAAGAAAATTGATGGTTTTCTCCCATATGGATTTCCACCTTAAAACTTGTGTGTTCTTGTGATATGATGGCTTCTTGATATGTTTTTATACTTAATGATATAATTTTTATGGTTCATTGTAATATGGATGCATGACTAATAAATATGGTGAAATTGTAAAATTGAACTCACACTGATTCAACCCCTCCCCCTCTCAATGTGAATTTTGGGCCAACAAATGGTATCATAGCAGGTGCATTCAAAAAAAAAAAAACTAACTACAAGAAGGTCAAAGATCAAGGAAAAATGGCCACGACCAAAGTTTTAGGGAAGCTCCTTATATTTAACGAAACCTACTATGCATTTGGAAGATAAGGATGGAGACATATATCATTTCTTTGTGAGCAGAAGTATGGGAAATTGTGAACACCATATATAAATTCCCCAATGTTATTAGAGTCAAAATTCATCAAGGTAGTATAGTGAAAGTCAACTCATGAGGTATGGAATAAAATTCAAAATTATTATTAAGGAGATAAGAAATTTAAAGAAGTTTCATTGCAAACTCTTAGGGGACGACTTGAAATCTTGAAAATGGAATATGATGATGAGATTGCTTCATATTTTATTTGAGTATAAAATATAGTTAAGTCTATTGGAGGTGTTGCTAAAGAAGTCTCGTTATCTATGTTGTTCAAAATATATTGAGATCACTTCCATCAAGATTCAATCCTTCTTATCAGCCTATTTTTCTCCCTAGGTTAGGGCCTCTGATACATTATGTTGTTTGACCTTTTCTTGGGCCTCGGAAATTCTTTTTTCTAGTCATGACACCTAGTCACATGGATGATGGCTTATAAGTGTGGCTAGAGTCTTCTAATCGTTGGAAGCATGCCTTATGCGTGTGGTTGTAGTGTATTTTTCCCTATTATGTTCCTATGACTGGTGATTCTTTCTAGATTTTTGTGGTTCCTAGGAGATTAATTCAACTCATAAACTATTCAAGTTGGATAGGGGCTTATCATTAAGAAGCTTCCATAAATTCTTGACGTCCTAATAATATACGTTCATCCTCTTAGGAGATCAATTCACCCTATTTATAATGGACCACTTGAGAAGGTGAGGCTAGTTATATATTTTTGGATCCATATTTTATGCTCCAACATCATATCCTTTGTGAGAGAGACAAATTTTGTGAGTGATATGCTGCTAGATTTTTTGTTCTTCATGGATACTTTCATGTTGCGGTTGGGAGACACTGACAGATTTTGGAGAGGCAACCTCAGCCGAAGTTATACTTGTATTTTGATTTTATATTAACATAAATATATGTTCATTCCCTATATTTACATTTTTTCAATGGTTATATATGATTATTCTATGATTTTTTGAGTTGAAGATCTTCCAAGGAAGATCACTTGTCGTCCCTGAGTGCTTGTGGTTGAGTGTAGGTGTTTAGATCAAGTGCAAATGAAGTATATCACTTGAGTGGAGTGTTAGGATTCCAATACGAATTCAAAACCCTTCACCAACCTGTGAGGAGGCCATGTGCATGCTCATTCCTTTTTAGCATCTAGAATTATTTGTTTGTTTCATGTATGATCATTGGGTTTGGATTTCATTGCCTATCCATTAGCCATTTTTCTCTTGTTGTATGGTGATCTTATGTGAACAAAATATCACGGAGCAATAACTCCTTGCATGTAATTTGTTTGCAATAGAAGTGGTGCTTTCAATGAGATCCATTATAGTAATAAAGACCCAAGATCAACTTACCTTAGTTGTTGGATAGAATGCATCACCTTTCACCTTTTCTTTTACTTATGTGAGATTTATCCCATGTTAAAAGGGTAAAATTACATAATTGAGAAATTTATCATAATAATTTTTCAAAAATATTATAATTATGAGATAATAACTATTTCATAATTAATATAATTGACAAAAATCTCACAATTGTGAAAAAAAATTCTAGCATTTGTCATTCCCAAGGGGATCAACTTGACCCGATACTTGTGTATGTGTTGGATAAGGATCCATTATTGTAGAATTTTCCTAAATTCTCAATTCCCTAGGTGTCTAGATACATTCTCCTGGAGGATAGAATGATCATATGTAATACCACCAAGAGGAAAGGGGATTTGATATAGTATCCACACTATAGTGCGAGAGCTCTATTGTATTGGGAGAGGAGACCATGTTATAATATTGAGTAGAGGATCTCCTTTGCTAGAAGTTATACATTCATTGTACTTTGATTTTGGATTAATAGATACATGTTCATTTTCTATGTCCATGTGTTAAATATGTTTTATGCTTGCATATGTTGGTTTTAAGCTCACAAACCCTCTGCGGAAAGGCCATTGTTTTCTTGTTTGGTGGGTTTTGTGTATGGTCTTATTTTATTGCAGTTGGAAGGAGATATTCAAGTGTAATCACTACAAGAAAAAATCACATTGGTGAGGAGCGAAAATGGTCACCATAAGCTCATTGGTGAGGGTCAAAAGAGCCTTCGTCACCAAAGGTGGCGTCGCCGAAAGTATAGGTGTTGTGGTGACATTCAAGGTCTGTCACCAATAATGATTTATAGTGACGGATAGTGACCGTCACCATTTCATATGAGCAATGGTGACAGAAAATAGCTTCTGTCACCAAAAAACTGAACGTCACCAAAGGTGGCGTCGCCGAAAGTATAGGTGTTATGGTGACATTCAAGGTTCATCACCAATAATGATTTGTAGTGACGGATAGTGACCATCACCATTTCATATGAGTAATTGTGACGGACAATAGCCTCCGTCACCAAAAAACTGAATGTCACCAAAGGTGGCGTCGCCAAAAGTATGTGTTGTGGTGACATTCAAGGTCCGTCACGAATATTGATTATAATGACGGATAGTGACCGTCACCATTTAATATGGACAGCAACGATTTTTTGTGATGGACCTTTCATGGCCGTCACTATTGGTGAATATATATGGTGACATTCATTGACCGTCACCATAAACTCATTGGTGACATCAAGGTCCGTCATGAATAATGACTATAATGACAAACAGTGACCCTCACCATTTCATATTAACAACAACAATTTATGGTGACAGACCTTTAATGGTCATCACTATTGATGCGTATATATGGTGACGTTTGTTGACTGTCACCATTTCATATTTTGGTGAGGGTCGAAAAATTTCACCATAAGCTCATTAGTGATGGTCAAAAGAGCATCCGTCACCAAAAACTGATCTTTGTCATTCCCTATATGTGAACATCAGGGCACGATGGAATCGAACCACCAACCTCCTACTTGTAAAGCAGGTGCTCTTCCATTGAGCTAGCACCCTTTAAAGAATTAGACTTTAAACTAGAAATTGCCCCTAAAGGTGCAAAGATACACCAAAGGAATAAGAACCATGAAAATTGAAAGAATTCAGTGTCCTTGCTCCTATTTTTATTCTACGACACTCTAAAAAGTATGATCTTGAACTATGACATATTTGTGTCGAGTGGTTCTAATTTAATAGTAAATTTTATATTCAGATAAAATAAATGAATAACTAAGAGGCCTTACAGGCTAATTTTTAATCCTTACACCAAAATCTCTTAATACTCAAGTCTATGGAACAACTCGTTCAAAGTTCAAATTGAAGTAGATTTTAAATGGAAAGCCTAAAACCAACTAAGTAGTTTACAAGTTAACATTTTGGATATAACTTATGTTCAATTTATATGACAAGTTATGCCATAACCTTGAAACTAGTTTCTTAGCTAAAAGACTTTCTTAAGTCAACAATGACAAAGAAAGATAGTCATGGCAAGCAAAATTCTCTTGTTTTTTCTAATGAGGGTGCATGTGACTTGATAAAGGTTGTATGAGAGTATCAAACCATAAACAGTTTCACTAAAACATGGATATGACAAAGTCTTGTTAAGCAACAAAATTTTAGTTGAATATATGAAAAGCATCGAGCTAAATGATATAATTAAACTAAAAGTAACTATAAAAAAATTAAATTTCCATCATATACCATCTGGCTTGGTTAGTTCTTCAGAAAGAGAAAGTGCAATTGCATGATCTAGCTCCTCATCTTGATTATGTAATGGACCATCCTGAACAAAAATGTCCACATACAACAATCAATGTTATTGTATTGGTAAGAATTTTGATATAATATATCAAAGCATGTTCTATGTAGGAGAATAACTGGTAGTTAAATTACTTCTCTACTCGAATGTACTACCTTTGGTAGTTGAATTACTTAGAAATAAAATCCTTATTAGAAGATAACGCAAAGAAAATCAGAAGCCTTTGAATATGGATGGCCATCTTGATTTTATAGAGTTATAATTCAATACTAAAGGACTAGGAATGTTGCAACTAAATAGATGGATGGAGTGTAATAAAAAGAATTTGGATAATTTAGGTTGCACATATCTTTAAATGGAACCACTTTTTCCTTTTGGATTCCCAGTCTTTAATATGCAAATAAAATTTTCGATTCAACCAAAGAGCACAATATTTTGAAGTCTTAGTTGCCTGAAACAGGGTAAGGACAAAATTTGGAAACGGGGATGACTTTTGAAATGACCACTTTCAAAACCTTTGGAAACAGAGAAACGAGCACTTCCACACACAGGTCCAAAAGTCACGACTTAGGAGCATGAGCACACATAATTCAAGGATGATTAAATATGAAACGAATTGGGTTGAAATTATACTCAATTAAATGTAAAGCAATGATTAAAATCTATATAAATAACTTAGAAGTCAAACATGACAACTTTGGAATATGGTAGAATGTTGGCATAAAAACTTTGTTCATTATACATTCTCTTTCATTCGATTTTGATGCTTTACTTCCAAATTAGGTGTTTTCTTTGTTGGAGATAGAAATCCGTACATCTAGGTCGAACCATTAATGATGCCCACAATGAAGGGGCATGTAGCTCAGTAGTACAGCAGCACACTGGCCAAGGGAAAATCTGGGGTAAATCTTAGTATGTATAATTTTCAAGATGGGGATAGAGCTAGTTTTGTTTGAGGTTAGCCAGGGGACCTTAGCCAAAGTGTGGCCTGACGAGGGTATTGGAAATAGGAATACACACATCTATGTTGAACCCTTAAGGGTGTCCCTCATGAAGGGGCAAGTGGCTCAGTGTTAGAGCAATCCCACCAGCCAAGGACTTAAAAGTTTAAAAAATGTTTCAAGTAACAGACATTGTTAATTAGCTTATTATGCTAGACCAAACGATGGACGACCTGCATTGGAAAGTGTTTACATGGGCCAAGTGGCTCAGTGTTAGAGTAATCCAATCAACCACGGACTTAAAATTTTTGGAAATGTTTCAAGCAACATACAATTGTTAATTAGCCTATTGTGCTAGGTCAAACGGTGGACGACTTGCATTGGAAAGTGTTTTCTGACCAATATTGAGGCCCCGCCCAGGTTTGAAACTCAGTTAACCCACCTCATAAAAGGGAAATTGGCTCAGTGTTAGAGCAATCCAATCAGCTAGGGACTTTAAAGTTTTAGAAATGTTTCAAGTAATATAGAATAGTTAATTATATAGTGATATGTGGTTTAACGATAAGTTTCACTGGGTGAAACTAACGAGACCACAGTTCAAATCCCATTGAGTATATGGCCTCACTGGGTGAAACTAACAAGACCGCGGTTCAAATCCCATTGAGTATATGGCCTGCTATGATCTCGCCTCAAGGAGTAGACTCCCCATTTCCTAGAGTCTCCACTCTTGCTAAATCATAAGATCTGGTATATCTGGCTTATATCTGGCTTACAGGTTGCTGGATATACTCTTGGTGTTATAAGGCTCTTGCTAAATCATAATATCTAGTATATATGGCTTATATTTGGCTTACAAGTTGCTGGATATACTCTTGGTGTTATAAGGCAGCCACAAAGGTTGATCCTAGACCTCCCCCAGATTATTCCAAGGAAGAAAGTTTTTGTTGAGCAATATTGAGGCCCCACCCAAGTTTGAAACTCAATTAACACACCTAGCGTGTCTGTGGGCAGTTGCATAATGCATTAGGTTCAGGAGTATAGGGTCAGTCCCTCAGACATGACCCTGGGCCTCCTCAGAGACAGGCAGTAAGTTTAGGAATTTTCCTAATACCAAAAAAATAAAAAATAAAGGAAAAAGAAATAAATTCTCCTAATACTGAAAAAATAATAATAATAATAATAATAATCAGTTCTTAATGAAGGTGCTACCTCCTCGTTAAGTTATAATATTCTGTTCCCACATTTTAAGAGTAAAAGATAGCATCTCAAGGCACTGGGGCTGTTATAAGTGAAATTGTAAGTAGATAGATTGTGATGTTCGAAATTTGTAAGTGACTGGTGTGGACTTCTTAAGCCATGGGTGGTTATTAAGCATGGAGTTAAGCTTGAACCCTGGGGTTTTCCAGTTCATAATTAAGATAAAATCTATTCAATGGTCAGAAATTGAAAATTCAGAAGTTGAGTGAAGAGCAACACAGAAGAAGCACCTGGAAAATAGTCTTGGAGAAGAAAGTGTACCCACAACTGAATGAGCATCAACTCATTCTCAATTTCCAAAGGCCAAAATTATAACTAGTATGTATGGTAGAAGCTGGGAGAACCTGATAAGACTGACCATCCTGGGTAGAAAATGGTTTAGGAGACACCTTGGAGAAGCCAATTGAAGAACCAGTAGGAGAATAGGACGTCTTTATCTTATACAGGTTTGCAATTGGATATGTATTCCCTGATCCTTTCTTTGAATCATGGCTCTTCACCTGCGAACAACTTGTGGGTATTGACCTAGAGGTAGAATGAAAACAGTGTGTCAAGATTTAGAATTATTTCAAGCTACACAACAAGTGTGAACATTGAAATGCCTTTAGAACCTTCCAAGGAATAAGACCACAACAGTCAACAAGAGTGCCATGAAAGAAGTGGCTCCTAGGAACCTCACAAAAAACAATATTTATGTAAGGCGGTCATCTAGATCAAGGGTCATCATTCAATAATCAATATGGAAATAGGTGTTGACATTTTCTAATGGAATCCTCTTTGAATTCATTAGTTAGGAAGGAAGAAAAAGGTTTCATCAAGAATTCTAACTTACAGAATTTTGGGATTAGAATATGATGACATATTGATGAAGCAGATCAAGAAAATGAAACTCTTTCATTCTAAGGAAACATGCTGCAGGATGACTCAAAAGGAAAATAATGAGGTACATGTATATATATGTTGACATTGGATGCTATGAAGTCATGCGATGTGGTTGCAGGTAGTATACTTCTATCTTTAGAAGTATAACCAAAATAGAAAGAAGAAACTCTTATGATGCACAGGTTGCCAAAAGGGCATGATCTACACTAGATGAAATCGACATAGTATGTCCTCATATGGAATATGAGGTGGTTGTACATTATCAAGGAACTATGCAATGGAAGTTCCTAGGAATGAAATAAAACCGTGGAGAAAGAAAAAGGAATATCATGGGAGGTACAACCATGGAGAGAAGCAATCAACATCCAAGAAAGCCAAGAAGACTTGACTAGGAGATCTCCAGGGAATATATGTGGACTCTAATAGAAGTATGGAAAATATAGAGACCCTTGACAATGCATATCTTTAGGAGATAAAAAAGGATGTCGATGCCTACAAGAAGGATGTCGTGGTGAAAGATCATCACTAAGGTAAATTTTGATTTAAGTATTCATAATTATAATTGAATAATATCTGATGAGCATATTCAGAGCAGCCAAATGGAAGTATATGTCTTCCACAAGTTGATAACCATATTGCAGGATGTAATATCCTTAGAAGAAGTATGGTTCGAAGGAAAGCAGCATGATATGAAGGTAGACCAGATGAAAAATTGATGGATCACTTTCGGACAAAAATCAATAGTGATGGGTGATTTGAGCCCTAATGAAGATATCCCAAATATGAAGACTCCTCAACAATGAAGAAATTCATGACATCAAAGAAAGTAGTTCTTCATGAGCAGCTCGGTGTTTTCATCATTGCTGCTACATGTCCCTGATTAAGAGGGGGGCTGGTAATAAGTTTATTACCTGGTAGAAACTTGGAAGCAAGTCCCTAGGAGCCTTGACAAGTCCTTGGTTAAGAGGGAGCCTTGACAAGTCCTTGGATAAGAGGGAGCTTAAGAAAATTCCTTGATAGGAATGGGTATGTCCTCCCTAATTAAGAGGGAGAGATAGACGTATCATTTTGGTCTTCACCTGGAAGACATAATGTGGGATTGGATAATCCTCTGGAATCTGATACTCTTTTGGGGATGTATTAGGGTATCCAAGGTAAGAGTAGTCGTGAAAGGACGGGTATTCTTTGAGGATTAGCTATCCCCAAAAGAATATTCATATGAGGTCATACTCAGTGAACACGCGGGTGGAGTATGTACCTTGGAGACAATGATGAATATGTCTATAATCATTGGTCTCACCAGCATTGTAGTTCATGGTCTCGTGAAGAGATGGAGTTGTTAATCAAGGCCTTGCACTGTGACAATGTTGGTTAATAAGATGCTATAACAGATGGATTACCAATCGAATTTTTCTTATGAGATTCTTCAGATTGAGAGTGACTATGTACCATTATGAATACCTCCCTAGTTAAGAGGGAATGTTGGAACGTGTAACTAAGTTCGTTCTTCAAAATGAATTTTAATTATGAATTTATGTAATGAAGAAGATAAAGATAGTGTCTGGCTTTATATAAATATGGTGAATATTCTCCTTGATGAAGTCGGCTTACACACAAACCTCATGTCGGCCTACAAGCTAAAGCCAGACACTATATAAAGGATGATGTGGCCTCATTATGGTGTAAGAAATTTTGGATCATTTCTGTGATAGAAGAGCGAAGTTTGGGTCTACATTGATGCGAGAATAGGAGGCTAGTCTGGGAAGAAAAGAAGAAGTATACTTACCTTTGTTCGGGGTCTATACCACCTTGCACATTTCAGACAGAAGGCTATCAAAGAAAAATATAATTCTCTCTTCTAGTGCGTAGAACAATGCGTGAAGAAGGTAATATAACCATGAAAGGATCTGTGATTAGTTCAAGAAAGGAGGTGTGCTATCAAAGGAAGAAAGTCTTATCATATCTCTATTTTGGTCTGCAAGTTTATCTCGCATATCTCAGGAAGGCCAAAGGTAATCACAATAAAGAGGAAGGCTACAACATCATGAAGAAAGGCTCGATCTCGAGTTTCAAATATGTCCAAAGGATGTTGGAAGTAGGCCGAGAAGAAGACTTTAGGAAGCTAAGGATAAGATCAAAGGAAGCCAAGAATAAGCACGCAGTTTGGGGCTACTAGACTAGGGACCAAGCTTCCATAGTAAAGGTGCAGTGCAGTGTAGAAAGAAGAGATCAGCTAGAGAAGCTGAGAAGAGGAGTGACAAGGGTCTTGGAGGCATACTGGTGTCAATGGTCTATTTCATGGTTATGGTACTTGTCAATGGAAGATCTATAAGAAGAATTTGTTTTGGGTTTTCCTCTCCAAGAGGGAGAGGTTTTGGCCCTGGCTTGAAGAGCCTAAAATTTGTGTCTCTTGTGTTTTGATAATTGACTTGATGAAAGACATAATAAGCTAACAAATATAAGATCTAAGTAAAAGAATCATAACAAGTTCACAATTAATTATCATGAAAGAGAAATTGAATTAAACGCCCTAATTTCTCAACAAGGTTGATATGCTCTTTACTATCGTTACCTACCCCTTAGAGTAACTATGAGGGCTCGAGCGAAAATACAGATAATCATTCCAGCAGTTCTGTCCAAGAATGCTTGAAGTAGAAGAAGATTCAAAAGCTCTTGTTACTTCGATATGAAGGCTCTGGTGCTAGTACAATTTTCAAGCAGGAAAAATTTCTCTACAAGGGTGAGAATTTTTCACAGGAGGAGCTGCAAAACATCGAACTGATGATACAGAGCAACCTATAAAAATACCTTTGCAAATTTCTTGAGGGGCATGAGCATTTTGAGGAGGAAATCTTAGCAGATATGGATGGTTCCAGTGTACATGAACAAGTTTCTGCCTCAGATGAAAGTGATGATAAAGAAGTTGCTCAATGTACTTACTCTCTCAATCCAAAATTGAAACATTTTTCCAATTGGCTTCTGGAAATTATAGCAATGGGGGATTTAGATGGTTTTTTCCCAGCTGCAACACATGAGTATGCCCCAATAGTTGATGAAATGTGGAGGGACCCTGCAATTCAGGCTACGTATGCAAGAAGAAATGAGTTGCATGTCCTCCCTGATGTTGTTGGTCACTTCTAGGAACAGGCTGTTGAGGTATCAAGTAATGCATACAATTCATCAGAATCTCACATTTTATATGCTAGAGTGACTTAAAGTATTGGGTTAGCATTTATAGAATTTTCAACTGATGATCACAGTCCAATGTCAGAACCTTATAATGAAAATTTGATTGTCCAACTCCAACTTTGAAGTATCATCTTATTAGAGTAAATAATAAAGGATTAAATGAAGGTTGTAAGTGGTTGGAAAGATTTGAGAATGTACGAGTTGTAATCTTCTGTGTTGCTATAAGTGAATATGACCAAAAGTGGGTTGAGAAATAAGATGACCTTCAGTAAATAACTTTTTGAGAATGTTGTGGAGCATTCATGTTTCAGAGATACACCATTCATTCTATTACTAAATAAATATGACATTTTTGAGGATAATATTAACGGAGTGACACTTACTGTATGTGAGTAGTTTAAGGATTTCAGTCCAGTGGAAGCACACCACAACAATCAGTCACTAGACCATCAAACTTACTATTATGTGGCAATGAAATTCAAGGATCTCTATGCATCTCTTAGCGGCCATAAGTTGTTTATATGGAAAATGTAGGCACGAAATTGCAACACAGTGAATGAAGCCTTCAAATATATTCATGAAATTTTAAATTGGGTTGCATATGTGCAAGAAAATATCTTGCAATACACGAATGTGCAATTGCCTGATCTTTTCAAATTCAAGTTCTGACAGAGCCTCCAAAAGTCTTGCATCCTTTTGCCTAACTGCAATTTCATTCAATCTCAAAACCTCAGCTAATTGTATTGCAACCCTTCTATTTTCTTTCCAAGTTTCTTCATTTTGATTGAGTGCATCATTCCTTTCCCTTGATACTTCATCCAATTGCTTGGAAATGTTTTCTTTTTCTCTGCAAGCTTCTGCCAGTTGACAAAGAACCTCATCTCTTTTCCTCTTGAATTCGTCACTTTTCTTTAGTTCTCTATTTAAAATCACCTTCAAGTGATTTAGCATTTTCTCCAAACATGCCTTTTCTGTTTGAGTTGCCTTTCTTTCTTGCCTTTCACTTTCAAGCTCCAAGATAGCCTCCTTCAGTCGTTTCTGTTTTCTCTTAATTCCTTCATCTGATTGTTTCAAGTTTAAAGCTTCATCTAATTGTTTTGCAATATTTTTTTCTACCCTCCAAGTCTCTGAGATTTGATGGAGGGCCTCTTCCTGTTCCCTTTCAATTTCACCACTTCGATTGATTTCTTTATCTGCAACCATATTCAAGTACTTAAATGAAATATCTGGGTACGCCTTTCCCATTTCACCTGCCATCCTCACTTGGCTTACAGATTGAAGTTCCAGTATATTTCCCTTAATAATTTCTACAGATGTTTCAAAAGAAATGTTTGGCAATATGACTTGAATGGCCATTAATTCCTGTCTGTAAAAGAATTCTAGACTCCTTCTAAAAAATATCTCTATATCCGACTTTTCCATTTCTCTTACAATACTTTCTTGCATTTCACATTCAGATTCCACAATATCTGTCTTAATTTTTTTTTCATAGGCTTCAGAAAAAACATTCGGTGATACGACTTGAATGGCCATTAAAACCCTCCTATAGTGAATGTCTGGAATAGATCTTATGTGATTTAATTTCCTCTTGGAACCATATTTTTCGGTTTCTGTAGCATTCTTTTCTTATATTTCAGAATCAAGCTCCAAAATGGGGTTCTTAAGTACTGTCTCCCATTTTATAATTGCAAGTTCCTTCGAGTTTAATGTTTCATTTAATTGTTCAGCAACTTTTGTTTCTACTCTCCATGTTTTTCTATTTCGAGGGAATATGTCATTCATTTCCCTTGGAAATTCACCACTTTTACTGATTTCTTCATATGCAATCACCTTCGAGCATTTAAATGAAGTCCCTAAATACACCTTTTCCATTTCACCTCCCATCCTTGCTTGACATCCTGATTCAGGTTCCAAAATATCCACCTTAAAGTTTTCTGCAGAGGCTACAGTGGAAATGTTTGGCAATGTGACCGTTAACTCCCCCACATTAAGAATGTCTGTACTGCTTCTAAAGATTTTCCTTGAATATGCCTTTGCCATTTTACCTTCCATCATGGCTTGGCTTCCAAATTCAGGTTCAAAATTTTCTGGAGACGCTTCCATTAATTCCTGCTTGCAAATAATGTCTGGAATGGCCATTAAGTGATTCGATGTCATCTCCAAACCTGTGTTTTTTGCTTCAGCGGAATTCCTTGCTTGTATTTGAGATTCAAGCTTAGAAGTAGCCTCTTGACACAATTCTAAACATGTACAGAAACATCAAATTTGAAAAGTTCAGATTATGTTATTTCATGCTAGACAACAATTGTGAACATTTCAATGCCTTTGGTTGAACTTGTGAAGTTTCCAACATGCAAGAAACAAATTGGATAGACATTATGATTTGAAGATACAAAATCTCAAAGATCGAAATTATATGGGAAAGAGGATCCTCATATTATCCTCGCGTCAACCTATTGAAGATCAAATATGAACCCTTTGCATGAGCCCTTCTTCATTTCATTGGTGGTAACAGTTTGGCTTTTGCACAACTGTAAGCTAGACTCTGAAGACGCCATGAATGTAATGGAACTTGAAGTTCCAAAGAAAATGGATTTGAAGACTTCAAGAACCTATCAAAATGTATGTGAATTTGATTCCCGAGAGATTCCTTTAGTGGGTTTGATCAAGAACCTCCAAGTCCATCCAACAGCTTACCCTAATGTCTTCATCATTATAGACATAGTAGTGTTGGAAATTCGTGCAACAAGGGAATTATGTTGTCATGCAAATGGGCATCAAATATGGACACATAAAAATGAATTTCTCATATACTACCATCCTAACTCCTTTTGTTGAGACAATTATATTGTACAAAGAACCTTTCAGTGAAAACCATGTTGAAGCCCAAGGAAAATTGAGAACTATTTCACTTGTTTGGAGGAAAGCATGGGATCATACACTGTACTTGCAGCAGAGCTAGCACCAAGGACAAACGCAGGAAGAACATGGAAGATGAACTTTGATTTTGAAAGTTCAAAACAAGGTAGTGGGGCAAGTATATTGTATAATCCTAACCTCTCTTGATAAGGTATTGATTTATTTAGCTATAGATTGGAATTCGAAGCTACTAACAACATTGCCAAGTATGAGGCACTTTTGCTTGGTATAACTACATCTAGAGATCTAGGAAATAAAATTTTAGAAGTAATAGGTGGTTTTCACCTCATTGTATGCCAAGTGAAAGGGTTGCATGCTTGGAAAAATGAAAGGCTGAAAAGATATGGACAAGCAGTACCAATTGCCATAGAGAAATTTGATATCTTGGGATTAGAAGTGGTGCCCAAGGCCATGACTGAAAAAGCTGATGCTTTAGTAGTTTCAACCACCTTATTCAACCTTGTCCAAAGCTATACCAAGGTGGCTGAATTGAGACGGTTTACACACCTTCAATTCTAGACAAAATCAAGCATTGGTAAGTTTTTGAAGGTGATGCAGAAATAGTTGGGTTCCTCGACAACACAAAAGAATTTGAAATGTATGAGATTGACATGAGGGAAGATGATTCAATAGAACAATGACAAAGCAACAAAATCCCTTCAGGTATGGTTCCTTTGGAAGCAAGCTTCAACAGAGACAGCATGTTTATAGGTATAATTGAGACAATAAAACCAAATGAGTATGAAGATACCAATGTAGGGATAGAGACAAATCCAATCTTGAGCAAGCTTCAACAGAGAGAATGTGTTTACAGGTAGAATTGAGACAATACAAACAAATGAGTATGAAGATACCAATGTAGGGATAGAGACAAATCCAATCTTGATCAATATTGCAAAAGTAATCACTTCGAAAGAGAATGAGAAGATTGGGTCTTTGATCAAAATATACAAGGACGTTAAAAGACATGACAAGAAATTAGAAAGAGTTGCAGCTTTTCTTTGGCAAAGTAAACTTCATCTGAAGATTCATTCTGAATGTAGAAAAGATCACAAAATCCCTTAAAGAGTTGATAAAGAAAGATGCATTTTTTATATGGGATGATGCAAGCCATACAACATTCCATAATGTCAAAGATGTTATAGTCAATTCTCCAGTTTTGATGAGCCCTAACTTTGAAAAATATTTCTTGTTTTTTCTTTGCTTCTAATTATACTATTGCAGGATTTTTGCTTCAAAAGAATGAACAGGGAAATGAACTGCCAATTGCGTTTGTGAGTAAAATGCTAAGGGATGCAAAATTGAACTATGCCATCATGGAGAAGCAGGCCTATGCTTTGGTGAAATCACTAAAGCATTTTAGAACCTACATTGGATTTTCAAAGATTATAGCATTTGTTCCTCATCCAACAGTGAAGGATATCTTGTCACAACATGTTTGCTTGGGATCAAGGGGTAAGTGGGTTGCTAAGATTCGAGAATATGATTTAGAGATAAGACCCACAAAAAACAGTAAGGGTCAGAGATTAACAAATCTTTTGACCAAGGGCAATGAAGAAGCTCTTGGAATCAACTTGGTTAATGCAGTTACATCAACTGACATACAGAGATCATCTACTACCTTAAGAATGTGACTAGACCCAGACACCTTTCCGAGTACAAGAAAAGGGCCTTGAGGTTAAAAGATTCAGGATACTGCTTCATAGAGCAAGTTTTGGGATGGATAAATCACAATAGTTTTGTTTTGGATCTGTTAGCCTGAATGAAGAAACAAGCTTGACCAATGAGATCCATCTAGTTTTGAGAGAGAACATCACATAGCAAAGAAATTTGTACATAAGATCCTTAGGGGTGGCTACGATCTGTCAAAGAATGCTAGCCATGACATTTTTTCATAGGACAATAGAAGTTAGTAACAAGTCCTCTCCAACCAGTTGTAGTTGAAGCACCATTTCAACCAGTGTTCTGTACTCTTGAAATGGATCTGCTGATGATGATTTAAACATCACACGGTCTTCCTTAGAAAAAAGGTTTGATTACTTTGTCGGCCCTTCATTTCAAAGTTTTATCTCTTACATTTAAGGTTTGGTTGAGATATCATTTCAGAAACAGAGTGATGCTGATCCTATGAAGATATTGATATGTATGTTGTCCCTATCTCTTGAAGAACTATGCCCTATATTGTGGGGTCCTATGACAATTCTCTGAGGTAATTGTAATAATAGAAATGAAAATCCTCGAAAGCATAAAGTGATGAAGCTACCAAGGACCACAGATCAGCCTCTCTGAAGTGTTTAACGAGGGTGATTTTCTGAGACTATACAAAGCTACTTACGGAATAACTGAAGGCCCTGATCAGTGAGTCTTTTTTTGAGAAAATCAAAGTCCTATCTCGAGAAAGATTCTAAAGCAAGAAGGACATAACAGGAATAGCATAATTGTAACCTTTTGAAAGTTTTTGATCTATCAGTAAAAGAAAATGCAGCTCCTTTTGAATTTGGCGTCTTGGAAAAGGGATATAGCACTGTTGAAGTTCTCATTCATGAAGAACTATTAGAAGAATAAGCCACTGCTAATACATTTATGTGGTAGAAAAGTTGAGCAGCTACGACCTAGTCTCATATATATATCCTATCCCTATCTTCTAAAGAAACCAACCTATATAAGTCGATCTTATTGCTACTCCTTGAAGAAAAGGTCATGAATGTGTTGATTGGTAATAAGGCCGACAGCATGCGTTGAAATATTCTCAGAGGATTCATTCCTATGTGAAATCATACAATGAGAACAATCCTATTACAACATATTGCACATGGAGATGAGTTGGTATAAACCTACAATTTTTTATACGGTGCAGACCTGAGATATAGAGACCGAGATCCTTTGTACAATTCCATATCTTATGCAGTGAGAAGGATCCTTTGACCAAGAGGGATCTGGTGCCTTGGTTTGATCAAGCCTCAGCAAAGAAAGGATTTTTGTGTCTCAGTGAAGATGTCCTTGAAGAGGGTATTAGAAATTTGCCAGACCCTCCTCTATTGTCAGGTACAGTTCTTTGTTAAGATCTCTGTTAATGAGTGTTGTGTCACCTATCCAGGTTGAGTTGAGACTCGTATCCAAATAATATCTCTGATGAATCTAAGAAGCCATGTTATGGCACCATTCTAAGAATTTCTAACCAGGATTGAAATAAAGAGGTAACTTATATTATTCTTGGCTAAGGTAGGTTGTTAGATGATGAGATTTAAAAGGACTACATCAATTGTTTGATGATCTTGATCTAAGTAGTCCAAGAGCTACTCTACATATTACTAAATTTACAGGTGATTGAATTATCGTAATATGTGCCATCCTAAGTTACAATATAAACATCTGAGGATATTTTGAGATGTACTAAGGATATTTTATCGAAATGCTACAAAAGATAGGAATCTATTCAGCTGAGATTGTTCATAGTTTGACTGAATCGAAAGAAATACAATATGCTGAATTTATGGTTATAGGTTAAGGTATGATAACTAAAATAAGGGCATGTATGAATCAGCTCACCGAGACCCTTCACAAGATGAGGTATATACTATAGTTGAAATCAGCATACCATGCCTCATTTAAAATATGTCTTGCTGAGAATCTTCATACTAAAACATGTCTGATGGTGACAAATCCAAGGATGTTTTACTATATAAGATTAACAGGATGCAAATCTTATACTAAATCCTTATATTCAATATAGTACTCAGTAGTTGGTACAGCTATAGTATAGCCCGGATAATTAATTGAATCATTGTGTTAAAGACAACATAAATAATACAGATCAGCCAGATTGTATGAAAAAACCATATCTTCAAGTTACACCATTATCACATCACACAAATCACAACGTCACCTCTAGTATTGGACTAATGATGAATACCTTTGCTGGAAAAACTACTTGTTCCAAGGTGAAATGTCTTACATTATTGTAGGTTGCTTTCTTTAAATGTTGATGACACTTTGATCTGCAATCCAAGATTGTAGTGATGCACAGGCTTGCTACTCAAGCATGGTAAAAGACACAATATGAAGCCTTTGTTAAGGAGTTTTCATACCCTAACTTCTTTACTAAAGACAAGCCCTAACCATAGGCTTAACGAAGATCTAAATACAAACTTTAACAAGGTTAAACATACCCAGAATGATAACTAAAATAAGGGTATGTATGAATCAACTCACCGAGACCCTTCACTAGATGAGGTATATACTATAGTTGTAATCAGCATACCATGCCTCATTGAAAATATGTCTTGCTGAGAATCTTCATACTAAAACTTGTCTGACGGTGACAAGTCCAAGGATGTTTTACCATATAAGATTAACAGGATGCAGATCCTATACTGAATCCTTATATTCAATACAGTACTCAGATGTTGGTACAGCTATAGTATAGCTCGAATAATTAATTGAATCATTGTGTTAAAGACAACATAAAGAATACAGATCAGCCAGATTGGAATAAAAGCAAAAGCCCAGACTTTGGAGTAAGATTGGAAGATTCCCTGATTTACTACAAGGATATGTCCATGATATGATCCTCTCATGAATTTTTGGTTACTGATGATGAAGCTCTTTTAAAGCTACCTTCGGGATTTAAAGAAAATAAATAAGATACTAATGATTACATTTTGAGTAAAGGTATGTCTTATCCCTCCCCGCAAGTATAGCAAAAGACATTTCCGTTTTTCGAAGTGCACTTCCAGAATCATACCATGCTCGATTGCATTAATAAATTATCTTCAAATTTAAATGGATCTCATGCTGAGCAAATTGCCAGATGGATACTTTGGGGGAAAGTCTAATCATATGAAATATTGTAGAATCATCTATGGGAAGACAAGATTAGGATTATGGTCTCCCTGAGTAAGAGGGAGTAAGAGCAGTTAAGTATTTTCTTTACCAAGATTTGGAATCCTAAAATGCAGAAGTCCAAGGATTGCTCAGTGCTGCTAAGATATCTGCTACCGAATGTCGAGTTGTAAGTCATTATGTATGTTGAAGCTTGTTAGTAAGTTGTGTGCCTTCATATATACATCTATATGCTTCTGGGTGGAGAAATGAGGCTCCTATTGACGTACCAGTCATCAATACAATCATCAAGAACTAGTCTTGGTTTTCAGAAAGCAGTCTGGCACTATTCCCTACATGAAGTGATCTTTGATTCAAGATTGAGCTCTGGGAGCTCCTAGGGGCTTGGGGTACATATTGAGCCATGAGCGACCATAGGGTGACTGATTCACCTTCCCCTGTGATAACCCATGGTGGTTGACATGTGTGTAGGGTAATGGGTTCACCTTCCCCTACGATTGCGGACACATGTGTGTAGGGTGAGTGGTTCACCTTCCCCTACGAGTGATGAGATATGCATAGGATGAGTGGTTCACCTTCTCCTATGGCATATGAGCAGGATGAGGATTTCTAGCATAGAATTGTATGCCTCTGTGTGGTGCAGGAATTTTGGTTTATGAGTTGCCCATGTGAAGAAAGGCAGTGCTTGTTTTGGATTTGTACATGATTTCTGAACTTGTACAACATGGTGTGTTGTCCACTCTCCCTGTTGTATAAACATGTGGAAAACATCAGTACTTTCAGAAATCAACCCAAATCTTGAATTTGTTTGAGTGTTCCTTTGTTTTTTTGAGGCCCCATTGCACACAACATTATGGCGAGAACAAGCCATTAAAGTAGATATTTTGAAAGGTGAATTGATGCCCATTTTTACCAGGTGGAAGCTGGTGGAAAGAAGGAGATGCTATCAAAGATGAAATTTGGGCCATCACTTTGATATCTGCACTGTGGCGAATATGGACGCTTATAGCTCCTGATAAGATCGTATTATTTGTTGCATTTTCTGCTCTACAAAATTAGTACTGGATTTGGCCTTCCTTCCTATTCAACGACTTCTCGTGTGGGCCACATCTTGATCCACTCACAGCCAAGTTTAGCACAGAGAAGTTGAAAAATTTTGGGGTGCCTGCAATTGGGCTTCCACAATAATTCACAACAGCAGCTCTCAGAATATTCCATGATTCTTTCTCAGGATCAACCGCAGGTGATGACGTCGTCAGGACCTCCTACCGACATAGACATAGGTGTCGAAGACTTCTTTCAAATCTTGTTGGAACCGTCACCCTTGCCTGATTATGGATTTCGACGCGACAACAGAGATTTTCAGGAACTATTTAGGAGATTGGAAACCCTTGAATCCTCTAACCAGGCACTAATAAGAGAGGTCGATGAACTTAGGAATAGAGTAGTTGTAATGGAAGGAGAGAATGGTTCACTGAAGCAGTTGTTGAGGGACAACAAGGAGCAAGAAGTTCACCACCACCCCTCTAATGACAATCTACACGCTGAACTTCTCGATCTAAAAAACAAACAGGAGGAGATCAAAGCTCAGCAAGCGGCCTTTAAACAAGAAACAAAAACACACATCAGCTCATGGGCACAAGTTGCTAGAGGGAGGGATACCCCCCTCGCTCCCTCTCTAGCCGCAGTTGAGGAGGTGGTACAATCTAAACTCATGGAATAACACACTAGACAAGCGCAAGAATTGAACCTCAAAGTGAGAGGACTTCCTTTGCCTCTCACATCCTCATACCCCATGGTGGTTGGGACCCTGTTCCTCAATGAAAAACTAGATCTTCAGGACGTGACCATTTATAGAGCTTGGCTTGGGTACGATTCCACTCTCTTTCTCTGGTTCAGGTCGGCGGTTGATCGCCTTCGGGCTCTTAGAGATACGAGAAATCTACTCTCACTTCCTAGTAAGATCTTCCTTGATGAAGATCTCACTAAAACATAGGTTGCTGAGATCAAACGCTCTAGGGAGTTGGTTATAGCAACACGTCAAGCAGGGAAATGGGCAGTTATCAGGAACCTCAAAGCAGTGATTCGAGACACTTTTCCACTTGGATGGAAGCCCCGTTATGGGTCCTCCAAATGACTGGCTCGTTGGGGGAGGCAACAAGGGGCATCCATTTCCATCAATTGTTGGAATGGGAATGGGTCATTTTGGGCATCGCCATGTCTATTATATGATTCTCTTCGACGAACAGATATCTTATTCATCACTGAGATGCATGAGAGCCATGTTCGACCTCTCCCAGACATTACAGGTTACCATAAGTTCTCAACTTGTAGACAGGAAACGAGGGGTTCTAGTGGTATCAAAGGTTCTGGGGGAGTTGCTTGCTTCATCAGAGATTCCTTTCAGAGCAATATTTCCTCAGTGGTTGTGGATGAGTTTGCGAGGTTAATGTGGGTTCGAGTTCAAGCATAGTGTTAAAAACCGATCGGCCAAAAACCGGTCAAAACATTGGCCAGTCCAAACCGGTTGAAAAACTCAGTCAGCAACTGCATATAGCCTTAAAATCTGGTTAACCGGTGCTGACCGGCCGGTTCCGTCCTTAGCCGACCGGTCAGCACCTAAGTTGCTGTAGGGACCCACGGACGGCTAGCAAGGATGTTTAGGGCTAATTTGGAGGGAAAGTGAGGGTTGTTTCCCTCCAAAAACACCCTCCCCAATCCTTTATAAGCAGGGGTAGCCTCTCCTTTGTCTCACACCATCTCATTTGCAGTTTGTGAGTTTGATGGAGAGCTTGGAGAGTGTTGAGTGTTTGTTGGAGTAGTGATCTTTGAGGCTTGGAGTTGGAGTTGGAGCTATCTTGGAGACCCTCTCCAATCCTTTATAAGCATGGGCAACCTCTCATTTGTCTCACACCATCTCATTTGGAGATTTTATGTGTTTGATTAAGAGCTTGGAGAGTTGAGTATTTGCTGGAGTAGTGGAACAACATAGAGTTTGACGCTTGCTGCTTGAGCTAAGTAGTAGCCATGATGCCTCCAAAAGGCAAGGATACTGCATGGGCTCATTGTGATATGATTGATAGCAAAATGATTTGCAAATATTGCCAAAAATCTATCGCAGGAGTGGGTATTTACAGGTTCAAGAAACACTTGGCTGGGATAGGAGGCCATGTAAAACCATGTGGAGCACCAAATGAATTAATAGGGAATATTAGGGCAGAATACCTTCAGAATTTTGAGACTCAAGTCACTGAACCAATAGAGAAGTTTGTGACTGGAGCAGTTGCAAAGTTTGGCAGTTGAGATTCGGGAGACTCAAGTTCAACCAACTGAGTTTGAACTTTGATCATGATTAGAAGTTTCAACTTTCAAGTGATCATGTTGATAATTAATTAGAAATTAGTAATATCATATATGTAGATTTGTAGTATATTGTCACTATACTATGTAGGCCAATGGCCTCAATGCTCATAGCTTGTAGCATTGTTTTTGGACTTTATGGGTCATTTGGAGCCTTATTGCTTATGTATTTTTTCGATGATATGTATTTCACTCAGTGCCATAATTCCATTTTGATATATTCACCTTTATATGGTATATAAATGAGCAAAATTTGCATATTTTGTCTCTATTGGCTTGGAATCATGGTTGCAAATTTTAAAAATAGTTTTTTTTTATTAAAAATTAAGTATTTAATGTATTTTTTTAAAAACTCGTTCGTTTAGACCTGACCAGTACTGGTTAGACTGGTTCTTGTCTAGTTACCGACTCATTAGGTCCACCAGTCCAATTACCGGTTCATTAGGTCCACCGGTTCTGGTTTTTAATACTATGGGTTCGAGGGGTCTTTCCTCTCCCCAAGGACATTTACATTGTTGTTTTTTACTTCCCTCCTACTTCTTCATCATATGCCATTCATAATGGACCTAACAGGGACCCCTTTTTCGATTTTTATGTCGACATAGCCCAGTATTCAGTAGTTGGGGAGGTTATTCTTCTAGCTGACTTCAACTCCCACACTAGAGCCCTCCAGATCCCTCTTCACAATTGGTTTGAGGACGTGTACTGCATCCAAGAGATCGATAAAGAGTCATTGGGATTTCACAGGATGTCTGATGATGCGTTGGGGCCCCTTACTACCTATTGTCGACATCTTTTATACTTGGACGAATTTTAGGAGCTGTGGATTCTTAATGGCCTCCCGCGTTTTCCAAACTCCCGCTTTTTCACATGTAGGCCTCATGGTAGAGGAGCAAGCATTTTTTATTATGTCCTCTCTAGCCAGAATCTCCTCCCCTTCATTCATCACTTTTTTTTTTCCCCCATCCCCTTAGCTGACCATGCTCTTCTTTCTTTCTCTCTTCGTGCTGACAACCCCCCCATTCTCACCCCACCTCCTCCCAAGGGCTCACCACGTACTACTTTTTGTTTTGATGAGGGTGAAGTCCTGAAGGAATAATTTGATCTACTGAAGACGAATTTGTGAAATTCTCTCTGTGTTGATGATATATTTCTCACAAAGGATGAGAACCTCTTTAGTGTAAGAGGGAGTTGATTGAAAGTGCTACATGAGCCTGATAAAATACTTGTTGAGAATGTGGCATGATGGATTGTGAGCCCATGGTTGCTTCCTTGATGAAGAAAAAGTTGCAAGAATATGTTGTTGAGAAAAGAAATAGCATTGATAGGTTGTTGGTGTTTGCTTTTGTTCAAAGCTTTGGTTAAAGCTGGACGAATAGCTAGATGTTACTAATAAAAGAAGTATTGAAATCCAGCATGGCTACCTTTCTTCTTTTAAGTAGGTTGAAGATTATGTAAGAAGCCTAGAATGGCTAAGGATCCCTTTGAGAGGGAGCATTGGTTTGATAGCATCATCGAATTACCATAAGACCTATGTGGTCAGGGAATTTGGTTCTAAAGCTTGAAATCATGAGGTACAAATTTCATCTCTCCTTGAGAGGATATTGATAGTGTACAAATTTCATCTCTCCCTAAGAAGAGATTAATTTTGTACAAATTTCATCTCTCCCTAAGAGGAGATTGATGGTGTACTATTTTCATATCTCTTCAGAGGAGATTGATGGTGTACTATGTTAATCTCTCCTAAGAGGTGATTGATGGTGCATTGTTCTCATCTCTTCTGAGAGTAGATTGATGGTGTATTGTTTTTTTTTCATCTCTCCTCTTGTGAGCCCCATGGTGTATGGTGTAATGGTGTAATGGGGATGGTGCATCGAGAGATCCTCATCTACTACCTTTATATGCTCTAGACATAGTGGTTCTATTGGAAATATTATATCAGACATTTTCTCATCAAGTGACAAGTACTCTTAAGAGGGAAAAGTGGTCAATATGTCCTAAGTTTCCTATTAGGATCAGATACTATGTATTTGATCGCACCAACCAAGCCATGAAAGAGGCCAGTGAAATTGAATCATATCATTTTGGAGAGATAAGATTCAGGAAACATGATCCTGAAGATTTGGTTATTAGTCACTGTGTTGTTGTCAACCAAATGTGGTCTTATACTCGTGAGAGGGATACTAATGAGGAAATATTCAAGAGACTTATTTATCCATTTAGGTTAAAGAAAAGCTAAATCAAGGACCTCAGAAGAAGGCCGAACAGACCCATGCTTCACCTATTGTCAACCTCCAGGAAGAAGTTGAAAAGCTCCAGAGGGTGTTGGAACAGGTGAAGGAGATGAAGGAAGCATTGGAAAAAGAAGCAGATAGACTCAAGAGGAGGATTGAAGAAGAGAAATCTGTTGAGATTGCAACAAGAGGATGAGCTTAGTGGAAAGGAGTTGCCTTCACTAAGTGGGCCCGCAGGGTATTTTTGGCGCAAAGTCTATTTTTAGACTATGTCTATTTTTAGACATATGGATCATGTTCTATGAGTTGCGGGATGCTATTTTTGGATGGTTGGTCAATTCAGAAAAAATAGATGGACTTCTATTTTTAGACATATTGGGCGGAATCTATTTTTAGATTGCCAGTCTAAAAATAGATATGTCGAATATTATTAGCTCTTAATAATATTTGGACTCTAAACATTATCTTATCCTCTTGGAGCACTTCAGTTGAGTGCACAAAAGTGGCACATGCAGCTGACAAAAGGAATTACACTATTCCTAGGGTTAAGTGGAGCTATTTCATGTTGACTTCAGTTAGAACTCATGTGACAGAGTTTGGTGGAGTTGTATTCAGTTTAAATGAGTTAAACATAGTTGAGCTAGTTGTATCTAGTCTAACTGATTGATACACTAGTGAGAGTGGTGTGAATTAATTATTAATTAATTCACTAATTATTAACTCATTAATCAACTAAAGAATACATCAGTTAACTTCAGTGCATGGACAGTTTCAGTGGAGACCAGTGAAGAGGTAGGTGAAAGAGCAGTGTGACTATCGGTTGTGACTATACTGGTGCATGAGTTTGCACCACACATTGATGGAGATGCCAATGAGGAATGAGGGATACATGCAGAGGGATTTGAACTCGGGATGTGCAATTATTCATCTTGGATTGCGCAGTAGAGGCAGGCTAACAGGTGGAGCAGATTGGAGCATGTGTTTTGTATGATCTGAGCTTGTGTAGTGTGTAACAATTGGAGATTGTACTGAGAGCTTGTGAGGAGTTTGTAAAATTATTGTTACATGATCTCTATCATTATAATATACAGATAGTTGGGGGTTTTCAGCTTTAAGCTTTCCCATAAATACTGTGTTTATATGTGTGATTGTTTATGGTTTTAATGTGCGCATGTGATTGTTTATATTTCCACAAATTGATGATCAATAGTAGAAGAGGTTATGTATTATGCATGAAGCTCAAATAGTGTGTGATCAGGATAATATTGGTGGATGATTTAACAATTATTCAAATTTCTACATGGTATCGGAGCAGTATTGATCATTTGAGCAATTGCAAAACATTGAAGCGGTTGAGTTTTGTGCTGGTGGAATTCGAATTTGCAGCATTGTTTTCTTGGTGTCAAAGTTGAAATGTCTTTCAATGGATTGCGATTGGAGTATGCCCTTGAGGGCAGCTTGAATTATATTTCATGGAAGGACAGGATGGAGGCGGTGCTAGATGACAATGGGTTGAAGGATTTCATAGATGCTGAAGTCCCAAAGCCTACTTCTAGCGATGCTGTCGTAATTGAGGCTTGGCAAAAGAAGACAGCAAAGTGTCGAAGGATTCTGTTGGAGGGCGTGAAGGATCACATAGTGTCCAGCATGAATGGTAAGGCTTCTACATTCTTGATGTGGAAAGCCTTGATAGATTTATTCCAAAGCAAGAGCGACCAGAGGAAGTTGGCGCTCAAGGATAAACTCAGAAACATAAAGATGAAGCGTGATGCCAATAAAATCTCGAAGTTCATCAATGCGGGGATGAAATTTGGAGATAATGAAATTGAATTTGATAGGAACATGAACATTGCATGCCTTAGGCAGAAGAGTTGGCGTTTCCATTGGTTGCCATCTGATAGTCGGAGAAATCCTGATAGGACGACTTTGGTGGGATCTTGTGCAGAAGGAAGATAAGACGAAGTGCCGAGGATGGATCTTCATCAAAGTCTCTTGAAAATTGTGCTTTAGCTGCAAGCAAAGAAGGAAAAATAGCTTCCTCATTAGTTAAAGGCTAAGAGCGAGGACATGTCAAGGTAGAGAGTGCTCACATCTGCTACTGAGACATTCTCACTTTTTCATTATTAAACGGAAAGAAGAAAAACAACGAAATTTTCAGTCTCTTGCATCTGAAATTATCAGCACGGTTACAGGCCTGGTTACTCTCGCGATGCATGCTTGGTTTCAAGTGTGATGGGTTCAGTGTGGTGTCTGGACAGTGGTGTGTCTTTTCACATGACAGGAGATTGAGATTTGTTTACTGATCTGGATGAGAAAGATCTTGGAGTGCACATCGAGATGGGCGATGATGGTCGATACAGTGCGACTAGTATCAGTACCAGTTCCTTTGAGAGGGAGTCTGGTAAACCCTTCGTATTGAAGGAAGTGATGCATGTTCCAGGATTGAAGAAGAATCTTATCTCTATGGAGATGTTATAACACAAGGGATATGATGTTGTCTTTAGCGAGGGAAAGGCTTTCCTGCACAGTAAGGCAACTGGTGAGACCTGGAGGATAGGGGTTCGATTTAAGAACCTTTATCAATTGCAAGTAGATGGTTGCGCAGTAATAGCAGGCAAGGGAGAAGGAGTGGTGAGCCAGGATGATGGCGAGTTGTGGCACCAGAGATTGGCCCACCTTCACCATGGAGCTTTGAAGATACTGCAGCAGATTTCTACTGGGCTTCCTAAAGGCACTCTTGCGTAGCCAGATCAGTGCAAGGGGTGTACCTTGGGAAAATTTGTGAAAGCCACCTTTCACGAGAAGGATAGTCACGCCACGACAATCCTTGAGAGAATTCACACAAACGTGTGTGGACCTTTCTCAGTAGCTTCGACAACAAAGCATAGGTATTATGTGATATTTGTTGATGATTTTTCTCGTAAGTGTTGGATCTTCTTCATGAAGAAGAAGAGCGAGACATACTCAAAGTTCTGTGAGTTCAAGGCACTAGTTGAGAAAGAATCGGGGAAGCAGGTGAAGGCTCTAAGGAGCGACAATGGTGGTGAATTCATCTTTGGAGAATTCAAGGACTTTTGCGGCGCAGAAGGAATTCGAAGAGAGCTCATAGCACCTCATAACCCACAGCAGAACGAGGTTTCTAAGTGGAAGAACAGAACGATTGTGGGTGCTACACGAATGATGTTGCATGATCAGGGCCTACCCATTCACTTGTGGGTGGAGGCACGCAATACTGCAGTATATGTGCAGAACCGTTGTCCTCACAGGATACTTGGCATGAGTACACCCGAGGAGGCGTTTTCTGGTAAGAAGCCTGATATTTCCCATTTGAGGATTTTTGGTTCACCTTTTTACATTCATGTGATGAAGGATGCCAGGAAGAAGCTGGAGCTGACTGCGGAGGTTGGGATATTTGTGGGGTACACTGATATGCCCCACAACTATCGTGTGTATTTTCCAAATAGTCGCAAGACTGTTGTGCGACGGGATATCAAATTTCATGAGGAGAAATCCATAAAGTGTTCGCTTGAGAGGGAGCCACACTTGCATGCAGATGAGGAGCTATTAGTTCCTAAGGATGAGTCTCAGGATGTGGATCAGCCACAAGATGAGGTTCATGGAGTGGAAGAGACCACTCATGCAGTGCCAACCATTAGAGGGCAGAAGTGCACTGCAGAAGTTGAGCGACTGGCTCAAGATGCAGAGAAGGTTGTAGGAGCACCTACATCACAGTGCAGACATAGACAGTCACCTGACCGGTATTCTAGATACATGGCTCTTGTGAGCAAGTGTATCGTGACAGAGCCATCCTCTTTTGAGGAAGCTGTGGAGGACCCCGCATGGGTAGATGCCATGGTGGAAGAGTATGATTCGATTTTCAGAAACAGTGCATGGGAGATTGTCCCGAGACCGGAGGGGAAATCAGTGGTGGGTTCGAGATGGATCTACAAAGTGAAGCAGGTAGCTGACGGGAGTGTGGAGAAGTACAAGGAAAGATTTGTTGCCCGAGGCTTTTCACAGATTGAGGGGATCGATTATGAGGAGACCTTTGCACCTGTCGCAAGGTATTCTTCCATACAGACGATTCTTGCTCTCTCAGCGCAGATGGGGTGGCACATTCATCAGATGGATGTGAATACTGCGTTCCTCAATGGGGTGATTGAGGAGGAGGTGTACATAGAGCAGCCCAAAGGTTTCAAGATCTTCAGTAGCGAGTCACATGTGTGTAGGCTCAAGAGAGCACTGTATGGGTTGAAACAAGCACCTCGTGCTTGGTACACACAGATAGACAGTTATTTCACCGGACTTGGATTCTCCAAGAGTGAGGCGGATCCTAACCTATACCAGATTGTGGTGGAGGGTAAGTTGCTGATGATTGTACTTTATGTAGATGATTTGATTTTGACAGGTGATGAGCTGTTGATACTCTCATGCAAGGAGGATCTTGCAAAAGAGTTTGAGATGAAGGACTTGGGCCTCCTTCATTATTTCCTGGGATTGGAAATTTGGCAGCGCAGTGATGGACTATTTGTTTCTCAAGGTAAGTATGCCCGGGAGATACTGGAGAAGTTCAACATGCATGGCTGCAAGCCTGTTGATACTCCTCTTCCTGGAGGTTGGAGGAAGGAGGATGCTACTTCGGCGGAGGTAGTGGATGCCACTGTTTATCGACAATTGGTGGGGTCGCTTATGTATCTGGTCAATACACGACCCGACATATGCTATGTTGTTAACCAGCTTTCACAAGCTATGGTTAAGCCTACCAAGCTCTACTGGAAGGCAAGCAAGCATGTATTGAGATATCTCAGAGGCACATCGGGATATGGATCATGGTACAGACAGGAGGATGAGTTGAGGCGGCATGGCTTCACGGATCGGTATCATCATATCAGATATTGTGTGCAGCGGAAGATCATGTTACTTTCATACATTCCTACGGAGGATCGGGATGTTGATATCTTGACGAAGGCGCTCACCAGGAGCAAATTCGAATACCACAGGGGCAGGATAGGGGTTGCAGATAATCCTTATCTTGTTGAGAGGGAGTGTTGAGATTGCAACAAGATGATGAGCTTAGTGGAAAGGATTCGCCTTCACTAAGTGGGCCCGCAGGCTATTTTTGGCGCAAAGTCTATTTTTAGACATATGGATCATGTTCTATGAGTTGCAGGATGCTATTTGTGGATGGTTGGTCAAGTCGGAAAAAATAGATGGACTTCTATTTTTAGACATATTAGGCAGAATCTATTTTTAGATTGCCAGTCTAAAAATAGATATGTCGAATATTATTAGCTCTTAATAATATTTGGACTCTAAACATTATCTTATCCTCTTGGAGCACTTCAGTTGAGTGCACAGAAGTGGCACATGCAGCTGACATAAGGAATTACACTATTCCTAGGGTTAAGTGGAGCTATTGCATGTTGACTTCAGTTAGAACTCATGTGATAGAGTTTGGTGGAGTTGATTGAGGAATTTAGTGGAGTTGTGTTCAGTTTAACTGAGTTAAACATAGTTGAGCTAGTTGTATCTATTCTAACTGATTGATACACTAGTGAGAGTGGTGTGAATTAATTATTAATTAATTCACTAATTATAAACTCATTAATCAACTAAAGAATACATCAGTTAACTTCAGTGCATGGACAGTTTCAATGGAGACCAGTGAAGAGGTAGGTGAAAGAGCAGTGTGACTATTAGTTGTGACTATACTGGTGCATGAGTTTGCACCACACATTGATGGAGATGCCAATGAGGATTGCGCAGTAAATAACAGAGGGATTTGAACTCAGGATGTGCAATTATTCATCTTGGATTGCGCAGTAGAGGCAGGCTAACAGGTGGAGCGGATTGGAGCATGTGTTTTGTATGATCTGAGCTTGTGTAGTGTGTAACAATTGGAGATTGTACTGAGAGCTTGTGAGGAGTTTTTACAATTATTGTTACATGATCTCTATCATTATAATATACAGATAGTTGGGGGTTTCTAGCTTTAAGCTTTCCCATAAATATTGTGTTTATATGTGTGATTTTTTATGGTTTTAATATGCGCATGCGATTGTTTATATTTCCGCAAATTGATGATCAATAGTAGAAGAGGTTATGTATTATGCATGAAGCTCAAATAGTATGTGATCAAGATAATCTTGGTGGATAATTTAACAGTTATTCAAATTTCTACACAAGCAGCGAAGGAGGCAGAAGAACCGAGAAGGAAAATAGAACAAGATGACGTGGTGAAACAAATGGCTTTGGAAAATGAACAAAGAATCAAGCAACAGGAAAAACAAAGGAAAAGAGATGAAGAGCTTCAGAGGAAAATAGATTAGGAACTCCAAAAGAATAAGGAATAAGCTATATGGAAAGATAAAAGGATTGAACACCTTGGCATTCCATCATCTCCGAAGATAAACCCCACTCCTCAGTCTCCAGTTGAACCATGTAGGATTGAAGAAATGGAGAAGGATAAATTTTTCCCCATGACCATGGCTGACCCAGTAGTAGTATTGAAAGCATTCAATTATGAATACAAGAAGAACAAAGTCAGCAAGAGAGTTTCCAAAATGATAAGGTTGGGAGAGCGATTGTCACTAAGGAGGTTCTCATTCATGAAACAACAACTGATCCAGAGATGACTGCAGGTGCCAGTGTTACCATGGCCCAAGCAACAGGTGATAATGTTGCCATGCTGAAGAGAAAGGTCTATGTTGCTCAGTTGGAACTCAGTGCTGCTAAGCAAAGAATTACAGAGCTAGAACTCCAGCAGCAAAGTGAACTAGACTCAGTTAAAGAGTTCAAAGGGAAATAATTTAAGATCCAATAGGAACTGAGTACGGTTCAGAAATAATTCTACATGAGCATTCAGGGCATCAAAGATAAAACTCATAAGTTTGATGATTATATAAAGAGGATGGTGCCTGTCAAGGAAGAATTGGATAATATTCTAAATATGCTAGATGACATCATTCAATGGCAAATACAGTATCCTGATGAGGGGGTAGAAATTCGTCAGCTCCGTGACTCGGAGAAAATAATCTATTTTTCTGAAGCTTGTAAATGTCTCGACAGGGCTAGAACCATAGAGGAAAAGGCTGAGGAAGCTTTCAAAATTTGCTTCAATTTTGGAGGAGAGGTTGATGCAGTCTTAAATAACTTCAAGTTGTCGATGTTACAGTCAACATTTGGTCCTGTACCTATGGAGCAGTGCATAAAATAAAAGGAGAGACTGATAGACAGCTACAAGCAGGAGATCCAGGCATTAAAATTTATCACCAGGGACAACACAATTTATATGAATATTTTCATAATACAATGTTGATCCAAATTAAAAGGAAGGTGTCTCTGTTTCTAACAAGGTTTGCATAGGTACGAGGCTATGGCAGTAAGCGAAGAATGTTGAGTAGTTAATCTAGGACCTGGATTAATCTAAAAAAAAAAAAATTCCCTTTATCTCATATAATTGTATAAAAATAATTTCATATAATTTTATAAAAAAATTGGCAAGATGAGAAGTTTCTATTTCACTCAAAGCCTAAAAGATATTAATTTTTTGGCATTGTGCTCAAATGGGTTTAAAATTCATAAGGTCACAACTCCACTAACATTTACAAGCAACCTCATAACATAAATAAGCAACGGGAGATGTAATCAAAGAAAACAATCATATACATACTTAACTGTTTTGTCGCAGCTTCCAGTTGTAAGCAAGTTCATTGCTGGAATCCATGCAATTTACTTAATAGGTGCATCATGCATAGCCACAGTCACTAGCTAGCCCCTAGTCAGCAATGGCCACATTTTAGCTTGTTTATCACAGCCAACATAGAAAATAGCAGTGCCATCGTCCTTCCATGTCGAGAAGAGAACCTGCATACGAAGCATTACATAATAAAAAAACTTAGAAGCACACTCTGAAACTTCAGTTATGGTTCTTTCCATACATAATACAGCCCTGGTTCCTACAAGCATATTACAACTTCTGGATAAAATTCAGAAGAAAAAATAACAGGTACTAGAATTCCAACCACAATCTGAAGCACCTTACCGGTTGGTCATGTGACATTGCTGCTTTTGGCATGCCAACCCCAGTTTGAAGGACCTTCCAACATCTAACATGGCAATCTAAGTTCCAAAATATAACAGAAGATCAAAACAAAACACCAGTCAAAATAATATGACTATCCCCAAAATCTCATATGAACGAGTCCGCATTTCAGTAATCGAGATAGTTGAGAACACGATGAAGCGCAGCAGAATGCCTAAATTCACACTTACGACGGCCTAAAATCCCTCCTTTCTGCCTGTTTAAAGGTCCCTGGAAACCATCACTGCATAGAATCTCTGAAAGCTTTGTTTTCGCAAAAATGTTTAATGGCCAAAACTACTGAACCCTCAAATCTCCAGTAACCCTGTGCCGAGCCTTAGCTTTCCCTCCAATTGATAAGCCACCAAAGTTCAAATGGTTAACACACCCGGCAAAGTTCAAATGTTATAATTTTTTGACATATGTTTTGTCATATTAAAAATAAATACAAGAAGTTGTAAAATTTTATTACTTAGAAATGTTAGAGCATTACTCTATATTTTTTAAGCATATTTTTTTTTCTCATTAAAAAAATAGCTATTGAGGTTAATAAACATATTAAAAATAAATACAAGAAGTTGTAAAATTTTATTACTTAAAAATGTTAGAGCATTACTCTATATTTTTTAAGCATATTTTTTTTTCATAAAAAAATAGCTATTGAGGTTAATCTAGGGTAAATAGAGCTAATATTTGTAATATAGTAGTAATAATATATTTTTAAGACCTTAGTGAGACCTTAATTGTTTGTAGGACTCTTATTGTGATCTTACCTTATTGTGATCTCATTGTTTGTAGAACTTTTATTGTGATCTTATTGTTTGTAGGACAAAGGACTTGAGTCTGCTAAACTCTACAAAGGTGTACATACTCTACCCCTTTAAATTTGAACCTATAACATCTTATGAGGAAGCACATGTTCTTAGCCATAAAAAAGTTGACAATTTGCTCCAATATTCAAGTATTAGGACCCATGGTCATCCAAAGGTAGAAGCTTCTACTAAAAAAAATTCCATAGATAGACCTGAGCTTTGAAGGGGATTTTATTATGAAAAAAGATAAATGGAAACATAGAAAATATATTGCAAAGAGTAGATTAGTAGAACAAAATCTAAATTCTATTAATGGATGAAATAGAAAATAACTATAAATTGCAAAGTGATACACACTAAGCGGAATGGAGGTAGCTTCTTTATGAAGAGATATGTGTCAACTACTCTTAATCAAAAGAAAACATTACAAGATGTCAAAACTACCTTTGAACATAAAGTATGATGTCCTAAGATCCAAAAAATCTAAAATCCAAAACCCTAGTCCTAGGAAATGGCGTGCCAAAAATAACGTGGGCCCAAAGAGACTAATTGATCTATCAACTTCGTGGGGCTATAATGTTTGCATGCAAACTCCATTTAGGAAATTTTTTGGACCAATACAATCCATACCATGTGTCTTTAGCCTATGAAAAATGCCAAAAATGCAAGGGAAATGCCCAAAAAAGGCACCAGAAGTTTGAGACCTAAAACATTATAATATAACTACCAAGATGTGGAATAATATTGAATCAATGTAAAAAGTGGGTGGTCACTAGTATTCTATTGAATCAATTGTCCCCCCTTATGAATAAGTGGTCCATTTTGTGTCAAGTTCCTTCGTCAAGTGGGGAAAGTTTTGTTGAATATGGCTCCTAGTGAGACATGTGCACCAAAGTAGGAACATGAGGTGCCTATGAGAGGTGGAAAATATGGTTGAAGTAGCTCCACATTAAGTATAAGGTTCAATCCAAAGAAAAGGGAATTTTTTATTTAGAAGCATCTTCACCCACAACCTTTGTGTTGGTGTAAGGCCTATATCATAATGGAGAGTTGGGGGGAACTTCCAATGGGATCTTAAGAGGTATTCTTTATAAAAATGCAACCATACCTTATCTCCCACCCTAAAATTATGTGGCACTCTAATCCAAGTGGATATTTGGTGGCCACCCACATCTTCCACTAACTCAATGGTTCTTTATCTTCTTATCACTTTTTCTATGGTTTTTTGGGTCTTGAACTTCTACGATCATTTGTAGGCCCTAAATGATGTTTTTTGGCCATTTTTGGGTCCAGAGGTTTTTATGTCATTCCCTAGGATTAACCAAAATTTTTAATCCTAAATACAGTTCTTTCGCATGGACTAATTTTGTTCCCCAAACAGAGATTTTATGCAAAAGTTGCACCACTAGGAAGTTGATTCTAGGGTTACAGTTTTAAACCTCTGGGGTTCTTTCTTTTATGTTAAAACACATGATGAAACTAACATAAAAAATGAACAAACTATGCATTCATGACCTACAAGGACCTTCATCATAACATGTTTGTAAAATTGAACAACCTGTATCGGGAAAGCTTGAGCAAGATTAGAGCTTAGAAACAAAGCATGAAGAATGAGGAACCATGTTTTCGTTTTCAGGGAAAATGTAGATGCGGGCAGGGAGGGAACCCTTGCTCTCTCTAGCGGGAAAAGGTAAATGTTAGTGTTGGATTTTTGTTAAAACAATCTTAGCCTTTGCCTCTCATTCTATGGAAGGGACTATGCTATTTCAAGTGTATAATTTTTATTAATATTGTATCACCATATTTTATGGAAAGTTATTTGAAAAAGGTCATTTTTTAGTAATTGTTTTTATTGTATTCTATAATCAAAATAGAGTGAGAGCTAATTCATTAATTTTATTTAAGTAAAATTAAATTATTTGAAATGATTCATTCACATGCCATTAAGGGGTGGACTTTCACTATTGCAAGATATTTTTTTTATTGCTTAGTTAACTTATTTCCTTGTGTACAAGGAAAACAAGCTTTTAGTCAATCAGAAACAATTCTAAATCTTATTATATGACCAAATTCAATTCTTTATTGCCAAAACATGTTCTCGACAAGGTTTCAATATGGTTATGCTTGATGTCAATTCAATTTATCTATTTTAAAGAAAACCCACACTATCACCAAATTTAATTCTTTAATGCCAAAACATGTTCTCGATGAGGTTTCAATATGGTTATGCTTAATGTCAATTCAATTTATATATTTTAAAGGAAACCCACGCTATCCAGATTTAAAAGGAGCTCGAGGTATATTTTTTATAAATAGAAAATAAAAATATTCATTTCAATTTCATATATATGAAGCGTTAGAAAAGGATAAAAAGGAAATTAGGATGTCAATTAGGTTTAGCTTGGGTGGTTAAGAGGAGTTGTTATCGTCATTGTCTAAGGTCAATATTACTTGTGATGTGTTTATTCCTTATGTAGGGTTTGCATTATCTTTTGAACTTCCAACTCAACCTTTTGAATTCATCCATTCTACCATGACTCATTTCCATTTAGTTTTCATTCAAATCATTCTTATGTTATTATCAATTTTATCTTAAGAAAAGTATGGAATGCGTTGGTTGCATCTTGGTGCTACAAAAGATGGTCGTATGGGTGTATTCATTATATGGTGAACAATAGATTATATGTGTTGTGTATGGAAATAATTTTGTTTCTTATAGTCCTTAGTATGTTGAACTATGTTTATTTGTTCTTAGGTGTGATAAAAATGAATTTAGACACCACCTCTATTTTAGAATACGAGTTTTCTAATATACAAAATCCCTCGATTCTCCAACATGGTATTAAAGAAAATGGTTTGAGATGTAGCATGTTTCCTACAAGTCTCATGCAAGTTGTAGATGCTCTTAAAAAGTCAGATTTGTTGAGTGGATTGGTTCAAGGTTTCTAATTACAAACTAATCTAGGATCAAATCAGTGGGTCAAATTATGAGTTTCAAGCTAGATCTTATAAATTTTAATGGACACAATTATGGAATTTTGGCACATGATATGGGAACATTGTTGAAGAGTGAAGAGTTATAGGACTTTACGAAAATTATGGTTCTTATCCAAGAGATAACTAATAAAAGTTTTTCATCAACAGGAAAAAGGATGAGGCTCTAGGAGTCATAATGTTGAAGAATGTAACTAGGTTCGGTCTTCATTATTAATGTATTTTTCAAAATAACTTATTATTATTAGACTTATTAAAGCATGGGTTTCATGCTTGGGTCGTATTTAGATTAAGGTCCCAATTGTGGACATCCAGGTTAGTTGTTACAAATTTAAATTGATCCAATTTTTGGGCTTTTAAATCATGTAACATTCGGTTGTCAAAAGGATCCTCCATCAAGTCGTCTTCTTCAAGGTCATCATCCTCGAAATCTACTTCAAATACAACCCTCATGTCAAGTGATACAAGTCATCAAAGTTGCATCCTTAAGTCGGCTTCGATCAGACTTCAAGTCGGCTCAAATCAAGACACAACACTTCACACTGTCATGTCGGCTCAATAACTATGGCAAACAACTATATATACAAGGGTATAATTTTAATTTCTACCACAGAAGTTTGGAAATCTCTGAAGTTTCAGGGCACATATACAGTTCGGATCATGATCACAGGTTCAGTGTTGGAGGATAAGGTCTCGAACATATTACAGATTTTTGGTAACCATTTATGCTATGAATCGGGTAACTTCCATGATATGATGTTGCAGCAAAACAGTGCCTCAGTTTCAAACAGATCTACCACAGAATCAGTGCTATGTTATGATACCCAATTCAATGAATATGCTCGGTTATCTTAGTTATGGTGCTCAATGCTATGATGATGCTCGGTGATCTCAGTAATGAGGAATAATGAGTTAGTTTTTAAATGGGTTAGGGGTTAAGGGAATATTATGCATTTAGAGGTTAAGGGTTTAATATGATGCATCTATAGGTTTATGGTTTATGGGGTTAAATGGGTTAGGGGTTAAGGGGTTATAGGTTTATGGTTTAGGGGGTTAAATGGGTTAGGGGATTTAGCAGTTAAGGATTTTAGGGGTTAGAATTTAAGGGCTAATGGGGTTAGGTTTTAGGGGGTTAGATGGGTTAGGGGTTGGGAATTAGGGTTTAAGGGTTTAAAGGGCTAGGGGTTAAGGGTTTATAGGTTTAGGTTTTAGGGGGTTAAATGGGTTAGGGGTTTACTAGGGGTTTAGTTAAATGGGTTAGGGGTTAAGGGTTAAGGGTTTAGAGGTTTATGGTTTAGGGGTTAAATGGGTTAGGGGTTTATAGGTTTAGGGGGTTAAATGGGTTATGGGTTGGGAATTAGTGTTTAAGGGGTTAGGGGTTAAGATGATAGCTTCATTGGTCTCTGTTTGTGCACAATAGTTGCTTATTATTTGCGTCTAAACGTAACAATTTTGTAAGTATTGTTTCTTGTTGCCATGTCTTCTTTATTTATTAATTTATAGTATTTTTTATCCATTGCTTTACATTTATTGATGAAAATGTCTATTGCAATCAAACCAAATGTATGTTCAATCTCCAGTTTCAAACTCAGCCACAGTTTTGTCACACAATTTAAGTCCGGAGAATGGCCATCTGATGAAGTCTTAATAACCAGACTGCACCTCATGACTACTCCAGAAAATCTTAAGTTCGAGTGTCCCACATTCATGATAAATTTGGCTCTTATACTCTTGCTCCACCTGACTGTGTCCTGGAAATACCCTTGTTTATTGCAAAAACATCCTAATGTTGTTGACCTTGTCCCTTAATAGACCAAGGAAACATAAGTGACTGAGAGGAATGGAAAGCACTACAAAGTTGAAGAGAGTACAAAATACTAAGATGGTTTAAGGATAAGCTTGAAGAATGTAGCACTGTTGAAACAACTAAAAGTTCTCCCAAACAAATAGTTGATAATGCGAAACCTTCTTCTGTACCATTCAAGCAAGACTACATTCATGTGAGAGCAAGAAGAGGCCAAGCGACTGATAGGCATAGCCTGGAATATATGGTATGGTTCCCTCTTTTTTATTAAATATTTGATCTACATTTTGTTTATCGAAGATTAACCATTTTAACCTTGCCAACAAGGCAGAATTAACCCAATCGTAGGTCCCAATATGTCATGATATATATTAACTCTAGATATATATGAGAAGGAATAATAAACACATAGATTGATAGAGGTGGCGAGACAAGGGGAGTCACAAGGGAGAGATGGAGATAAACTGAAGGAGAGGGGAGAGAAGGAATGGAGAGAGAGAGAGAGAGAGGGAGAGGAGTGAAAGAGGTAGAGAAGGGTAAGAGAGGGAGATAGTGACACAAAGATGGAAGGGGGGCATAAAGAAGGATAGAGGGAGGGATATAGTGAGAGGATTGGAGGGTAGAGAGAGAGAGAGAGAGAGAGAGAGAGAGAGTGAGGTAGGAGAGAAAGGGAGAGAGAAGAAGGACAAGAGATGGGACTTAAGAGAGAGGAACCAATATCATACAAGAAAGAATATGTGACCAAATTACTCTATATGGATATGGGAGATAGGGGCACCCTACCTACTTACTAAATGTCTAAACCAAATGTGGTGTAAACGTCTATAATGGTGGTCGATTATACGAGGAGAGGATTTTATGAGGAGGCAGTGGATTTTTAATGCATGATATGCAAAAAACAAGTACCGAACCTAACCATTTCCAATGACCACACATATACAACACTGTGAATACAAAGGGAGTGTGAATTGAGATTGCCAAGTACTGCTCCTATAAAATAAAATAAAAGATCAATTAAGTAAAAAGCAGATATAAACTAAACTATACTAGAAATGATTTTTGTATTATAGTAGAATGAAATGGAAGAGATGAGCTGTGATGCAGAAATATGCAAATACTATTGAAAACAAGAGAATACCCTCAGAGAATTAAAAAATCCTAACAGCAAGACTGAACTTTAGTATCTGCCTATCAAAATTTCAGTTTTGTTCGAGCAGAAATTGAAGGATGTAAATTCAAGAGTGCAAACACAACATGTACAATGGATTAAAACAACAAATATATTAGGCCCACTCTACACAAATCTGCAACCTGAGATTTCAGGATAAAAAGGGCAAGCTCCAAAAACAGTTGCATAGAAGCCTTTATTACTCAAATAGAAGAATGTCACAACAAGTTGTCATCTCACAAAAGCTCCTACTACAACCTACAAGCTAACAATACTCACTCTTATTATCTATTTCTACAAATGTTTAACTAGTGTGCCCATCCTTTTCATTTATAATTTAAGAGAAGGTGTTGTTAGAAAACAGGCTAATGATAGCGTTAGTGGTGCATCTCCCTTGAGCATGAGCAACTCCCTCATAAATTTGCCTTGTATGCAAGGATTTTCTTTTAGAGTAGTGCATTATCATAGTAGATATAACTCCTCTCCTAAAGGTGCCTCATTCCATAAGTGTGCACTCATGAATGCACCTGAGATGATGGTGTTAATCTCCTCAACTAGTGTGCCATACTTGGTGGGTGTGACCCAACAACTAATTCGTCTATCCTCGAAGGTGTCGTTATAAGCTTCTAGCTGTATTTAAGAATATTTCTGACTGGTGTACCACAATCTAGCTCTGCAATCTTGGTGTTGCTCAACTTCTCAAGGCTGAGGTGAGACCAAATCGGACCAACTAGGTAATCTAACACTCTTGAGAATATTTTTTTTCCAATAACCCAATATTCTCCCCAACTTGTCAAACGTCCCCTTTGTTAGGAGCTTTGTCAAACTATTAACCATATGCAACTTTGTCAGAATGTGGTCCAACACTACTAACTCCCTAATGAACTTGGAATCTTAGGAAATTGTATTGAATATCAATGTGTTTGAAATGGTCATGAGACATTGGATTTTCATAGATCTTGATGTAACTTTGATTCTCAGAAGAGACAATATTGGGCTTCAACAACTCATTGGTTGACTTTACAATCAAGTTGCAAATCTAGATAGCTTCATAATAAGTATATGAAACTGCCATATACTTTGCTTCAGTGGAACTAAATGCAATTGTTGCTTTCTTCTTGTTGATTTAATAAAAATGATTTATAAAATGATAATGATGATGTTTAAAATGAGCCTTATGATGGTCTATTTATACACATTCATTGTTCACGAGGTGTAGGGGTATGTTTATAAAATCATTGCCCTTGAAAGCTTTGTCTTGAAAGAACAGTAATTAGAATTTTCTTTAGTTAAGCACATTTTTTTGGTGGAATGAAGTTTATCAGATATCTATTTATACTTTGTATAGGTTTGACTTTGTTTGTCCTTTGAGTGTTGGTGAGGTTTCTTTGTATTTTTTGCATCATAGTCTAAAGTCTTTTGACCTGATTGTTTAACATGAAAGCTTTATGCTTATTGGCAATATATTTTAAATACTTGCATGATCAGGAAACTGTTATGGTTAATTAAATTACTAATTAGGTACTACAAAAAGAGGATGATGTTGAGAGGGCTTGCCTGGGTGACTCTAGGAGCAACCCAGAGGTGGTCAGACAAAGCTCTTCTAAGTTACAAATTTGAAGAGAAAAAACTAGTGATGTAAATGTGGTTGCTCCACCTAGGCTGTATGGAAAATCTCGGCAGAGAGTGTTTACCTTTCCATTTCTTCATGAAAGTAGGTTTTCTGGTCACAGAATAAGATCACTACATGTAGGTGATGGTTCTGTAGTAAGTTCTCAGCCTTATCTTAAGAATGGCTAACAGAGAGGATCAGGTTTGAATACAGGATATAATTTGATGAATTTGGAGATTTAGAGTTAAAGCAAAAATTGTGGTGATGTTTGGATGGGTGCTAATTTGTAGGGTTTTCCATTTTTATAATTTTCTTTGTTGTGATTTCTACCATGCTACCTAGTTGCTTTCCCGTTTCCCTAGCATTTTAACTTTTTCGATGTCTATCTCTATATTGTTTCTTGCCCCATTTGAAATGTCATCCTTATTTGGTAGGTGTTTTCTTCAATATAGTGTGAATATTTTTCCATCACACAGCTTCTGTGGGGTCTGTCTACGCAAATAACTTGTAAGGCCCATTCATCAGGGTATTTGATGAAATGAAATGATTATCGATGATCACCAACTAATGGTACCTGCAGAGATTTACTCTAACAATTCTATAGTTTTCTTGTGCCAACAATTATACAACATTTTAAACTCATGAATTATTCTCCTATGTTCTCTTAGCTGATTCTATAAGAACTTATTGCTGTTGTCAAAGCTTTTACTCTCTAGTCCCATTGAGCTATTTCAGTTATTTGTGGAAATTGATCTATTTTCATTTCATTTATTCAATTTTTCTAACTGTTATGCGTTTCCTTTGGCCAGTGCCTTCTTTCTTACCTGTGTTTTTTCTCCTTAAGCATTCTAGCCAGCTGGAGCAACAGGGGCAGCAGGAGCCACGCAGTCCAACCAGAGCCCAGTAGGGACAGCGCAAAGGCAGCAGGAGCCACATAGGGCTGACGCAGGCCTAGTTAGGGCAGCACAGGGGCAGTGTAAGCCCTTTAGGTGTGACGCAAGCCCTTACTGAGCAGCGCAGAGGCCAACGCTGGCTAGTTAGGCTGACGTAAAGGGATTCAGAGCAACGTATTATTGTCGTTTTTATTTCTCTGTTGGGTGAACCAATTTTGGTGCCCAGGATTGTTGTACTTAGATTTGGCATAATAATGAAAACCCTCCAGAGCTAGATGCACCGATTTTCCCACATTGAGCTTTTTCTGGGGATAGTTGTCCAAAAAAATCATGTTTCACTTTGTTTATGAGCATGTTATTTAGTATTTGATCTATGTGTGTAGGTTGCTAGTTGTATTTACTATTTAATTCGCTAAGTTATTAAATATTTCATAAATTAACTTGTAACTTAATTCAAGTAGGAGAATTAAATCAAGATACTGCAATAGGGTTTCTTATTTTAAGAAATTTTCACATTCCCTAGGTCTAGCCCCATTAGGTTACTTAGGGCAACAATTTCCCAGGAATCTAGCTAGAGGAAAAATTCTATCTCCTAGAGGCAGCTGCGTTGCTGGGTGCCCTCACTCTCCTCAGAACTTGGGCTAGTTCCGACGATGGAATCTCTAGATACCTCAAGCCCTAGCTCTAGGATCAAGTTTTTCCTAGGTGTTCCCAAGGATAGAACCTAGTAGGATCAATTTGACCTATCGAAGTAAAAACACTTGTTTGATCCTTTCCCATCACCTTGTATAGGATAAGAACATTATTGGTTGCTAAATTCCATCCCTGAACCTGGGCTGGGTCCACTTGGCCCCGTGTGGTCCCATTTGCTGTCAAAGGCCTTTCATCAAGGACCATTTGGGAATCCAAGTTCCTAAAGGATTTTAGGGATTGAGAACTTCCTTCATAAGTCTTATTCTTCTCCCTCAACCCTTCAATCCCCCTCCTCTCTCCCTAGAAGATAATTCCCTTTCTTAAAAGGAAAGCAAGTCCCCCTCTTTATTTTATCTTAGGGAAAGGGTTTCGAGGGTCACTTCCCACCTATTCATTGACCTATACTCTACAAGTGACTTCCTAAACTATAAATACTCCACCCATCGGTGAAATTCCATGAAGAGCAAGGAGCCTTAGCTATGGTGACAATGGGCTAAGCCTCCATCGTTTCCCTTGTCCTAGTAGTTGCCCTCTTAGGAACCCCTTTTAGATCCACTACTAGTTTGAGTGGTAACAAGTTGTTCACAATTCCATTTGTGAACAACTCTTTGGAATGCCCACTTTTTCCATACTACAGCTCCAAGATGATAATTCCAAGGCTATGGAGGTTGCCCTTCTTCTCACTGAATCAATCTTCTAGAATATAGTGAACTAGGGCTAGTTGGTTGGCCCACTTGACTGTTACTTTAGTCCTTCAAAGTTTTCACATCCTTAGGCCCTATACACCTTCCCTTCTACCAATTTTGTTGTCCTTCACTAGAACAAGAATCAGGGCTCTTCTTTGACAGTAACCTAACAACCCTCCAACTGTACTTGGCCTACCATCAATCTTCCTAACCACAGTCAATTTTTTTTATTGATCTAGGGCCCACAATATTGTCTTCATCTAAGGCTCTTCAAATCTGCCACCTAACAATGGTTTGAGTCCTCTCAAGATCACTGTTCTTGTGTATCGACAATTATATCTTTGTTGTCCAATCTATGAACAAATATGAACTACTCCTCTTATCATACTTCTAACAATCTGTAGATGACTGAACTAGGGTCACAAATCAGCCACTAATAGTCCATTTACTAATTTTTTATAGGTTTCTTCAGATCTTTGTCTAAAAATTTATGGAAATTCCACCAAAATCAACTCATATGCATGTCAATCCATTCTTCATATGGCACATTTCTTCTGCATGTTCAATCTTCTGCTCAGGTTCCACCCTCCTTTGGATATGTTGTCTCCACACATACTGAATCTGAAAACCATCTTCCAGATCTACAGTCTTTATTGAAGAAATAAACCTCGCTCTAAGGGTCACATCCCATCTTCTTCTACGCAAATTTGTCACGGTCTTAAGGTCATACCTTATGAACTAAACATGCTAGGAAACTGTCCTAACTAGGGCATTATATTTATGTACTTCTAATTGTTGTAGAACAAACCCTATCCACACATAGAAGAAACACGACTCTTGCCTCCATAAGAGACTCGACCTAGCTCATATGGATCCATAGATTTTTGGCATTTCTTTGACTGAATCTTGACATGAACTTCAGATCTCAATGTCGACCCTCAAACTAGGGTTAACTCAGTCAATATTACGCATACATATCTCTAGACAATCAACACAATTATTTTCCTAGGAAATCCTTATGGGAGACAAGCAACCCTAAAAGTTAATGATGCTCTAGACTCCTTTTTCCCTAGGAAATCCTTATGGGAGAAAAACAACACTAAAATGTAAACATGCTCTACTCTCTCTTTTCTGGTATGGAAAATATGTTTAAGGTAATCTCTCTAGATTTAGCTAAGACTTTTGGCATGTAAGGTTGCTATAAAAACTTAAATTCATACATTTTTCTCTCTAACTTCACACTCCTAGCTGTATTTTCAACTATGGAACAAAATACAATAACACAAAATGGAACTCTTATTCCTCCTAATAGCCAAGTATTTAACATAGCGTGATAGCCAACTAGGTGTAAGATTTGACTCTGTCAACCATTAACGAGGTTTGTGATTTTAGACCTTTTAGAGTCTTGTTAAAGTTCCACATGTAGCTAGCTTGCTATGCATGAGTAATGGGGCTAAAATGTCATTCTCTCGTACCATGGTGGTCAACATGATATAGGTCAACTTACTAAAGGCATAAATTTTGAATGAACTTCATTTGATGTTTTTCTTGCACCATTGGATATATGTCTTTAAGTGTAGAATAATGGTCAAGATTTCGACACAAGGAATAATCGTTTGACCCCCAAAAAAGTCATTTAATACCTCAAAATGACTCCAAAAGGTTTTAGATCCCAATTCTCCACCCACCATTAAAATGACCCTACAAGTTGATTATTTCATTTTTTTCACTCTATAAGCATCAAAATATATGACAAATAATATAATTATCCAATCTAGATCATTATTTAATAATTTTTTAAAATTATGAGTAAGATATACATCATGGAATTTAAATAAATAGTGTTAATTCATTGAACACCCTTGTACATTCCTTGTTGATACTTTGAAAGTAATACGTTTTGAAAAATAATTTGTTTATGGATTCTATTTTCCACATTCTCTCAACCATATCAAAAACCTTCTTATAATATTTGAAACCTAAGGTCTTTCCCATACCAAAGTATGTTCTTTTAAATCATGTTTTCTTGGTGATATGGGTGATTTAGAAATGATTGGGAGAGCGAAATTCCTCATTTAATATGTACAATATGTTTGGTTCATGCCACTAAGCCAAGAATTTTAAATTCAACTGACTTTTAATATAACCAACTAAATCCTGCAAAAAAATAATAAAACAATTTATGTTAGGATTGTGGATTCAGGGATTGAAACAACACACCATGATATTTCAAATTTAAAAATAATGGTTCGAGTCCTAGGTAGCTCAGAATCCTGTTTGTTTTCAAAATAAGGATGCACTCCCATTTGATTCTCATGATTAGGTTGTAATCATGAGGCTCTCGCTCAAGAGTGGACCTTCCCAAAATCTTGTGACGTCTTGTCACAAACAAAACCATCAAATTGAAAAACACATCATGCAAGAAACATAGCTCGCTGACATATCATTTTTCTCCTTCAAAGAAAAAAATTCACATCATGTGAATATCTCCATGTACTCTTACATATTGGTGTACAAAACCATCAACCAAACACAAGTCGACAAAACATGCCTCTTCAAACAACTGACTCTCAAGTCAAATAATAGCTCATGTACAAATTTCCATATTTGTTGCATTTAAATGTGTCAACATAACTCTACTTTCAACATCTTGCTTCATGCAACATGCACCATACTTTGAATTTGCAAAGAAATTCATGAAACATCAAAATACATGCAAGGCCTTAATTGGATAAGAAATCTAACCATATGTTAGCAAACCATTTCAATGGCGCTTCTTTTAGCTGCACTTCATCATCATGTGAGTCATCCTGACCCTCATCGATTATGGAATCCTCTTTTCCATTCTTATCGTTATCTCTTTCCACCTTCTTCAAATGTTGTGGATGACTTGTTGGATACAAAGTCCAACACTTGTCTACAAGGTGACCTTTCTTATGGCAATGAGTAATAAACAATTGCATCTTATTTTCAACATCATTTTACTTGTTGTTAGTATGAATCTTTTGTCGAAGTGTATGAAAAAAGACTACTTTAGCTACGCATAACTTATAGCCCTAACATCAAATATGGTTGCCAATATCTTCAGATCTGTAGTTAGTTGATCAAGAAAAGTGCTGCAAAAATCCAGATCTATGCATAAAGAGACATTAAGCAGTAAAAATAAGGTTTTTCTCCATACATCTAATAGACAAGACAAGAACAATATTTTTGAAAGAATTTTTGTATTAAGGGCACCTGGGAGGAAAACAAGAAGATGTTTCCAATTCTCCTCAATGGGATGGGTTCTTGGAAGTCCTCAGCACTTTAGATCTAGCATTTCTCTCTCCTGTTGGTGTAAAAAACCCAGACAAAGATAGAACTCAAAGGGAGCTCACACAGAAAATAATGGAAAATATGACAATGATAATGGCTCAAAGTCAAACCAAGAGTATAGATCCAGAGTGATCTAATAGGCAACAAAAGGTGAAGAATGGTAGGAAAAACCCTCCTATTTATAACAAAATATTGGGTCATTCTAGATCTTGGTGCATGATTAAAATAACATTAACCAAGTCTAGATCCACCTTTTATGGAATATTTTATTATATTTTTTGGAGGGAAAAAGTATTTGACTTGGGTCAAATCCCTTTATTTGTGAATAATAAATAAATAAATGATTTATTTATCATTTTAAGGAAGTGGTTGAAAGATAATCAAATAAATAATGATTTATTTAATTATTTATGGGTGATTTAGTCATATTTAACAAGGAATATTATTTAAGTAAGATTTAAATAATTATTCCTAGAAAATAATAAGATAAATAAAGATTTATCTAATTAATTTCTTTGTTTTGGGTTAAACATGACCAAGAATAATAATTGAATTATTGTTTAATTAATTATTCCTTGAGGAAAATCAAACAAATATAGGTTTGTTTAATATTTCCTTTTGGGGTTTTCTGTTTAGACCATAAACAACCTAATAAATGTGTTTTATTAAGTTATTTTACATAGTGAAAGCAATTTTACTTAGGGTAAAATTGATCTTACATGGTGTACTTGGGTCCATCTAATGATAGTAGGTTAGATGACCAAAAAATGGTGTAACACTTGTCCAATGGGCCTTTGAATTTTTTCCTCATTTATTTAGAAAGTTTCAATGTGCATGGATATCTTCTTCCAACATCTATAAACATTATGATTATTCAAACCACAAAAGGAACATGTGCAAGTTATTTTCTATATCTTATGTGAATATTTACCATGTTTATCATAATCAAAAGCAATTTGATTAAAGGCAAATTTATACCTTGAACATTCACCGTTGTCGCTTTCTTGAGGAGGTGAATTTGATGAGGTAGTGGCTCTCCTCTGAATACTAGCAATGAATTCAATGACTAGATAGAACTTTCAACATCATCTTCTTTTACATTCTCATTAGCTGCATGATTATTAACATCTTCTTACAAAGTGGGTGTCGAAATTTTCCATTCATCATGAACACAAACTTCACAAGCTTGAGGTAATGAACACGAAATAAAATTCCTTCTTGGAACAGCTTCATGTGCCTCCTTTGCTTTGGAGCATTCTCTATCATGTTTTCCATAACCAAGACCCAAATGATTAGGCCCTTCCTCAACAACATTTGGCTCAACTATGCCTTGTACTCAACTATGCCTTGTACATGTTTGCCTTTAACCCTTTACTTTCATAGCACATTTTCATCAAAAATTTGGACCTTATTCCTCTAGTGTGTCTCTCAAAAGCACGTACACATTAATTTTGAGAGGAAATTGAAGACATAAACCAATAGGTAATTCTTCTAACTAACCTTGAATAAAATGAGCTAAATTGTACTTTGATACCAACTTGATTTGAATATGGACAAACTAATTTTGTTGGGCTATCTCCCTCATTAGTTAAATAAAATGTGTTTAGGATCGTCTAAAGTTAGCCAATTGGGAAGGGGTTTATGTGTCAAGATTTAAGTGTATTTTGTGAGAAATTTATGAGTTAATTAGCTTTTAAAAACTCATGTGTACAACAAATAAAATGAAAAATTTTTATTTTGGAAATTTTTTTCCCTCAATCCAGATTCCGATCATTGGACATGTAAGAGGAAGAAAGAGGGAATTCACTTTTCAAATTCTAGACCTTGCCTAAACCAAAATAAACTAGAGGTTTGGTTTTCAAATACATTCACTTATTTGGAAAAGTTCTAGCTACCAAAATTCCATATGCCAATCTACCTCCCAAGAAATCCATTTATTACACCAGTGGTTAGTTTTTTGTCTTCCTATATTCTTTATCAACCTCTTCTAGTGATTCTTGAAAGGTGGATACTTAAATCCTTCGCAAAAATTTGAGCTCTAAAACGAGAAGACATACAAGGTCATTTTAAGTCATTCTTCTATCCAATTATAAAAACCAAGTGAATATTTCTACATATTGATTTCTGTCCCATAAACTGTACAATATATGTGGAGTTTCCTCACCCTAAGCGAGATGTTTAACAAACATAATAATAGAGAAACAATTAGTGACGTCACCAAAATATGTAGCCCCAAATTTGCGTGACATGTACAATTGAAGATCTTATGGTAAGCAGTGTGAGAAGAGAGTCATGGTCACTGAGTTGAGCAAGAGAAATAGTTTGGTATGACAACCTTACTTGTGATAGGTCTAGCTAGTAGACTACCAAACTACATGGTAATGGCATTCAAAATGTGAAAATTCCCATTTCACTTGGAAATAATATGGTAGAGAAAGGTATAGATGAAAGGAGATATCCATCTATGGTAAAGAAATCAAATAGTTCTATCAATTCCACCTTGCAACTCTAAGAGAGATTGAATTAAATTTCATCTCAAGACGGGGCTTTGAGAGGACACTCTCAAAGCCAACCTTCATTATGGATTTGAAACACATGGTAAGTATCAAAGACTTAGCAACCTTATTTGCATAATTTTTTCTAGCATGGACCTTAATGTCATAGCCTTCTTTTGCCTAAAATGAATGCAAATTTCCTTGCAATTTGGCTTGCGACATTCATAATTCATGCTCATGGAACATGATTGTGTTGCAATTGTGATAACATCTGTTGTATGCATAAGCTAATAAAAAATGATCGAAAATGACATTTTTGCTCTGTTTTTTTGAAGATTTAAGGAAAATTACACCAAGTAGCTTCCAACCTCATATCACCATCATGTCAAACTCATCTCAGGATATTGTCCAAGTAAGAGCCACTTAAGCAAGCAATCTAGTATACATGACTCTCCAATTTCAATTAACAGCAATGACAGTTCTAAGTATGGTGCAAACATTGCTCCAGATCCTCAATGGGGCATGTTTGATGACAATAATTTGGGGAGTGAGAGAGGGAGATGGTAGGAGAAAAAATTCAAGGAATCCACAGGAAATTGGTGGAAGACACTTTGTAACCTAAGAGAGAAACCTGATAAGAAATGGGTGAAGTTGGTATTACACACCCAATTGGATAACCTCAAGGAGAAAACATTTCTCCCACTTTATTTGTTGGCATAACCTAGTAAGTGTTATTCACTAGCATGTATTTTGTAAATGCCTTGACCTAGTTCCGATTCAACTCCATCCACCAGGTTGTAGAGGATTCCAAGCCTAATTTCATGAAAAGTAAGTTGGGGATGATCACATTGACCTGCTTGATGACGTGTCTATGAAGATTAACTACCTTGAACTATTTTTTTGCGTAGGGAAAGAGACACATTCCCATGTCTGAGCATGAAAACATTCTTTGATATTGTTAATGCCTCTAGTGTTTACTTCTACAAGTTCTATAGGCACAGTCTATAAAGGGCCAGGTAACCTCTGGATCTCATCTTTTATGAAAGGTGACATATCTAGTAAATTCCCCTACATTCAATCTCTGGAATGGATCTAAATAGAAGTTCTTCATTTTAATATCCATAAAACACAACAAATTTAAGGTAAACTATGTACATGTGTCATTTCTCCCACAAACTAAAGTGTATAAGTGGTAAATTTTATACCAAGTGTGCTCCCACCATGTAAAGCGAAATTTGGTGAACTTATCATTTTTATAATTTCTTTTTCGATTAAATTTAGTTTCACACATGATAAATTATTGCTTTGAAAGTTGTGTTCTACATAATTTGTGTACACTAAATTACAAATTGATTTTTTGAAATCTATTTTGTGTAAATATCGACCAATAGATATATATCATGGAGGATGAACGACGAAGATCAGCCGAATCCCATATGGAGGTTCAGGGATCGGGGGATGTTCACGGTATTTAAATATAATTTTAAATCTCCATACATGTGTGTACATATGGAATTGATTTTTTATTAACTATGTGAGTTAAATTAGTTGTTAATAAGTTTCATATTTTAATTTTGAGGAGGTAAGAGGAGAAGGGTTTCTACTCCATCCATGGAGCGTGGCCATGGTTCAACCGGTCGAGGTATGAGTGGTAGTAGTTTGCGTGAAGGGGGTGATATTTATTTCCCCAAAGGCCAATCAACGGCTGCTGGTTCTCAACAGGGTCATTTTGGTTCTGGTTCTCAGCAGCGTCATTCTGGGTCTGGTTCTCAGCAGGGTCATGTTGGAGAAGATGTTAACCAACAACATCAAAGTTGCCATCAATTTCAATATTTTTTCATTAAATTTGTACAAATTTTTTTACACGTGTTTTTTCTAATATATGAAATTATATATATATTGATGCAGAGGCCGAAAATGTTCGAACTAGTGGTCAAAATAGATGCAGGGCAGCCCGCTACATTCAAGAAGAAGGTTGTCAACCCAGCACAACTTATCCGGCCGAGATTACTGATATACCATGGGAAACCAACATGGCATAATGCACCTTAAAAAGGTGTGAAAGACTTCATGCAAAATTGCAAAGAGATCTCGTGGCTTTGTCTCTACCTGCTGAGAGTCGACAAAGCCTTGAAATAGTTACACATTCATTTGGGTGAAATGGTAAATGTGTACAGAAATCTTGGGCCAATGACTGATTCATTTGTAGAAATGATGAGAAAGAGAAAAGAAACAGTGATGGGTCCCAATAAATGGGAGGACATAAAACAAAAAGTTACAAAAGAAGTGGCCAAGTCAATGTTTAATTGCAAGGAAGGGCCCAAAAGAAAAATGTTGAAGGTGCAGTATTTCAAGCACCCAAAGATAGCTCGTTATTTGTATGATAGGCACCTTGCAGCCTATGGAAGGCTTCCATGGAACGATGAGGTTCCTATTTATTTTGCACAAATGTTTTATGCAGAATTTTTTTGGGTATGAAACCCAATTACAATGATCTTCCTTCAGAATTTTTTGGCCCGGGGAAAGGTCGATTATATGACCATAAGGGTGCTAAGCGAGATGTGGAGTTGCCTCGCCCTAAGCCGCCATTGGTGAGTCGACTGTTTCGAGTCGAAACTTTGCGATCAGAGATGGATGCAACTTCTCAAATAAGTCGAGAAGCAAGGGATTTTATGATTGACAATGTTCATAGCGGATTGGGTGGAGTCGATCTTTGTTTAAATCAACAAAGAGCACGTGAAAATGCACGTGCCAAATTTTTTTATCGTACAGATGAGGAGATTGACAACATGAATGTTGAAGATCTCCAAACATATGCAAAAAATTGTCGCAATGGTTTGCAAGACCTAATTTTTCATGAGGAAGAGGGCACTGGAACGGTATGTGTTAGTGACCTTAGGGTTTGAAATTATTTTTAAATATACATGTGTACAATTTGTAATAAATACATGTGTATGTACATGTATACATTTATTTGTATGTGTACATTAATCTAACAAAAATGTATGATTATGTGTTAAAACACCATTTGCAGTTCTCACACATGATGCGTGACGAAAATGTTCATATCACGTTCAGGACCTTTGGTTCAAATAATGCAGATGGGTCAGACCATCAAGATATGTTGGCAAATGTTATTTTTTCTTAAGTGACTTTAAAATAAATAATTGTTGCCACACATGTACATGTATGTATATATATAATTTGATAAAATGTTTTAATAGGTACCGATTCTGTATGATGTTTTTGGGATGGTGGTACCTTCTTCTTCCTTGGGAGATGTACCTTCTACTTCCTTGGGAGATGAGCCACAAGTATGGACAATTTTTCACAAGTTTAAAATTTATGTTTAGAAGTTATATATATATATATATATATATATATATATATATATTCTACCTCAAAAAGTTCCATTAAAAATTGAGATATATATATATATAGAGAGAGAGAGAGAGATCTATATTTTGAGTTATTTAAAATTTTTTGAATTTAGGTTCCTATAGAAGATTTCTTTAATCCGTGGACTCTAGCAATGGAGATAGGAACATCCACAGCATTTGAACAAGTTGTCTTTAGTTCCTTTTTTTAATATTATTGAAAATAAGTTTATATATGTACACGTGCATTTTCATTTGAAAGTTTTTAATATATATATATATATATATATATATATATATATTTAACTGTACATGTATATTGTACAGTTTACCGCTGCAGATGTTCCTATGGGAGAACTTGTTCATCAAATGGAGAGGGAACCTTATGAGGTATTGCATGATTTTTTTGTTATATTTTGTTTTTTACATGAATTTATAGATATATATATTCTCATTCATTTTTAAAACATCAAATTTTAATGTTCAAGTACATTTGCATTGTGTATGTAGGTTTCCCATTCACATGATAGGGCGCAGACTGAGACCTTAGTAGGGAAGACGCTAGATCCGTCTCTATTTGATGGACATGATTTGTAGATTTGATTTCAAAATTTATATGGTCTTAAAATTTGTTAAACTTGATACAGTTTGATACTTGTGAGATTTACAATTTTTGGACATATTTTATTACATTGTTAATATAATTTGTTTTATTTAATTTTTGGATGGTTTTAGTACTTTTGGCATGTGAATGTGAAGTAAAGTTGTCATCTATAAATTAATGTTGTCATCTAAACTACATTTGGCATGTTATGTAATGACATGTGTTATAATTTGTTTTGTTTTTAAAATTTAAGTTTTGGATGCTTGGAGTACATTTGGCATGTGAAGTAATGTTGTGATCTATATTTTTTTGTTAAATTAAAAGTTAAAAGTTTTGGATAGTTTCAATCTACATTTGGCATGTGATATTTAATGTTAAATGTTTTTGTTGGATAGTTGAATTATAATTGGCATGGCATGTGAAGTTTTTAAAATTCAAGTTTTGGATGGTTTCAATCTACATTTTGCATGTGATATTTAATGAACTTTAAATGTTTAATGTTTTAATGTTACACGATATATAATCAAAAGGTTTTTAAAACTTAAAGTTTTGGATGGTTTCAATCTACATTTGGCACATGTGATATATAATGTTAAATGTTTCTATTGGATCTAGTTGAACTATAATTGGCATGGCATGTGAAGTAACGATCTATATATAATCAAAAAGTTTTTTAAACTCAAGTTTTGAACGGTTTCAATCTACATTTCACATGTGATGTTTAATGTTTTAATGTTGCACGATATATTATCAAAAGTTTTTAAAATTTTAAAGTTTTGGATGGTTTCAATCTACATTTGGCACATGTGGAATATAATGTTAAATGTTTCTATTGGATAGTTGTTCACTATAATTAGCATGGCATGTCAAGTAATGTTGCACAAATCCCTTTTGGATGGTTGAAGTACATTTGGAATTTAAGATTGCTTTTGATCTCTCCATGTAGTTTTGTTTGAATGAAAAAATTTCCAATAGGAAGAACATAGCTTTTCAATGCAACTAACCATGTATCAATTGAGCTCTAATTGAAAAAAGTGTTTAAAGAAGTAGATATATGTACAAATTATCCCTTTAATTTTGATTGGAAATATAATTCTAGTACATATATATGTTTGTTGAATTTGGGTCAATGTCGTTAATGCACTCAAATAGGTAGCCTTGTCGATTTATTTACATTGTGGAAACTTTTTACCAGAAAATCCAACTAGTTTTTCATCAATGCATATAGAAAAACTACTTGGAACAATTAATTGTGCATTCTAGAACATATCTATCCAAGACAAGTAACATTTTTCATCAATGCACATTGAACATATCCGACCATTGGACAAGCAAATTTTGTACTAGATTTTCAATCAGGATTAGAGATGTGGGTCAAATCCCACCAAAAGTAGGAGAAGTGCTCCGAGTCTCTTATCTGAAAGGAATTTTCATACAAAACTACACTGCAGATGATTTATTTACATTGTGTCCATACTTTTTACCAGAAAATCCAACTATTTTTTCATCAATGCACATAGAAAAACTAGTTCCAGTTAATTGCATTCTAGAACATATATATTGAGTACGTAAATAATTTTTCATCAATGAACATAGTAAAACTAGAACAATTAATTTCATTCTATAGCATATATATATATATATATATCCAATAAATATAACATTTTTCATCAATGCACATGTATGTATGTAAAACTACTTTCAGGTGATACTAGAGCACGTGCTTGTACCCAAACAATTTGTACATGTGCAAACACTTGCACAAATAACATAAGCAACTCAATTTTTAGTTGAGTACTGGAAGTTCTAAAACATATTTAATCCAAAGATAATAAGTTGTTGGACAATTCACTCAAAAAAATTCTAATGGAATTCCATCCTCAATAATCCGTTCATGATCGGATTTTGACATTTTCCATCTCTTAATTTTTGATTTTTTCTTTGATTGAACTTCTATCAACTTTATGTGTGCTGCACACACCAAGTGACTATATTGACAACTTATGGAATCGGGTTCATAGTCTTCAAAGTAAACAAAGTCTCCACTTTGATGAGTTTGTCTGAAAAAATAACCTTTCAGTATAATAGACCCTCTGTCATATTGAAATCCGTGATCATTATAGTTTTGTAATAATTTCATTTTTCGTTCAGTACAACGCATCAAATAATACTTCACATTTTCATCGTTGTCAATAGGTGCAATTACAGCAAAAACATCTCCTGCACAATAAAATAAACTTAACAAAATTATACATATTTAAATTTATTTCTATATTTTTAAATCATTAGAAAGTAATTCAAATGTTACCTTCTCTAACAAGATCAGAAACTCTATCACCATCGGATGATATTGTAGTTTCCTCTGATTGCATTTATTCAAACATTGCAACAGACATTTTTCCCTTTGTATTTAGCTCTATATGTTTCCAATCGTTCACATACATTTTGTTTTCACAAACGTCATTGGATTTTGTGTTGTCTATGCAAACATCACAAAAACAAGAATATTTTCTTTTATCCAATGCAAACACATTTCTGGATGACTTTGTTTGAATTGAATGCAATTTTCGGTTCCCTTTTATTGTTTCAACGTCATTTCCAATTGATCTATCTACGTCTTCGATTCCAATATGCCAGAAAAACCTTTATATGGAAAATTAGAACAAGAATTTGTAAATATGATATCAAAATACAATCAAAGATAATCATTTCATGATAAATGTACAATGTTTAAAATTATATTTCCAATATAAATTAAATTGAATGTACCTTCGCACTTCTCTTGATGGGTTTCTCTCATGGCTTAGAGCAGCGATGCACCATTGAACAACTTCTTCAGCGTTCACAAGTCGGCTTGCAGAGTGGTTCATTTGATATCTTTGAAGTGCTCGTTTTATGCATGCTCCTGCACCGTCATGTTCTCCTTTTCCATGGCCAGTCTCAAAGAAATTCCAACAATGTTTAATGCAGGTTTTCTTATGAAGACAACACAACCAAAAGAATGATCGTGTAGATTTGAATTGACTTGCGCATCCGTCTGACCATATCCAATATTCATTGAATGTTATTCCATGATTTTTCAATGAATCATAAATTTTTCCAAAACAATGTTGTACAAAACATATATCATGTGTACGATCGTCACTGATATAAAAGTGATATTCTTTAATGATATGTCGATTTTCACTCGTGCTTTCTATATGATCGACATTTTGTTCAGCATGTCTATATAGAATATGGACAAGCATGGAGACTTGGTCAGAGTGATAGTATTCACTCTGAATTTCTTTTTGTGGAACAAATGTGTAGTTTTCTGCAAAATCAATCACTGAAAAAATGGTTCCTGGTGGAAAAAATTCACGAGATTTTTTGAATTGCAAGTCTTGCCATCGAGCTCTATGGGAATGCTTGGTGTATTTGTAAATTTCTGCCTCAAACTTTCTCAAAAAGTCTATCAGAAAAATTTCATCTTCTAGTAATTCAATTCTTTTAACACTATTTACACCTTGAATCGATGTATCGATATATTCATATCTCTTCCATTTCACTTTCATGTTGGACAATGATTGATCATTTATATCAATACGATATTTGTTTTGAAATTTAGTCAAATTTCCACAATCATCGCATTTTTTACCACCAACACATTTTCTTTTGTAAAATAGTTCATCGCTTTCTCTTTCACATAGAATTTGAGATATGAATTCACGGATAGTGGAAGGAGGAGGTGAATCCTTCCATAATGTTCTACCGAAATCAAGGAATGTGTCATAATATAACTCAAATTCCACATGATAACGGCAACAACAAGTGTCGCGTACGATGATAGGTTTTACATACCATGGTTTTTGTTGAACAAAAGCACTGAGTGAAACATGAATTTGATGATTCTCTTCATTGAACTTGTTGAATAACTCTATCTGAGTGGTTTCCAAGAAATATTTTTCATGTTCTTCGTACTGATTTCGTGCTATTTTTCTTCGCATCACATGCCTTGCAGTTGGTGAAACACGTGAATTGTTCTTCCAATATTCATATATTATTTTTTTAACATTTTCTCCAAGTCTATCTTTGTATGGTTTCCTACAAATAGCTCTCCAACAAGCGAGTTCATCATTTACATCTATTTGCAGCTGAAATTTCTGATAGTTGTGCAAATTTTTTCGCAAGGTTCCCAGTGCTCGTGCCATAGATGTTACCAAACGATTCTCTTGAGTACTTGATGAAACCATTGCCATCTGTATTCCTCTACATACAATTGAAACATCTTTCTCTCTAGATCTCTTAATTGACTTTATAGCACTACTCATATTTTTTATCACATCTTCCTTCATTTTTTATCTTTGGTTGATTTTCGAATACCCAATAGTGTCGTAGCTTCTTTTAATTTCCTTAATGATAGGAGACCTTTCAACATTTGAGCCTGAACTGTCACCCGCTCATTTAAGAAATACTTTTCAAAAATGCAGTTAACACGATATTGTATAACATGGTCAGGTTTTTTATCTCCATATGTGTGAGTGTCAACATTTTCTAACATCTCATTATCGATAGTGATTTCATCTATACATATTCGAAAAAATAGTACATATTCAATAAATAACTAAATTAATAAATATATCTATAATTCCAATGATATGTGCATGTGTTTCATATATATATATACCTTGTGATTAAATTTCTTTATTTGAATTTCTTTCAATATTTTCACCATCTTCAGTCATTGGTTCAATATCTCTTTCAAAATTTTGTATCTCATCATCAATGTTTTGAGGAATATCTCTGTCTGTTTACATTAAACAAAATATTTTTCAAATTAGTTCATCAAATAAAAATTAAGCTTCACATTTTACATTAGGAAAAATTTAAATATATCAATAGATCATAATATTTACATTTACATACCTGCTTCAATTTCTGCTTGAGGTTGATTTTCTTCTTCAATATTTTGAGGAATATCTCTGTCTGTTTACATTAAACAAAATATTTTTCAAATTAGTTCATCAAATAAAAATTAAGCTTCATATTTTAAATTAGGAAAATTTTAAATATATCAATAGATCATAATATTTACATTTACATACCTACTTCAATTTCTGCTTGAGGTTGATTTTCCTCTTCAATATTTGAGAGGGCTTCTAACTTTCTTTTCTGAGATTGTCTCATCTCTTCTCTACGTTCCTCAGGGTCTCTTTTTTGATCATATTTTCTCACACAAGTTCTTCGATTTCCCATGACAATAGGGTATGAAGTTCAAAAAATTTCCTTCAAAAAATTACACAATAACTCGATTACAAAAAATATCACAGAAGATTTAATTTAAAAAAATTCAGTTTAAATTTTTTGCAAAAAATACATACTCCAATCCAAAACACTTACTTTAAAAAAATCGAGAGAAAAATGTCTTATAAAAATGAAACGAAGCTCAAAATATTTACTTCAACTCAAAACACGTACCCAATCCAAAACACTTACTTTAAAAAATTCGAGAGAAAAATGTCTTATAAAAATGAAACGAAGCTCAAAAGATTTACTTCAACTCAAAACATGTACATACCTCCAAGAAATGTCTTTTGAATGTACGTCCAAGAAATTTTTTTAAGTTCAAAACAATTTTTTGCAAAATCAGGCCGCCTCCAAGAAATGTCTTCCAAAAAAATTCTTTAAACCCAAAACAATTCTTTGTAAAATCAGTTTGCTTCCAAGAAATGCTCTTAAATCCAAACTTTGAAGATAATTTTTTAAACCCAAACCAAGATCTTTGTAAAATGAGATGAAATGTGGGAAATGTGCGAAAATTGTGAATAATTTCGCGGCAATTTATATTGCTGCGAAATGTGTTTTAGTAGGGGCTTCACAAAACTTTCCGGCCGACGAAAAGTTATACAATATCTCAGCCGAACTTTTGATTAAAATTTCGGCCGAACTGTTAACTCATAATATTTAATGAGCCATCGACGCAAAACATAGTTCGGCCGAATTGTTAATCAAAGTTCAGCCGAACTAATGCGTCACCAGTTACGCAAAAACTAGGCTCTGAATACGTTTCTGCAACTTTGAATTGATTAAACTCCATGAAGGGTTGTTAATTAATTGTCGGAACAAAGACAAGCATTTTCAAAATTGAATCTACTTTTAGGAAATATAACTTTTATGGAATTTCATAAACGTTTACTAATTTTAATTATTTTTCTAATAAAATGGGTGCAAACAATTTCTGAGGGTCATTGTGATTTAGTGAAATCAAAATTTTTTATCTCCCAAAATACATTGTAAAAAAAATTGAAAAAATTATGGGGCATTACATTGGTCCGTCGTCTCTAATGGGTAGCTTTTAGATTTTTATTTTATAACTTATATGTTAAGAAATTTCTTTCGTCACGAAACATATCCAAAATACGCAGTTTTTCATATTGGACCAGTTCAAAAAATTCTAGTAATTATGATATGCATCCATTGGCTTTGTAAATATGATGAAACCAAAGTAGACTCTGTCTAGATTGTTGTAACACATTTTTTTTTTCTCAAAAACACAAATTTTCAATGAATACAACATTGCGTCATAACATGACTTCTTATGAACCCTTTGATTGTTAAGAAACACACACTCAAAGAAACGCTAAGTTGACATATCAAATATACATAAAAAAAATTCAAAAAATAAGTAATAGAAAGCTAACAAAATTTCTCAGAACTTTTTTTTTATCGCAAAATGAAATTCTACACATAAAAATTGTTATAGTTTGCAGGAAGTTGAAGAATCGAAAAAAATGAATTTTTTTTCTCAAAAAAGGATCTAGTGAAGGGATCGGCCCTTCTTGCATAGATATGATTGTGCATCATTGCAGCCATCATATCATCAGATCTAGCTTCAGATCTACATACACATCAATGTATATGTGAATCCCTAAGAGGGTGGTTTTCTTATATTGACATATCTGAGAAATGCTTTCTGGGTTATCTTGGGTATCCATCATAGAACCTGGATCTCTATTTTCAGCATCATTAGAGCTCCCATACTTCTTAGATCTGACTTTATATATTTTTGGAAGTTACAGTCCCAACATTTGTAGCAAGGACATCACATTTTACCTTCCAGCAGTTCAGAAATTACACAGTCCCTCTTGTGGGATCATTACAGGGTCATTCTAGGCCATCCCTTTGCCTTGGGTGTCTCATATTTTGAGCATTTTGGTATTGGTTTTTCCACCTCCATATAATAAAATGGCTCAGCTATTTCTACGCCTTTTTATGTGTATATAGATTTATTGTTTACTATGCTGCAATTCTTATATTGTGTTTCAGTATCAATGCATTATTCCATTTTGGGATATTACAAGCAGCTTGTGATAAGGTGAGGAATGACTATAAGCTGAAAAAGGGAACCCGAGGGTATTTAACTAACTCCATTTCGGATAGAACTGTGTGATTTTCCATGCAAATTCTTGCGGGAAATATTATGAGTAAAATCCGCAGAGAGGATGCTTCCACACCTATAATAGCCTTAGCTATGGAGTGCACCAAGGGTGTAGTATACAAATAGGCAGGATATTTATGTATTGAATTCCTCATCGATTGCAGAGTAGTGAAAGAAGAGGGCAATAAGTTCCACTACATGTGGCTCCTGCTTCTCATTGCATTTATGGAGTGGAGAGAACCCGAGGAGTCACATTTCAACACCGTGGACCCCTATCTATGCGAAGTAGCCAGATATGCTTCAATATGGCATTTGACAGAGCCATTGAGGGTTATGGCTAATAAATTTTTATGGGTAGGATTTGAGATGAGTTTGCATACAGTGATTAACCAAAAACCCTAGTTATCACCAAGCATTTTGGAGGAGTATTGACAAGTAGCATAGTTAAAAGCATACTTCCATCACATACACATCCAAGAAAATAAGTACCTCGATGGTGTTTGGTACATGTTTTCATACATGGTCAAAGAAGAATATGTGGAAGCCATCATTGGCCACTGGCTGAGAAATTGGTTAACTTTGCTTCCTGAAGGCACGGATTAGTAAGGAATGAGTGGAGCGAATCCCACTAATCTAACAGGAAATAAGGGCACGAAGGTCACATTCGTGACTAAGAAAGAACCTAACACTGAGATTCTGGAAACATGAGAGGATGAAACTCTCGGTGGTGATGTCAGTGTGGACCCATATTTTAACACCAAGAGAAGAAAACCATAGAATGGTGGCGTGAGAAAGAAGGAAAAGTCCGATAAGTCTACTAGCCCAGAATCCATGGTCCTTATTGAAGGGGACCTCGATGAAATTGGGGATACCATGAAGCAGGCCACTTAGCACTTATGGGGCAGTATTTAAGAACAATAGAAGAAATTGTTGGAAAATTTTCACAAGGTCTTGCAAGACTTGTAGGTGAAGATGAGCGTTGTTCAGGTGAGTGTGAGCGAGTTGCAAGTGAGTGTGGTTCAGTCGAGCTGAGCACAAGCCAATACAAGCACAGCTGTGTATGAGTTTTTGTTGAACTACGCTACTAGCGCGGTGTCTATCCTTGCAGGAACACTAAGTTTTAACATGGCGGAGCAGCTAAGGCAGGTGGCCCACTAGAAAAATAAAATTTGAATCTTGTTGCGATGGCACTATATTCTTTGCATGAAATCCACCAGGGAATTGATGAGGAATTGAATATCATAGAACAGTGCACCCTTATGATCATTCAAGATGTTAAGAATGAAAGGTAGAGCATGGCTGAGGAAAATCAGATGGTTTTCCAAGAGCGCAAGGCTGAGGCGGCGCAAAGACAGAAGTTGGAGGATGCTATCTCTAAAGCTTGCAACGAGCTGCCAGAGCTCCAAATTCAGGTTGCAGTTGTGCTAGAAAAGAAAGTGGCCAAGATTTCCACTGTATTTAAGGACTCTAAGGCCAAATTTGATGAAGTGTGCTTGGAAATACATATGAAAATTGTTAATTTTTAGATGCAATTGCAACTTGCCACTCCCCCAGAAGTCTTGGAGCAATGCGTAGTAGAGCTAAAAGCTGCCACAAAATAGGTTGAGTCCCGCATACAAGAGTGTGTGAATGTTTTAGGGAATTTCTCGATGTATGGGCCTCACTGCAGGAGGACCCTTAGGTGTAAAAGCTACAGGCTGAAGTGCGTGAAAATATTGAACAAATGAATCAGATTAAGGTCACTGCAAATACCTTGGCACCAATGCAGCAGCTTACCTGTCTCCAAGAGGGTAAATTATTATAGGATAAGGTTGATGAGCTGCACAGGAAGGAGAATTTGCTGATAGGAAGACTGAAACCATGGGAAGTTGAGTCCAGCCATCTCTCCCAAGTTGTGGAAAAGAATATAAAATCATTGCGCACAATGTAGAGAGGATTCGAGCAGAAGGCAACTAAGAAAGTCATGAAGACGCTACTTGGGGAAGTCAAATAATTTGAAAAGCAACGCATCGAAGCGGTTCCACTATTCAAGGATGCCTTGAGCGGCATCAAAGTAAATATCAATGGTGCACCAGCTTTGTGATTCGGTACGAGTCAAAGTTTTGTGTTGGGGGCCTGTTAGAGATGGGATCCCCACGAAGTAAGCAGTAAGGAAAGACTATGCAGATCAAGGAGTGGATCGCGTAGTGCAGAGTCTATTTTGAGTCATAGGGGATTTGGGGTGGGTCAAAGCCCCTTATTATGTAATGGGAAGGGATATTTTGTGAACGTTGGACTCCACCCATGGTTTTCAGACCATGGTATTTTAAATACTGAACCTATGTAAGGAGTCTAGATAGAAGTTAGAAAAGAGGGAAAGTAAGCCTAAACGATAGATCTTATGATATGCATTTGGATGTAAGGTTGTTTTAGAGTATTTGTTTTGGGTTAGAGGAAAGGCTCCTATAGTTGTGTGCATGGGGACCTTAAGAAGTTTGCAACTGTGTGCGCAGACCCATGCAGCTATGTGCACAGAACCCTGCAGTTGTGTGCGCAGACCCCTATAGTTGTGTGCACAGGGTGGAACTGAATGTATGAGAAGGATCTAGCTATTAATGAAATAATTTTTGAGAAATATATGAGTTACTTATTTTTTATGAATGTCTATGCTGAATAAGGGTTTTGAGCTATAATTTAATAGTGCGGTCTTGTTTATGGTTTTTTACTTTGTTTAATGCATAAATAAGTAAGATCATGCATTCTGTTATTAATTTCAACATATGTGTTGAACAACACTTGTATTATTGATACATATTACTTACAAAGCTCTATTAAGAAGGAAAATCCCTACCACAATCCTCTATCCCTCTAGATGCATAAACCTAGTTCTAGCATCCCCCTATATTTCCTCGGGTGAGACCTTGTTCTACACAAGAAGATCATTGCTGAAAGAGCCGATAATAGTGGGTTTTGTTGGACTACGCAGTCACTTTGAACCTAGGTCTAGGCCCCATCAATCCAACGCTACCACTAGATAGGAGACTCAATCCCAAATATACATTGAGTTGGCGACCGCTAATTATTCCAGCTACCACTGGGAAGAAGCGACCACTTATGCAACATTGTTACTAGCACCCACTAGCATGAAATCACTACTCTAGCATAGAAAGCATCCACTTTCTAGAGGGAACTCCTCCACAACTCTATGCGGACCTCGATTTCATTCATTTTAAAACTGGATCACCAAGGCACCATGCTCAACAATATTCATCTCTACTATCAAATCCCAGGAGAAAGGCAGTCTCAATAAAATCCACATAAACAATCAGCAACATGAATATCCAAACCATAAATCAATCCTCCTGCATGCTCACTCTCAAAACATATCTACAAAATCAAATAAATATAAATACTATAATTCATCCATCAACACTAATCTACAAATCAAAGCCAAATTTTGCAGCAACAAATTTGTCAAATCATATAACATCGTATAAAATATTATGGCAGATTTCCATTTCACATCATTCCCCACACACACAAACAATCAACCTGTAGACACAATAGCCTCTTATGCATATTCTTCTTTTCCATCAATATTAACTACACAACTGATGTATCTACTTCAGTACTCTGCTACAGTACTTTGAAATGCTCACTCCATCTCCATTTGCAATCATGCACTATGTATCTCTATTCACCGATATGTCTGGAGCATTCTTCTTCTCTACAACCCTCTTACTCTCCCACATGCACTAACCAAATATATATGAGATCAAAAATTATATATATATATATATATATTATATATATTGTGTTGGGTGAATTTATTTTTTGTTATAAGTTCATAGGTGTACAAATTTGATGAAATCCATTCATAACCATTACTACTTGTGCATTGAAGGGATTTACACCCGATGGAGGACTTCTTCAACCATTTTCAAGCTTATCCACTTAAGTTTAAATCTTTTGGTAATTTCCATGTCAATTTTCTCTTGATGTGTGAGAGGAATGCAGATAAAATTTCATTTTGGGCCATATCCACAGGGAAGACACTAGCATATCTCAGTTACAGTCGCATGCATGCGACTAGAAATTCTCGGTTGGAAGCCTATATCCACATGGAGGACACTCTCTCCCAACCATTTTGGAAAATTATAATGAAAAAGCATAAGATATTTTTCTCAAACTTCTTCCATCTTAACACCTTCTTCGACACTTTTACACAGCTCCATACCTCTTCCAAGCTCGGTGACACTTTAGCAAGTAGGCTAATTCATTAAACAAGTGTCAACACCAAGTTGGCCTAGATTCCAACAAGTAAAGGGTTGGAATTAGTGCCAAAAATTCCTCTACTCTTCCTCAGACTCTTGCACAGCTTGCAACACCTTTGTACAACTATGCAACACTCTTACAAATAGGCCACAACACTTCTACAACAAGTCATGAAAATTAAGACCTAGAATACCAAACACCTCATCAATTCCATAATCAATACAGTCATAAGGTTGACATAAATGCATCATCTATAGCATCACAAGTTTGACATCCATGGAAACATCTAGACCATTATAACCAAACATTTGCAACACATTTTACCAGCACCAAACGAACAAATAGCATAACTAAACATCTGCAACACATTCTACAAGGTGGGCATCAAGGCCAAACAAAACCAGCTTCAACCATGAAAACCATAATTTCAACAATATCCCCCTTTGGAATTGGTGGAAACCACACATAATCTCCAGATCAATATTCTCTTCTTTCACTCCCCCTTTGACATCAATGACAAAGGGTCAACTCCACATAAGTCCAAACATTGTAGCATCTAATATTTTGCTACTCTTGTTGAATCTCCATCTCCTCATGCTATATCTGTAATCAATTTCCTTGTATCTAAATAGGTTACAATAAAAATGATGTATTTTACATAAATTGTTGGCTCCCACCAGCTAGGAGACTCAACCTTATATAAAAATAAATAGTCACCACCAGCTAGGAGACTCAATCCCAAATATATAGTGATTTAGTGACCACCAACTATTCCAACTACCACTTCCGCAACATTGTTACTAGCACCCACTAGCACAAAATCACTACTCCAACTTAGCAATCATCCACTTTCCAAAGGCCACTCCTCCATGACTATATGCAAACCTCGATTTTATTCATTTTCAAACTAGATCACCAAGACATTGCGCTCAAAAATATTCAACTCTGCTATCAAAACCCAACAACAAAATAGTCTCAATAAAATCAACATAAATAATCGTCAACCTAAATCTCCAAACCACACATCAATTCTCCTATGTTCTTGTTCTCAAAACCTATCTATAGTAGCAAATAAATCTGAATACAATAATTTAGCCATCAACATTAATCTACAGATCAAAATGAACTTATGCAGACAATTATCACATAGACACAATAGCCTCTTATGTAAATTCTTCTTCTACAATCAATCTGAAGTGCATAACCAATATATTTTCTTTATTACTATGTTGCAGGCCTTTTATCTGCTCACTCCATTGCTATTCGCAATCATGCACTATGTATCTATGTTCACCAATATTCCTAGAGAATTCTTCTTCTTTGTAGCTCTATTAGTCTCTCACACACACTAACCAACCATATTCCTAGAGAATTCCTCTTTTGTTTTGAGTTCATAGGTGCACAAATTTGATGAAATCCATCCATAAAAAACAATAATTTTGCATTAAAGGCATTAACACCCAATGGAGGACTTCTTCAACCATTTGCAAGCTTATCCCCTTCATTGTGAAGCTTCTCAGAATTACCATGTCGAATTTATCCTGATGTGCGCGAGGAATGCGGAGAAAAATTTGATTTGGGCCACATCTTCAGGGAAGACACTAGAATATCTCAACTATAGTCGCACGCATGTAACTAGAAATTCTAGGCTGGAATCTCGTAATCTCACTGAGGACAGTCTCTCCTCGAAGTTATGGAAAAGGATAAGGAAAATCATAATATATTTTTCTCATAACTTCTTCCACCTGAAAGTACACCTTCTTCAGCACCTATACACACCTTCAAACCTCTACCAAGCTCTGTGACACTTCATCAAGTAGGTTAATTCATTAAACAAGTGTCACCACCAAGTTGACCTAGCTGCCAACAAGTGAATGGTTGACATTAGTGCCAAAATTTCCTCTACTCTTCCTCGGACACTTGCATAGCCTGTAACACCTTTGCAAAACTCTATAGCACTCTTATAAATAGGCCAAAACACTTTTGCAACAAGTCATGAACATGAAGACCTAGACTGCCAAACACCTCATCAATGCCATCATCTAGAAAATCATAAGGTTAACATCAATGCATCATATAGAGCATCACAATATTGACATTAATTCCAACATCTATACCATTATAACCCATGCATAACTCAGACATCTACAACACATGCTGCCTAAAACCAAATGAACAAATAGCATAACTAAATATCAGCAACACATGATACAAGGTTGACATAAATGCCAACAAAAACCACCTGCAACCATGAAAACCATAATTTCAACAAGGTATAATGTCCATATTCTCTGCAAATGGCACAAGATTTTTTAGTCCATAGACTAGAATTATTGTTTTGTTTTTGTCTATTATTTGTACCCTGGTTTTGATTTTGGTTAGATTGGGGGGATTTCCCCTAGTCAGCACCCTCAGTTGTTTTTGTTGTTATTATTAGTTCCCCATGTCCTTGATTTCCTTTATGCTTATTATTCCCTTTTTTTTATTGGCATTAGCAGGGTTTGTACTGTTGAGTTGTATAAATTACTATTGTTGCTAAGGGAATGAAGGTTGAACAAAATTAACCCCTACATTTTTCTGAGCTAGGGGGTTATTTTGTTGTGGTGATGGGAAAGGGAAATAAGGGTTCCATTTATTAGTATTTGTGTAGGTAGTTTGGGAGGTTGAAACTCCTTCCAAAGCATGTGTTGGGTATTGATTCCCTTTTATAGGATGGTTTTGAGGAGATGCCAGTTAGTTAGGATAATATCCATTGCTTGAGGGTGTTGGTGTTGCGGATGTTCCGGTGAATTATTTGAAATGTGGTTGTGTATCATACATATTCCCAAGGTACAAGATAAAATTCTTTCGGTGAGGTTCTCGATCAACCCATCAATAAAATTTGATGTTCCAGGCTTGTCTTAAAAAAATGACTACAAGCAAGGAGCATTTGGAATAACAAAGTAGAGGTTCCATGATTGTGTGTAAATAAGCTCAAAATGTTGGGCTTTGCTTATGGCCTATTATTCTATTTTTTTCATGGTAGTGGCAATGTCTTATGAAATTGCAGGAAAAAGATATTTCAAGGAGAAATATAGAAGGATAGGTTATATTATGTCCACTTTGCAAATACTACGATGTTTCTGCCATTCATGAACATGATCTAAAATATGGGTGGAGGTAGTCTGTCAAAAGTGGGTTAACAATTCTAGCCCTGTGTCATGGAGAATTGGGAGCTGAAAAAGGTGAGGAAATATTTTTATAAAGACTAAATTTTTTTATGGGAACCTGTGGCCTCACTAGCGTACCATTTCATAGCAAGGATGGTGAAGGTGCATTGAAACAATCTCAGTCAAAATGAATCCTCAATGATGTTGGAGGAACGCCTTAGATAAAATGTCATGATATGGTTGGTGGGATATTTCCCCTATTTTCCTTGGAATTTAGGGATATTTGACTGTAACTGTAGAAATTAGTATACAATAAGCATGCATACATCCAGATTCCCCTGATATAACAATATTTAACTTCTTTTAAAATACAGAATCATTCCACTATTAATCCTTTGCAGGAAATTAATTGCACACACATGTGAAGCATAAATAAAAACAATCGCACATAACGCATTTGTTTAACAGGAAAGCCTGAAGCTGAAAACCCCAACTATCATATATTATGTATCATGGAGATCATGTAACAATCTCATACAAAGCTTAGTACATCAAGCTCTTAGTACAATCAATCGTCAAACACTAACATAGAAGAAATCTACAAATCCATGCACCAATCTCAGCCCTCCTGCTAGCCTGTCTCCACTGCGCAATCCAAGCTGATTACAAAGACCAATTTGATGCAATCCTGCTCTCCTTGACTGCATAATTATAATTGGAAACTCCAATGTATATGTATATGCAATCCATGCATCACTATGGTCACAACAGATAGTCTATCTCACCCTTTCACCTATCTCTACACTGGGTCTCCACTGGATTTGACATGCACTGTAGTTAACTGTTGTATTGTTAAGTTGATTAATGAGTTATTATTTGTGAATTAATTAACTAATTAATTTACTCCACTCTCACTAGTGTATCATTCAATTATATTATATACAACTAGCTCAACTGAGTCTAACTGAGTTAAACTGAATACAACTCCATGAACTACTCTTCCAACTCTGTCATAACTTTGCCACTTTATTTCTAACTGAGTCCTCCATGCATGAACTCCAGTAAACCCTTACGAATTGGGTAATTCCTTCAACCCACTGATTTGAAAAATCTGTATACTGAAATTAAGTGCTCCATGAGAATAAGTTGTTGTTTAGAGTCTGATTATTATTAAGAGCTAATAATAATCGACATGCATATATTTTTAGATCGATGATCTATAAATAGACTTCATCCAATATTCTAAAAATAGAATTTCATCTATTTTTCCAACTTGTCCAACCATCCACAAGTAGCATCCTGCAACTTCTAAAATATGATCATCATGTCTAAAAATAGACATATTCTAAAAGTAGACTTGCGCCAAAATAGCCTGCAGGCCCACTTAATGAAGGCGACTCTTTTCACTAAGCTCATCATCTTGTTGAATCTCAACACTCCCTCTCAACAAGATAGGGATTATCGTTCACCCCAATCCTGCCTCTATGGTATTCGAATTTTCTCCTGGTGAGCTCCTTCGTCAAAATATCTGCATCCTGATCCTCCGTAGGAATGTACTGAAGCAACATGATCTTCCGCTGCACACAATCTCTAATATGATGATAGCGGATATCAATATGTTTAGATCTATCATGAAACATAGGATTAACCAAGAGTTTAATGCAACTATGATTATCACAATGTATCACTATAGGATCTAAATGTGAACCGAACAAACCAACCAGGATCTTCCTCATCCATATAGCCTCACATGCAGCTTGACTTGCTGCCATGTATTCTTCTTTCGCTGAACTGAGTGCCACGAATCTTTTTTTCTTGTTGTACCAAGAAATTGTCGTAGATCCGATACTGAAAATCCCTCCTGATGTTCTCTTTCTATCTGTTGGGCTGCCTACCCAATCTGCATCCATGAAGCCATGCAACTTCACCTCATCCGTTTATCTGTACCATAAACCATACTCAGATGTGCCCCTGAGATATCTCAAAACATGCTTTCCTGCCTTCCAAAAGAGCTTGGTAGGCTTAACCATCGCTTATGAAAGTTGTTTCACTACATAGCATATGTCCGGTCTTGTATTAACTAAATACATGAGCGAACCCACCAACTGTCGATAAAAAGTGGCATCCGCTACCTCTGCCGATGTAGCATCCTCTTTCCTCCAATTTCCTGGAAGAGGAGTGTCGATAGGCTTGCGGCCTTGCATGTGAAACTTCTCCAGTATCTCCCGGGCATACTTGCCTTGAGACACAAACAATTCACCTTCCTGCTACCATATTTCCAATCCAAGGAAATAATGAAGGAGGCCCAAATCCTTCATCTCAAACTCCTTTGCAAGATTTGCCTTGCATGAGTGTATCAACTGCTCATCACCTGTTAGTATTAAATCATCAACATAAAGAAAAATTATTAGAAGCTTACCCTCCACCACAATTTGGTACAGGTTTGCATCTGCCTCACTCTTGGTGAAGCCAAATCCAGTGAAATAGTTGTCGATCCAAGTGTACCAAGCACGTGGTGCTTGTTTCAGCCCATACAACACACTTTTGAGCCTGCACACATGTGACTCGCTACTGAAGATCTCAAATCCTTCAGGCTACTCAATGTACGCCTCTTCCTCAATGATCCCATTAAGGAACAAAATCTTCACATCCATCTGATGAATGTGCCAACCCATCTGCACTGAGAGAGAAAGGATGGTTCGTATGGAAGCATACCGTGCGATAGGTGCAAAGGTTTCTTCATAGTCAATCCCCTCAATCTGTGAGAAGCCCCGGGCAACAAATCTTGCCTTATGCTTCTCGACAATCCCATCAGCAACTTGCTTTACCTTGTAGATCCATCTTGATCCTACAACTGATTTTCCCACCGGCCTTGGAACAATCTCCCAAGCACAGTTTCTGACAATGGAGTCATACTCCTCCACCATGGCATCTACCCATGTGGGCTCCTACACTTCTTCCTCAAAAGAATATGGCTCTGTCACGATACACTTGCTCATCAGAGCCATGTATCTAGTAAATAGGTCAGGTGAATGTCTCTGTCTACGCTGTGATGTAGGGACTCCTACATTTTGTGTCGCATCAAGCTTCAGTCTCTCAGCTTCTGTGGTACGCTTTCTTCCTTGTCTAATGTTTGATTTTGCATGAGTGGAATCCTCCACTCCATGAATCTCATCTTGTGGTTGATCCACATCTGGAGGCTCATCTTTCGGAACAAGTAGTTCCTTCACTGCATGCAAGTCTACCTCCCTCTCAAGCATAGCTTGTGCAGCACCCACGATCGTTCTGTTCTTCCTCTCCGCGACCCCATTTTGCTGTGGGTTATGAGGCGCTATGATTTTTCTTTGAATTCCTTCTTTTCTATATAAGTCTTTGAATTCGCCTGAGATGTATTCACCACCATTATCGCTCCGTAGAGCTTTCACTTGCTTCCCCAACTCCTTCTTCACCAATGCTTTAAACTCACAGAACTTTGAGAATGTTTTGCTCTTCTCCTACATGAAGAAGATCTAGCATCTACGAGAATATTCATCAACAAAAATAACATAATACCTATGGTTTGATGTTGAAGCAACTAAGAAAGGTCCACACACATCTATGTGAATTCTATCCAGGATCATCGAAGCACAGTTCTCCTTCTCATGAAAGGTGGTCTTCACATACTTACCCATAGTATATCCCTTGCACTGATCTGACTTCAAAAGAGTAACCTTGGGAATTCCAATAGAAATCTACTGTAAAATCTTCAAAGTGCCATGGTGAAGATGGCCCAATCTCATGTGCCATAATTCACCCTCATCCCGGCTAACCACTTCTTCTGCTTTGCCCACCATTGCAGCACAACTATCTACCTCCATCTTGTAGAGATTCTTAATTTGAACACCTATCTTCTTGGTTTGACCCATTGTTTTATGTCGAAGGAAAGCTTTTCCCTCACTGAAAACAACATCATAACCTGTGTCTTCAAATATTGCAACAGAGACCAAGTTCTTCTTCAGACCTGGAACATGCATAACATCCTTCAACAAGAGTGGATTACCAGACTCCCTCTCAAAGGTAATGGTCCCAATGTCGGTCGCATTGTATCGACCATCGTCGCCCATCTCTATATGCATCTGGAGGTCCTTCTCCTCCAAATCACTAAACAACTCCTTGTCTCCCGTCATATGGAAAGACACACCACTATCAAGATACCACACCAATCCCATATGGCTTGAAACCAAGAATGCGATCAAAGATAAATCAAGTTCAAATTGCGAGGCTAAGGCCTCTCCAGCTGCAACTCCAACCGCCTTCTTGTTCTTCTTCTGTGGGCAGTTAGTGGCGAAATGCCCATGTTCGTGATAGTGAAAACACTTCACTTTGGACAAATCCTGCTTCTTGCCTTTAGCATCATGTTTTGAAGGAAATTTCTTCCCCTTACCTTTCCTTGATTTGGCAGCCAAATCACAATTCTCTTCGTCTTCATTCTTTGGTGAAGAGCCATCCCTAGAATCCCTCCTTATCTCCTCCTGCACAAGATCCGACCAAAGTCACTCCCATCCCGATAGTTTCTCCCATCCATTGACAGAGTCTTCATAGCTATGCCAACTCTTCGGAAGCCCAAGGAGAGCCAATCTCACCAAGCCTTCATCATCAACAGTAACCCCCACACTTCCCAGTTCATCCTTGTAGTGGATAAAGTTTGTGAGGTATTTTGGAATACTGTCACCCTTCTCCATTTTTATTTTTCTGAGCTTGTCTTTTAAGTGCCAACTTCCTCTGGTCACATCTGCTTTGGAAAAAATCTATCAAATCCTTCCAAATTAAGAATGGAGTGACTTTCCCATGATGCCTGGGCACAATATGGTCCTTCACACCTTCCAATAGAATTATTCTTGTCTTTGATGTCTTCTTTTGCCATGCGTCAAGTAATGCAGCATCGCTAGATCCTGACTTAGGAACATCGCTATTGATGAACTCCTTCAGTCCATTATTCTCCAGCACTACCTCCATCCTATCCTTCCAGGATATGTAATTCAAGGTCCCATAAAGGTCATACTCCAATCGCAGCCCATTGAAATACATTTCAATGTATACTCAACTTCTGCACCAAGAATCTTCTGTAGCAAATTTGAATTTTCCACCAGCAAAAACTCAGCAATTCTTCACAATTGCAATCTTCAAGAATTAACATTGATCTGATACCATGTAGAAATTAGCATATAATAAGCATGCATACATCCATATTCCCCTGATCTCACAATATTTAACTTCTTGCAGAATACAGAATCATTCCACTGTTAATCTTTTGCGGAAAATTAATTGCACACACATGTGAAGCATAAATAAAAAAAATCACACATAACACAGTTGTTTAATAGGAAAGCCTGAAGCTGAAAACCCCAACTATTATATATTATGTATCATGGAGATCATGTAACAATCTCATACAAATATTAGTACATCAAGCTCTTAGTACAATCAGTTGTCACACACTAACATAGAAGAAATCTTCAAATCCATGCACCAATCTCAGCCCTCCTGCTAGTCTGTCTCCACTACGTAATCCAAGCTGATTAAAAAGAAAAATTTGATGAAATCCCACTCTCCTTGACTGCATAATTATCATTGGCAACTCCAATGTATATGTAGATGCAATCCATGCATCACTATGGTCACAAAAGATAGTCTATCTCACCCTTTCACCTATCTCTACATTGGGTCTCCACTGGATCTGACATGCACTGTAGTTAACTGTTGTATTGTTCAGTTGATTAATGAGTTATTATTTGTGAATTAATTAACTAATTAATTTACTCCACTCTCACTAGTGTATCATTCACTTAGATTAGATACAACTAGCTCAACTGAGTCTAACTGAGTTAAACTGAATACAACTCCATGAACTACTCTTCCAACTCTGTCATAACTTTACCACTTCAGTTCTAACTGAGTCCTCCATGCATGAACTCTAGTAAACCCTTAGGAATTGCGTAATTCCTTCAGCCCACTAATTTGACAAATCTGTATACTGAAATTAAGTGCTCCAAGAGAATAAGTTGTTGTTTAGATTTTGATTATTATTAAGAGCTAATAATAATTGACGTGCATCTATTTTTAGATCAACGATCTATAAATAGACTTCACCCAATATTCTAAAAATAGAATTTCATCTATTTTTCCAACTTGACCAACCATCCACAAATAGCATCCTACAACTTCTGAAATATGATCATCATGTCTAAAAATAGACTTGCGCCAAAAATATCCTGCAGGCCCACTTAGTGAAGGCGACTCTTTTCACTAAGCTCATCATCTTGTTGAATCTCAACAGTAACTTGGTTATAATAGGGGAACATTTTTTATCATGTGCAATGGGATTATTTGTAAGCTTTGTAAGATCTAGGAGGTTCAATGAAGCCACAAATGGTATTTTATTATTATTTTCTACCATAGGATGACCTTGCAGTATGGTGTTAAAAGGAGTACCCTGTGTGGTAGTGTTGGTAGGTGTACCTTGTGGGGTAGTGTTTTTGTTCCCCTAAGGGGTGGTGATAGGGGTACTTTGAGAGGAATTCATTCCTAACAAAGTTGCACCAAGAATGGATGTGCCAAATAAGGTAATTGGATTTTTCCTACTATGAAAATGTGGTGAGAGATCAATCACTCCTCCTAGTAAAGGTGGGGGCTCATGTAGGTGCCTAGAGTGATGGATAACCCTTGGGTCCCCTATGGTGCACTAGTAAGTGTGTGAAAAAAGATTATCAAGGGGTTTTTTTATCAAACCAAATGAATCACGCCAAAAATAAATGGTTAATTTTCCATTTAACACTTTTAATGTGTGAATCGATCAACAATGATTTGTGAGGTTTTGTGTATGACAAAAAATCCTAAAATTCCTAGTGTCCTTTCTCTCAATCAATAACTAGGATTGTGAAGGTTTTGTAGAAGGGTACTGGGGCCACATCCTGAAAGTAATAGCGATGTTTCCAACAACAACAAAACAACCAAGGTATGAAAGAGGGTTATAATGAGAGGGCATTGGAGACATGTCCTAAAACTACTGTCGATGCTTTCAATGGCCTAATTAAAATCGCCTCTAGGTGCAAGTGCTCCAACACCTACCATCTATAGGGAAATATTCCCTAAATTTTGGCCACTGAGATACCTACATCCAATGGGAATGAGAGAATATCATATTTTTCTTGTCAAATTTAAACACAGAGCCCCTACCTACAAGTGTTAGGAGATAACAAGGAGGCTTTTGATAATCCTTCATCTAGGCCTTTCCCCTTCACATGTTTCATCTCATTATTGCTTTTGTCACTAGATGGTGTAGGATTTGAAATATCCCTAAAAATATAACTTCTATGTTTCAAATGTAAACAACCATGGTGGCTTATGGGATGCCTACTCTTATGGTCCTAACCTAAACTATAAATTATTTTGTGACCCCTATAGGGAATTTAATTGGTTCAAGTTAATGTTTATTTTAAGAGATTCTTTACTTTTCCTTAGGGTGTGCAACAAGAGAATACCCTTTGAATAAATTTTAAGTGGGTTTATTATGTGATATTATGGTGTGTGCAAGGTGAATGGTGATCATACAAAGTGTTTGAATTGCAACAATGTGGATATGTGATGATTCTTTACAATTCCCCTTGATTACACTGTGTTATGTTATTCCTTGCAAAGAATAAAAATATGTGTAGATAATGGGCCACTTACTTTTCCTAATTATGTTATGTGAGCATATAGGGAGACGAAAAATTAATGCTTTGAGAAATTTTTCATATCCCCCCATAGGTTCACCACAAGGGTGAAATGGAGGGAGGGCCTACTTTCTTTCTTAGTAACACCAACTCCTAGTCCCGAAAATGGAATTGATTTTCAAAACAAGTAAATATGTGCGGATTATGGCCACTACTTCTTTCATAGTTAAGATATATGTAATTTCCAATTGAAAGGGAGATGGTAGGTAGTATTTTAGGACCTTTTTGGATCCCCCCATAGGTTTTCCACAATGGTACAAGGGAGGGAGGGCCTACTTGTGTTCTTAATCACACTACACCTAGTCCCAACATACAAAATTTTAAAGTAAAATATAAGAAAAATACTCTAATTATAATGATTAATAAAATGAAATTTAATCATATCTAAACTATAAAAAAAATTGTAGGTAGGTCACTAAAGGTTGCCAAAACACTCAGGAAAAGGAACAATGAGAATTATGGTTCCCTTTGTCTCATGGGTTATGTTTTGCACAGTTGCAAGATGCGTGCAACTATATATTCAAAATGACATAAGACCATATCAAAAATTTGAAAAGGAACGCTTTCATACCGTAGACATGTCTAAGGGAGACCTGCAAAATTTTAGAAAATTAATGTGACCAAAACCAGATGAAAAATAGTGAGAAAAGGCCTGTAGAAAAACCAATTATATTAAAAAAGGTAATCCAGTCGAGTTTCCATTTTGTACAGTGTGTTTGGTATCATATGAGTCCCAAATCCACCTTCCTTGTAGTTAGTTACTTCCTACAAGGAAATATACAAAAAATGAATGATGTTATTAATTAAACTACATGGACTAACAAAGCATTGAATTAAGTGGAAACAATACATAAACAAAAACTAAAACTAAAATAAACGAAAACAACTTAAAACAAGCCAATGAAGAAAAACAAATCAACAAAGGAGTATTAAAAGGGTCATATTTATTGATTGCTAGTAGTGGAAGAGTTAAAAATGAATTTCAAAGACACTTGAAGAGATTTGATTGAGAAATGGTGCTCATTATCTCTCAACAGGTATTTCCTCTTCTAAATCTATTTTGCAATCTCTTTCTATCTAAAATAAGCAAAGAAAACTCTCTCAAATGATGGAATTATCCTATCATTGGTATGCTCAATTGCTTTGGAGAAATTTTGGCAGCATAACAATGCAAAACTTCTTCTTGTTTTTTGGCTCTCCATGCTCTTGCATTTATATAATTTTTGAACACTCTCTCCCTCCTTTGGTTCATCAATGAGGTTGTTTGGCTCATATATGATATGAGATCTACCATCCTCTTGCCATTAAGGCTTCTTGAGGCTCGAGGCTCAAATGGTCAGCTCATCTCAAGAGTTCGAGTGTTTTTCAAGCAAGTGTGCCTCCTGAGGCATTTATTGGTCTTTTTTAAACCCTTTCGTATATTAAAGAAAAAGTTGCAAGGGTGTAATTACATGTCTTTGGAACACCCGCGAGGGTTGATTTTTAAGTCAAATTTAGGAAAAAAATTTGATTTTTTCTTTTTATAATGTTTCCAACTCAAAATGTGTCCTATGTACATGTTTCTTACTAACTATGAGTTCCTTATTTCGTGTACAAATGAGTGTACCATTTTTTCATAATAACATAGTCTTATTCAATAACAACTAACCTTAGAAGTGAACATTATGTTGTAATGAAGAGGGTATTCAACTATATATGAGGTACTTCTATATATTCAATTTTCTCTCATAGTGATGTTTTATGGGACCCACAACTTAATGGATATATAGGGTTATGTGGGTTCTAATAGAGTAGGGGATGTAGATAGAAGGATATCTACAATTGGATATGTGTTTCAACTATTTTTTGGAGAAGTTTAATGAGTAGGCTACAAGTTGTGGTCACTTTGTCCACTAGAGATGAAAAGTATATGGAAACTACTCATGCATTTAAGGAGGCCACTTCACTTATTAAATTGTGTTCAGATGTAGGGTTGATTCAAACAACCAGTACAATTCAATTTGATAATAACAATGTCATTTGTTTAGCTGAGAAACTGGCATTTCATGCAAATACTAATCATATTAATATCCAATGCCATTCTTCCTAGGACATGGTAAAGAATGGAAAATGGTGATGTTGGAGAAAGCTAACACTTTAGAAAATGTTGCACATGCACTAATAAAACCATTGAGTATAGGTAAATTCAAGTGGTGATGTGAGTATATGGCCTTTATGGACCCTAGTAGTTAACTCTTATTTTAATACATTCTCCCTTGGAATTTTTCCAATTATATGACAAAAAAGATAATGTTGGGACATGTGTGTCATACGACTTGTATTTGTGTAGAAAAGCAACCACTTCAATAAATTCTTAACAATAGTAGGAATCAATGTTGAGCATAATACATAACAAATATTGACCAATAGCAAGTAATGAATGTTGAGGAGTAGAAAGTTATTAATGCTAAGCAATAAAAATTGGCTAATTTTAGCCTAATGGTTTCCAACATGTGGTGGTGGAAAAACATAAATGGTTTAGTGTTAAATTATACCTATTATTGAGGGCTTTGGTATGAGGAATGTGAGTGAGTATTTTAAATTATTAATATACTATCAAAATTTCTCCAAAACATTTATGTTATTGAATACTCTAGTTGAGAGCATGGAAACTTTGTGATGTATCCTAAAATATGTTAGTTACTAAATAATACATTGTGTGTGCTTCAAAGTGTGGTATTTTTAATCCCAAATGGGGTTTACTTGGGGAATATTTGTGTAATGGTCTGATATTTCTTTTAAAAAAATTATTCTTATCATTTGCAACTAACTATTTTAATTCTTATGCATATTATTCTCTCATTTTTTAATGTAGGAAGCATATTTTTAACCTCCACTTCCTTCCATTTTAATCCATATCTATGTTCTATATGGTAAGAGATTAAGAGAGCATAATCATTAGTATGAATTTCACTGTCATTATGAATACATACCATGGATCATTCCATGTTCTAAAAATACATAATATGTTTACATATAAATGTTTCTTGATTTACATACTCACTGGCAAGGAAAATTTTAAGAAACCCCCCCAAATTTATGTGTATAATAAATGGGTGAATCCCCACGGTATATAGAAAAATTTATAGCCTATTTTTCCCATAATATAATATACATATATATTTATTTAGTGAATCTTTCATTGAATTATAAAATTTTGTTAAATCTTGGCGAGTTTTTCAATATGTCATAAAGAACTACAAATTATTGGCTAATCTTTTACAAAATTAGAAAACATTGTAAAATCTTGGCTAATACTTGGTAATGTATATAAATATATATAATAATAAGACAAAAGTTAGTTAAACAATAATATGCTCATTTTCCATGTTTGGGAAAAGAAACATCATGGGTAATGTTGATCACAGTTCTTACTATACGTTGTTGCAAATATTTTTGCAAGTTTTTATCATGTTTTACCACAAAGTTCTTATTGCATCCTAAGCATAAACTAGTTGGAGAGGCACTCCCAAAGGTGTATGATGTTGAACTAAAGAATTTATTATGCTAAAAATTGGCTTCGACAGATCCAGATAGCTCATTTATATTCTATGTAGCTCATATTATAGATGCTTCACATGAAAATAAAGTCTATGAATAGCTATATCAAAATCATGAATCTTTACATCAATTTTTTTTAATTTCTTATAAATTGCTTCTCTAAAAGGTAGATACTTATCCAATTCCTTGGCTTTGGATAAACCAACAACTTTGAAATTTGGTGCTTCCTCACCATATCTAGGTCTTCAACCTCCTTTTAGGATCATAAATATTACGATAGTCGTTGCACTTTATCCTATAGTTCACAACTCTAATAATGTTGAATTGGAAAGAAATTCCTTGAAACCATACAAAATGAAAAATGAGAATGAATGGAAGATAAATCTGCATTGAAACTTAATTTCCTACATGACAACCAAAAAGGTAATAACAAAAACTCACTAAAAATACAATTAATGAGTTAAAAAATATAACACATAAATTTAAACAATAGTCTCTACATGTTCATTACTTGGAAAAACATGTCACAAAACAATCATCATCAATGGATTTTGCACTTCAAGAATGATAGTGTACTAAATAGTTTATCAAGCTCAACTAATTACATGTGATTATTCTTTGGTCTTCGAATCAAAATATAACTATATTTGAGGAATGTCGGTCTCATGATAATAGGTCTCCTATGATGAAGATATAGTGTCCTAGTGCATAGACCATTTTTATATTCACTTAACTAAGCAAAGCTCATTTTTATTTCTTAATAAACAATAAGTATTTTCAAAGAAAATATCGAATAAAAATAGTAGATTCTAAAAGGTAAATATTATTAGTTATGTCACAAAGTGAAAGGAAATAAAAATTAAAAATATTTCATTGAATAATTAAATATATAAATAACCCTGATGAGGGTGGATGATCAGAGGGGACGGTGTATGGTTCGTGGTGGGCATATTAATGGAGAGAGACCCGTGCTTTGAATTGGCAGGGCTACTACGACAAGTGGCGCTGAAATGGTCAAACCATCGATAGGAGGAACACCTTCTTAAAAATTCAAATGGTCTACAGTTGCTTATGTTTTGGTCTCTTGGTTTGGGCAAATCTGAGGGAGGCTTTACGAACACTAAATATGCACATGACAACCTATGCATGCTCGTTGGTTTTGGAAGCGTTGTATTTTTTGGGGATGGAAATTAGCATATTTACTTTGTCTCAGTGCTTACTCAAGTGTATTTCAGGGTGGTGTGGGATCCAAGGGAGAGGTTTTGTGGATGCTTGAAAGACCCTCTTGAATTGTGGGTGGTAGCTCCTATTGCACGGCTTCATTTTGTGGAGCCTAGCTTCTAAGGATCCTTTCACACCCTCGGTAACATAGTGGTAAGTTGGGTATCTTTTGTTGGTTTCAATCATCATTTTGGTTATGTTGTTTGGACGAGATTGGTGTGCTCGCCTCAACTCCTATTCTGGGGCCATAAGTTTCTGTTGCAAATATTTAATTTGGGGTTTTTGAGGAACACAATCAATGGGTTACATTGTCATCTCATTTATTCTGAAAGGGGACCCTTTCATGGCACTGGTGTCAATTTGACTATGTGAAAGGGATGGTGTCAACCTTGGTGCATTGGACATGCCAGGATACATTGGACCCTCTATGTGTCTCAATTTTATTCGGAGGTGTGAAGTAGTGAGACCTGGGGGAGTAGATTGTTTCACTATAATTTGGAGACCCTTGCCTAGTTTCGGGGAGATATTGTGTCCATGTTGCATCAGTGAGGTTGAGCCCAGCAGGGAGCAATACCTCAAGGTTAGCAAGGAAAGTGAGTTGGTAGGGCAAGAGTGACAAATGTAGATGCAATAAGTGGTGTGCATTTAGTGTTGGAAGTGGCCCAGGCTTAGGTTGAGTGGAGCAACCACCCACATTGGACTCTATCACGGAGCAAGTGCACAATGTTGTAGTCGCAATAGAATATATTCAACAACAGTGATGCGATGATGGGAATGAGGTAATATCATTCCTTAATGAAAATTAGTAAAATCAATGGGATATGTTAGACTGTCTAGTTTTTTTGCACTAGAGCTAGCACTGAGATTGCGAAATATTGGAAGAAATGGAGGCTCACCTTGCTCACATTGAATTTCATGGTCACAAGGATCCTAACCATGTTGTGGCCCCAGGTGTTGCTCAAGCACCAGATATTCACCCTTAACTTATGTTTTCTGCTAGTTATTTTTTGTCTCTTCATGTATTTTGGTCAATCTGCCATTTTTTTATTTGGGGATCATGTAAAAAATTACACTCCCTTCTCAGTTTTTGTATTGCTTTCCTAGCTAACAAAACCGGTCAAAGTGAAGTTGGGAGAGATTTTGTTGTACTCTTTTGATGAATTACTAAAAATATTTTAGCAGCCTATATATATATATATATATATATATATATATATATATATATATATATATATATATATATATATATATATATATATATATATATATATATATATATATATATATATATATATATATCAAGAAATCCCTCAAGGGGTAGCTCAATGGGTGATGGATATTAAATTGAAGTGTTATGTGGGGGGAGGTTCGAGGTTAAAATACCTCGATGCATTTGTTCCTATGAAAGGGGTGTACATAGGAAAATAGGGGTTGTAGTGGTAGCAGTTGGAATCGAACCCATGTCACATGAGTACAAGACTAGCCTATTTGTCTATTCCTCTAGATACAAACAAAAAGTAAAAGATATAAAGAAAATAATAATTATTTTGGAAGGAAAATGAATTCATATATTAATACTAATACCATATCATTCTCAAATCACCACAAAAAAAGGATAAAAATGGGTATTTTTTACTCATCAAACGTCTTAAATTTAGCTGAAAACTTTAAATCAATAAAAATAAGATCAAACCAATTGTTCCATAGCAATAAGTTCATGTAAACATCAAATGAGAACTAGAAGCATTCAAGAGATCATAATTTTTAACCAAAACAAACCCAACAATTTCAAACTTGGAAAAATGATCCACATGCAATAAGAAAGCGAACATTTAAGATTTACCAAGATATTGGAGCTAGACATAAAATAAAAACAAACAAAAAATCATCTAATTGAAATGATTCCATTCTTGCTTTAACAAAAGCCTTGTTAAATTAGTTATTTATCAATTTTAATATGAGGACACTATCTCTGCGAAAAAATATATCCTCACATCCAAATTCTCGCTTCATTTTATATCACAGACAAAAAAAGGAAAAAGTAATAGTTAACTATCAATACATCAATCTTAAAATAATTTGCATCAAGGAAATGGGGCTTCAATGTTACAATAAAAAATAAAAACTATATAACTTCTTCTTACCTCAAATGCAATGTCAATTTGGCATATAATAACCTTAATTTGGTAAATAATTTCTAACCTACTCCAAAAATAGAGGAACAATAAATTTAATCAAATAAAAAGAATCACATCATTTGTATTATTCCATTCAATGTTTCTTATGCTACCAATTGAACATGTATACAAAATTAAGTGTCCCCTTCACCATCATGTATATTGGAATAGATAAAATCTTGTGGTATATCAATTTCCCAACTCTCATTTTTTCCTCATTGTCTTCATTATGAACACAATATTCTCTATATGTACCATCATTTGGAGCCTCGAAACTATCATGTTCCATATCAATTTCATTAAAGAATTTTGTTATATTGTTTTCACCCCTTCTATCACAGTCTGATTTCCAAAGAGCTAGTTCTCTTTCATATTAAAAGTTGTTAATAACATATTTTGTTACATATAGTCCTAAACATATGTTTATTAATCTTGTTCCTCAAATTTGACTTCAAAAATTATAGTGTACTATATATCCTCTCATCCTCCACTTATACCAAAATCATGGTTTGACACGAATATACTAATTTGAATTATTTTGATATATTTTCTTGTAAGTATTAGCTAGCACCTAAAATAGTCCATAATCCTGTTATTGCACCATATATAGAGGATTCTCTAAAATAATAAATTGTTTCCACATTTTATCAACAAATCATGTGGCTTGTTGAAACAATTTTGATGAATCCAAAATACCTTGAATTTATTCTTCATGTATTTGGACCTTATGTCAAAAATGGTGTACCAAAGTTTTTAATTTAGCCATGAAGTCATATTTTAAAGTGTTTTGACACTTTTGATTATTCCAATTTTGAGGATACACCATAGACATGTCCTCCAACAATTCATCTCGTGGAAATTGTTCTCTTATCTCTGATGAAAATTTTGTTAAGTTGTGTTTTACTTAAATGACAACATTATTGAATATGTCTTTTGGAATAGGGAAATCTATGGTGAAACATATTTTATTGTAAATATAATGAAAGGGAACCGTATATCCATACACCGACACACATAATACCCCTTTTCCATCAAACTTCAAAAAAAAATTAGCATTTTCTATACTAATGATTATATTCCAAATTGTAAAAAGTGGACCCGTAAAAGACTCTAACATCATATACAAATTATCTAATAAAATACATGTTAATTTTCTTTCATTTATGTATTATGTTATATACATTGTGCGACTTTGAGACATTTTCACAAGAAAAATTATTCCATCTAGCATAGGAATAATTCCCCTAAATTTTAATGGTGTCTCTATCTCATTTAATTGAAAGAGTAAGATATTGAGTTTTGTCTACACGAAAGAAATGTTCATACATCATCCCTACCAATGATTGGTACTCGCTACATAGTACTTGAGTTGGTCTATTCAATGAGATATGTCTTGTATCAACATCTTGTAATAGTGTGTTTACATTAATAACACCATCAGCAAATTTTTGAAACTCTGGAAATCATTTGGGACTACAAAAAAGGTATGCATAATATTCTCGTACAATATTTTCAAATTTTTAAATCGATTAAAACTTGCTTACTATTTTAAATGTAAAATTCATCATTTGAGCCATACAATGAATACTTAACATATATGGTGAAGTTGATAGTTGTAGTCTAACACAAAGGCCATTTATTTTTCCTTGCATTATTGATGCTTCATATGCTCTAACACATACCAAACTTTTTTCAATCATTAAATTATCCATACCACCAATACCCTTCAAATTATTAATAACAAGTTTATAAATATTTTTAGTTGTAGAATTCTACCTCATTTTATGTATCCCAAGTATATGTGAATTCCTAATATGGTAATTAACTATATAGATACTCATGCAGATCCATGAATTCTAATCAATAATTGTGACCTCATCTAGTGAAATTGACAAAAACATAGCATTTGAAATCTTTTGTTTAATATCATCCTTTTCTACTTGATCTAGATATATTTCCTAGATCCAATCACTAGTTATAGACCAATGTAAAGATAGAAAAATTCACACCTTAAGAAAAGATAGGTATTTCATGTAATGCGGATAATATGCCATTGGACGACCTTTAGATAAGATGTGAAATATATTACTTAATTATGTCATCTTGAATAACAAATTTCTTTCCATTGTCTTTCCAAATAGATATTTGGTGGTTCCTCCACTTGCATCAAGCTTTCCCTTACCTATTAAATATTTCTTATACTCCTCTTCAAATTTGACATGTTTCCATCTAATAATACATGTATTCTCACCATTTACAATTTTCTTCTCATACACCTTTCCTACATGCTTCTCTATTGTATCTAACCTATTTTGAAATTTCACTTCCTTTCCAGTTTTCCAACTACATGCATTGCATCTAACTGCTTATGAACTTTCATTCTCATTTTTTGGAGGCAATTTTTCAATATATGTAAATATTTGGACCAAATCTGCTTGGAATTTTCTCCCTATGTCCCATTGGCATTTTTTTCTTTTCCTAAATGTGTTTGATCCTTTCCCAAGGAAGAACTTTCAACATTTTCAATGTGAATTTCTAGTGAATATGCATTTATATCACTTTGATCACTAGGGGAACCTATTCTCTCATCTCTTATTTCGATATTAAACACATTCTCACAAGAGTTGACATATCCTTCAATGATAGGTTGTTCAATTGACTTTGAAGCGTGAAGATAATGTGTATCTTTGGATTGAGACTTTTGAAAGTAAGATAATACATCTTTTTGTCATATTTTTTTCTTCCCACAATCGATATTAGACATCTCAATGAATATTCCACAATTGAAATTTCATATTGATTTAGAAACCAAAATCAAAACCTACATGAAAAAAATAATATAAAATTAGTACAATTCTTACCCAGTATAAAATATCTATATCTATTTACATTTTTTATATTTTTCATGAAACTGAATTCTATGAGAAAACATACATTGAAAAATAAAAGATATAAAAAATAAGTTTACATCAAGAAGAATTACTAAAAATAAGGATTGGTGGTAAATGAATTAAGAAAGGAAAAAACAATTACAAACAATTAAAACTTCAATTAAGCTACATATTGTTGCTTAAACTCTTGTTGAATGAAATGTTTAGTCCCATAAGCAATAGTAGAGGGGAACCTACTAGGTAAAGTATCTAATGTCACCTATGCAGCCTTGTCTCTCAGATTTAGGTCAAATGAAAGGTCCTAAAATAAGGGGCAAATTGAAAAGTACTAAGAATTAGTTTTTACTATCTTTTACAGAATTTTTCTTACATGATGCCAGGATACTGGGTTAAACAGATCCTAGCATATAAAAACTCATGTGCTTCCTTCAATATTAAAAATCTCAAAAAAAAATCTTCATTAAACAAACATTTGACTCAGCTTAAAATATACATAACAGAATTATAAAAACAAAATACTGATTGATATTAACACAAAATTTCAGACTCAATCATTGGTCGAATATTACAATGGATGGCCTCTCGGCTCTCAGCCCTCTTACAAAAGCTCTCAAACCATTTCTCTCACTCTCTCTATATTCCTCACTTCCTCTCTTGTCTTTCATCCTCACACAATCCTCCTATTTATACATAAATATGAATTTATTCCACTCCATAATTTCCTCCACACAAATCTCAACTAAAATCTAAATTAGATTTATCTTTTTTTGGACCCAACTAAGTCCCGTTTATGGAATTCCTAATCCCTAGATTATCTACCTAATTCAACTCCACTCATATCCTTTAGTTTATTAAAAGAATATTTGCAATAATCCTCACTTACAATTTTCTCTCTTAATTTATTAAAAATGAGCAAAATAATTAATAAAATAATTAAAACACCTCACCCCGTAATTACACAAATGAATAATGAAAATTTAGCTTTGATGCTACTGCATCAGACTCCCCATGTAGAGAAGTTTCCATAGACTCCTATCTATGAGTTCTGTCACTTTTCTGTAATAATGCGACGGCCACAAGTCCTGATGACTTGCTCCCTCTAGGATTCCAAACTTTGTTCTGTCGCTGGTCCTTCAAATTATCAACTCAATTTGGTAACTCATCACTCACTCTGTCAATCAGATTCCATCGACTTCTCCAACACTTTCTTTCACCAATTCCTCAGAGTAATTCCTCTTTGTCTAATGTTTTCGTCTCCAATTGTGTTGAACATTCAACTTTCTACAATGAAGAATAATCAAGAACTCCTTCTTGATTACAACTATATTCTTTGATTTCTTTTATAGCAATAATTTCCTCATCCGATGTTGTACCTGCATTCATCCACACACTGTTAGTTTTAAAAAGATAATACCTTTTGGCCTCTTTTGATGCTTCAAGCACCAATCTCCCATCATCGACTTTTTGGATTTCAGTAGATCTTGTTTTGAACTACTGGTTGCTTTCATATTTATCCTACTAGATCAATATTTTTGTCTCCTTTATGTCTCTACAGACATATCTTTCTTGCTACCCCTGATCTTCCATCTCAACTCCAAATAATTTCTGCTCAATTTCTCTGAGTTCAACATCATATCTGTTAATGTCATTTTTTGTATCCACAGTTACATTATTATTTGAAAATTTATAACATTTATTCAACTCTATAGATGTTAAAAAAAAATCATCCCTATCATGCATAGTAACTGCAATCTATTATGTATCAGATTCTGCAGGTTTCACTTCTCCCTCAGGTTCTTTAAGCCATCGTTTCAAGAAATCAATTTCCATGTGAAATATTTCCAGCATTTCATCACAACCTTCATTCCCAGCTTCATTCTTCTTCGGACAATCTTCCTAAGTTATCCTGTTTTCTATTTCATCACACTGCAAAATTTTGTCAGCAATTTCATTAAACAAATACATTTGTTTACCTCCTTGGAATATCTATTTGGCATTTCCATTATGCTCCTACTCCATAACAGCTTCAACTGGCTTTACCCCAAACAATAATTCATTTATTATTTCTTCCTGTTGCAACAAATCAATACCTTCCTCCTTTGAAAGGCATTCTCCATCACACTTCACCTCAAGAGTTTCATTCTTCTTTGTGACAGTTCCACTAGACTGTCCACCATATTTTGCACATCCTGCAAACGTACATAAACTATGAGATTTAAAATTACAAGGCTTCATAGCCTCATCTGCTTCTCTTAAAAACACATCTTTAGATTCTTCTAAACTATCCCAATATTTCATGAGATATTCCTCATTGATCTCTTCACCCAGAATTTCACCCTGTTCTGGGCCACAAATGGAAACATCCATTTTTAACTCAGCCTTTCTGAGTTCTTCACACCTCATTTTAACACTTATCATCTGCTCGAGCTTCCTCAGATCTTCTGTCAACTGTATGTTTACCTGTTGTTCCCTCTTTGCATGTAGTCTTTGCCACTTCACTTTCTTCCTCATGGTCCAACCATGTGTCTAGTCTTTCACATTTCTCTGCAAAAATTCCATCAACAATTCAAGGTGAACTGTTATCTCTGCCTTCTCCCACTCATAATATTCATCAGTCAACTGCTCACATATGCCACTTACCTTGGAATTTTCCTTATTCCTTCTTCGTTTGAGATCTCCATCAGATCTTCTGAAATAACTATCATCGGTCATCTTCTCCTCCTTTTTTAACTTCATCTGTTCACGTGTGGATTTCATTTGAATCCTCTTTTCAGCAAGCCTTCCTACTTGTCGTCAAAAATGCAAGCTCTCTTCCTACGCTTGACCTCTTTCAGTTCTCTGTCTTGGAATCATCTCTGGGAAATTCTCTTGCTTCACTTTGATGCAAACAACAACTGCAGTAATGCTTGTGATATAATAACCAAACTCTTTGGGTGTCGGGCTCTGCCGATCATGCACCCAATTACATTCAAACCTTTGAATTTTTTTTATGACTCTTTGACTTTATACTTTACATCAAATTTTCATCTTGGATGAAAAATACTCAATATTAACTCGAACTATCCAAACTTTCATTTAACCCTAAAATCTTTTTGACTTCAAGGCTTGACTCGATAACTTCACAATAGTGGATATTTTGACTTAATTCAAGTTATACAATCTTCCAACAAACATACACCCTTAATACATTTTATGATGTAAAATCTTCACTCTCTCTCACACTTCATTGTTATTAAAGATCATCAGTTTCCAATGATACTGAAGTCTTTAATCGAAATGCAATCCAGGTTTTCCAATATTTATTTTATGGTGAAAATAAATAAACCATTCAATTTTCAACATTCAAAAATAACTTTATGAATTATCATACCTTATGCTCCCATTAAGGTTATTTAACAAACCTTTCCCTTGCATTTTCAACTCTATGGATTTCACTCTTTTGTGCCATCTTTGTCACTGTGACAACTTGCATGCCCTTCATACCATAAGCTCATCATTTTTGTGCAAATATTTTTCCTGCACTTTTATGCACCATACAACATCAATTCACATCTCTTCACCTATGTATAGAGAACATGTTTTCAACCTCTTCGATGAATAATGTACATTTCGTACATTGTGTCCATCCTGAACAATTCCTCCTTAGATGTCGCCACATGATGGTAAAATAAAGATTTTACAACATCAAGCAATTGTGTTTTCAACCTTAACACAAATCAAAATAATTCTCCCATTCCAACTACAAGATTTGGTCCAAAATGACTTAACCAAAACTGCGAAGAACCCACATTATGCATAATAAACCCTCTCACATAAAAATGCATACTTATTTTTATATCACCTATGATAGCGCATTTTTCATTCATTTTCCATTCATTTATACCTCTGCATTTGCAACATTTTCACTCTTTCATAACATTTACAAAAGATCAACTTCTCAAGTATGGCAAGGAAATTTAATCATCCAGATTTTAAAATTCCTCTACTCAATGAATATTGATTCATTCAATGAGCACTTACCTTGAATATTCTTGTGGTTGAAATGATCCAACCCTTCTCTCGCGTATTCTTTTAGGAATACATTCAAGCCTCTACAGACTTTGTCTCCACACCAAAATTCGATGCACTCAACCAATGCACACTTTAATATTGCATGTATCAAGAAATTATAATATATATAATTCCAAATAATTTAGACTCTTCATTTGAATTCTTGATTTACTTTACTTTGAATGTGCAAATTCCATTCTCTCCCCAACAAATAAATCTCTTCCTAGCAATTTTGTAACATAAATCTTTTCCAGCAAACAATGTTTGTAAACCTTCAAGGTACGCACAATATCCCCTCCTAGATTAAGCCAAGTTCCCTCATCTCAATCTCTTTGGTTTCTCTTCAATTTCAATTTCTTGGCTTTGAAAACATGAAACCTTAATGTAACAGAATATCCTTCCAAGATTATATTTTCCAAAAACGTACATGAACTATTTTCAAAAACCTTACCTCAATCAATCCTAGTGACCTTTTCTTATGCTAGAAGGTGGTACCGTGGAAATATTGGATCCATACCTTGAATATTCCGCTAGAGCTGCACCTCTTTCACAAGCCCCACACATGCCTTTTTTAAGTGCCTTGATACAAGTAGCTTCCAAAAATTTGATGTATAAAAGCAAATTTCCACTTAAAATTTATATAGCAAAATTTTTCAATTTTACTAAGACCCAGATTTACTCCCCCCAATGATGGAATTGATTCCTTCCTCACCACTTAATGTGAAATTCCAATTTTCTTACTAATTAAAAAACATGTGGCAATGATCTATGCTGCAGCTTTTTAATTCTACAAACTTCATTCCAAACCCAACGGAATCCTTAAAAGATCATTGTTACATATACAATAATAACAAAATCGAAGTCATGCATTTGGAATAAATTCAATGCAACCTTTCGTGGTTGCACCCAAGGTTCACACACCCAAACACTGTTATCAAAAATACGAATCAACATCACCATATCCCCGTTACATGACTTGTAAACAATTTTACCTTTTGTAGTTGAACCCACGATTCACACGAATCATATTGCTATCAAACCAAAGGTTACCACAGAATCCACAAGCTCGGCTCATAACAATCATCGCCGGCCTCCCAAGAAACTATGGCCAAGTCGTAAGGTTCAAACTTGTCATATGGTTTGTTGTATGTAATCATATGTTACATGACTTAATCAACCTGGAGACATTTACCAATGTCGCGGATTCCGTCTGTGATAAACGTTTTACCGCTTACCAGATGTTACACCCTCTGCAGCACGAGCTCACAATTACACAACTCGTCGACTGTGGCACGTATGCCATGACATATATTCCTGTGATGCAACCGCTTGATGCTGCTATGTCGTGGTGTCTATGCTTGTGGTGTCTCTACACCAAAATTTTGTTAAATCCATATTACATAACTCTGTTAACGCGGATGCTAATTCACTAATGCCGTGGATTATGAAATAATACCTGTGATAAAACAATATGCAGCTCACCCTTGTGCTACACATGGTGCTCACCTGTTAGGATTACCTACGATATTACTTGGAATGGATATCCCATGCCGTATGTAATATATAGCTCATTAACCACATCGCTCATGGTGTCTTTGCTGTGGCATCAATGTTGATGTCGTATGCCTTCTTCACCTGCGATGTTGCCTTCGCCAAAATGCATTAGGCCCTCACGCAGCCTCCACAATTTAAGATCACACACCCAAAACAAGCCTGCACTCTTGCATTCACATTCCTGCAGTCACACACTCAAATATATAGCAGATATATATATAAATTCATAGACTCAATGCGCCACATAACTCAATTAACTCTTAATCTAGCAATTCGATCTACTCTTCTCACTCACAACAATAAATCAAATGAAATAGCCTCAATGTAGGAGAGACTCATCCTCCAACTCATCTCCTTAGGCTCTGATACCAAATGATGCCAGGATATTGGGTTAAACAGATCCTAGCATATAAAAACTCATGCGCTTTCTTCAATATTAAAAATATCAAAAAAAAACTCTTCATTAAACAAACATTTGATTTAGCTTCAAATATACATAATGGAAAGAGAGCTATACAAAAAAAATACTGATTGATATTAACACAAAATTTCAGACGCAATCATTGGCTAAATATTACAATGGATGGCCTCTCGGATCTCGGCCCTCTTACAAAAGCTCTCAAACCATTTCTCTCACTCTCTCTATATTCCTCACTTCCTCTCTTGTCTTTCATCCTCACACAATCAGGAAAAATTTTAAGGATGGAAAATTATCTTGAAGTTTAAAAAAATGGCGAATCTCACTAGTCCCTATTATGAAAACGATAAAATTTTTATTGATGTATTTGTAAAATTATTCAAATTTATAATGATATTATATATATTGCCTATATAACGTTGGCAATTTTTAACGTAAAATAATTTTATATTGTAAAATTTGGGTGAATCATTTTTATAAAAAAATAGAAATTAGCGAATCTTTTTTTTAGAAAAACCATGGAAAATTAAGCCACCTGCGAATATTAGCCCCTAAAATTTTCTATGCACACAATCCTCCTATTTATACATAAATAAGAATTTATTCCACTCCATAATTTCCTCCACACAAATCTCAACTAAAATCTAAATTAGATTTATCTTTTTTTGGACCCAACTAAGTCTTGTTTATGGAATTCCTAATCCCTAGATTATCTACCTAATTCAACTCCACTCATATCCTTTAATTTATTAAAAGGATATTTACAATAATCCTCACTTACAATTTTCTCTCTTAATTTATTAAAAATGAGCAAAATAATTAATAAAATAATTAAAACACCTCACCCCTTAATTACACAAATGAATAATAAAAATTTAGCTTTGATGCTCTTGCATCATTACATATAGATTGTTGTTTGGAAAAAAAAAAAAAAAAACTATTTCTCAATTTATATAAAAATATTTTATAAATTGTATTTGAAAATATTTTTTTACTTGAAAAACTAAAAAAAAATATTTCAAAAAATATATTTTTCTATATTAAAATAATTCTAAAAAACCACATTAATCATTTACAATTATGTCTAGGAACTATTGAAATCCATCTCAGAACAAATATTATGCATGAAAAGAGTGTAGCCTAATAATATATACAAAAGATGAAGATAAAGAAAATGAGATAAATAATGAATTAAACAAAAAGGGATAAAACTAACATAATCCTAAAATTTAAAAAACTTAAAAAAAAACTCAAATAAAATAATACTTTAAAATAAAATAAAAAACAATAAATATATTATTGTTATAAATAAAAATAATCTTAGTGTAATAACATTAATATAATAATATTATTAAGTATAATGTATTATATAATAATATTACAAAGTAATATAATAGTATTAATAAATAACAGTTTTGATATATCTATAATTTAGTAATAAAATAATATAATATTAATGTAATGGTAATAGTGTACAATGACAATATAGGAGTAATATAGGAGTAATATTATAATAAGATATATTAATAATATTATTATTGTAATATTATTAAAATATTAATATCAACCTTTTTGTAATTAATAATAATCATTTTTATAATATTATTACAATGTATTAATGTATTTATGTATTGCATCGATAATGTTATTAAATTATTATTAAAATATTAATATTAATAATATTTTAAATATTATTAAGTATATAATAAAGTATGGATTTGAATTTTTTTTAAATACAATGCATTTTAAGATAAAAATAAGAGAAAATTTAAAAATTTAAATTAAATATATTTAAAATAAAAATATATTATTATCATAAATAAAAACAATATTACACTAATAATAATATCATATATTATAATAATATTTTAAATAATATAATAACATTGACTTTATATTAATAATAGCATTATTAAATAAATATTTATAAGAAAAATGTCCTAAATATACTTATATAGTATTAATATATTAGTAATATCAATATATTTTATATTATTATTAGTATTAATATTATTATATCAATATATTTATTATTATTATTATTAATTATATAATAAAATAGCAATTTGAAATTTCTTAAAATAGAGTTCATGTCAAGATAAAAATAAGATAAATTTTAAAAACTTAAACAAAATAATATTTAAAATAAAAAGAGAATTATTATAATAAATAAAAATATAATAAAGATAACATTAAATTAATATTAATATAATCTATTATAATAATATTTCAGATAAATAACAACATTAATAATCTATAAAATAATATTGATAATAATAAAATGATATAATTTTAATATAATAGTAATATCGTAATATAATATAATAATGATATTTTAATAAAATATATTATTAATATTATTGTAATATAATATAATAATAAAATATATAATTATATTATTGTATGAATATTTATAACAGAAATATCATAAAATATTTATATAATATTAATACAAGAATATTTTTGTGTTGTTGTTGTTGTTGATATTGTTGTTGTCATCGTCGTCGTCGTTAATGAGGGTTAGTTCAATTGGTCAAGTACTCATCGCATAAGCACCTCGCTATGAGAGGTTACGAGGTCAATTCTCCTCCACACTCTTGGAGTTAGGCTCTTAAATGAGTCGGTGAGACTAATCCCTTTGAGTAGATCTACCTAAAACTGTTTATGTGGACATAGCAGTTATCGATCTTCAAATTCCATAAACAACATAAAAAAAAATATTATTATTATTATCATGAACATAATATTATTTGTTAACCTAATACATTGTAATAGTTTTATTAAATTATTATTAAAATAATACTATTGATGATAATATCAATATATTTTTTATAATACTTATATAATATTATAATATATTATAATAATAATATAATATTATAGTAAAATAATATTATTATAATATCACTTTATAACTGGTATAATTATAATATAGTATCGCAACTTTGCTAGTTACTTAACGTTTAATTGATTGGGTTGAAGGGAGATCTAAGTACCATAACTGAATCACATAAAAAAGGGAGACGTGGTGTTACTAACCATTAAGGGAGAGATACGAGCTATAAGTCACTCTCCCTCTCCCCACAATTGAGGGCCCTTCTCGTTCATGAGAGCTATCGGATGAGTACATTCACTATGGAGGAATGTTTATCAACCATTTATTTACAATGCATGGTGTTTCAGAAGTTATATCAATGTTTGGGTGCACCAGACCAAAATAGTGGATTTTGATATCTATTTTATTCAAATAAAAATTATAAAAGAACATCATTTTAAAACTACCAAACTCATCATTTTGCATCATTATGTAAATATTTAAATTTTCAATTAGGACGTTTAAAATATTTAAATTAAAATAGAAAGGTTGTTTCACTCAACTATTAGTTATTTAATTCATTAAATATAAAGGTTGTTTCAATTAATAAATATTTATTTAATTAGATTTATTTTAACTATAGATTTACTCAGCATTTAAGAGGAATCAAATCTCTTTTCACTCTAAAAAATTTGTGCATCTAAGAGATTTGATCTCTCTCGACACTTGGTAGATATGGAGTTACGGATCTAAGATAATTTAAAATTATATTAAATTTTAGGTAACAAAATTTAATTTATATCTATGATACCTTATCTAATATTCACCCCCAAATTTATGAAACTACTTGAGATTTAAAATTGTACAAAGGGTAACAAAATTTAATATGTATCTAAAACACCTTATCTAAAATTCACCCCAAAATTTATGAAACTACTTGAGATTTCCACAGAGGTGGTATGTTGTTGTATTTAGAATTTGAATATGATAATTATAAATTTAGTAAACTTAAATGTATACTATATTTTTATTAAGAGTGAAATAAATTTATTTTTTTGACACTTACGTCTACAATTTTTTTTTGTCGAGGCCACACACAACATCCCACAAAAAAAACCACTCTAATTCATTTTATTAATCTAAATGGATAGTTCTACTTTATTATTTATTTTATTTCTCGAGTGTGTGTGTGAAAATTTTCATATTTACAATTAATCATTGTTTTGTGCATGTAATTTCAATTGTATATTAAATATATACCATGAAAAGTTTCAAGTTCCATGGCATACAACTGATGTTAGGTCCCTTTAATACTGGAGTATCCCCTATATTGTTATTGTTCTGCTCTTACATTATTATTGTTAGGTAAGCCATAATTATATTTTGGTGCTTTAGACTCTTATATATACTAAGGAGGTCTTATCATTTGAATCATCCAAGAATTGTTCATTTATGTGATGTATAAGGAGGATGCCCCATAGAAGAGGCTTTTTATCTAGCTGTTTATCTCAGTGTTGCGAACATCTCGATAACAACCCGATTTTATCTCGAAATCACGATTTTCTGGCCTATCCGATGTCTGCCAATTTTTAAAGATATTTTTATGGTATCTTAATTTTGGTGATATTTGCCAATTTTTTACCAATATTTTCCTGATTTTTACGATTTTTTGGTTTTTAGGGCCCTTGCCGATTTATCCTAATGTCCATGTTCGCAATATTGGTTTATCTTTCTTTTCTTATGTTTTGTGATATTTTTTATCTGGATACATAACATTTGGTATCAGAGCTCTTGATCATACATTTTTGTTGCTTCAAACGGGCCATCATGGAATTTTTGGTATACATTTTTTTTGTGAAACTTATGACCATGAAATTGATAGCACGTGAAGCATAAATCTTAATGAACATCTCGTTACAATTTCAAATCTTGGTTCGCCATATTTTAATATATATGACCCAAGGAAATTAGGGTTTTTGCATGCACCAAAATTCAATCTCAAACAGCCACTCTACGAAAAAATGACATAAGTTTCTCTTTGAGCATCGAATTTGAATTTTGTAAAGAGTGACTAAAAGTGCATGAACTTTAGTTTCTTAGGTATGATTTTTAGGGTTGAAGGTTAAAACAGTGATACGTGGCATCCTATGCAAGTTTTATCTACTGAACTAATCCATAATCACGGCATCATGGGATAATTGGCATAACTTTAACTTGAAGAATTTAATATCGGTCTAATTGGTGGGGTTGGAAATAATATGTAGGGAGCTACCAATGGATGCAATTTCATACTTTGAGAGGCTAAAATCATAGAGATATGTTAATTTCAAGGTCATTCTTATCAACAAGATCAAAATCAAGCTCTAGAAGATGTGTATTTTTAAATTTGCATAAATCGTGTTTGAAAAATCAGTTTGAAGTCATTCAAAGGGCATAGTGAAGCATAGATATCATTAATTTGTTCCAAAATTCCTCCAAAAAAAAAATGCTACACATTTTAAGCCTTTAGAAATCTCTACTATGACACATGAAGAAGAGGAAGAAATGCAACATGATATATCAAAATTACCGGACCAAGTGCAACAAATTTCACTCTTACAAAGAACAACCAAAAATGAACTAGAAGCAATGATGAATGTTAAGATGGATGGTTTTTAAAGGTACATGGAAGGTTTAAAAGAAGATATGAAAGGGGACATGGATTGTTTAAAAGGAGACATGGAAGGTTTAAAAGCGGATATGGAAGGTTTGACAAAGATGCTACAAGAAAAGCTTCCTAATGGTGACAAGGTACTCCATGAAAATCATGATGAAAACAAAAGGCAATGTGAATCATAATTTTATAGAATCCAAATTTGGGTTGAATACCAACCATATTCCAAAGATTGATATGAGGAATTTTGATGGAAATGATCTGGTAACATGGATACTACAGATATAGTAGCTATTTGATCTACATGATGTGCAACACACAAAAAAGGTACACATTGCATCTTTACATTTATAACCCAATCATTTTGTGTGGTATCGATGGATTTTTCTCATAAATCACTTCTCACTTGGATTTTTACGGAGGAATTGATAGCACATTATGAGGATACAAAGAGAAATACCTTATTTAGCCAATTAATAAATCATAAATAAAAAGGTTCAAATGGGGAGAACATAGAGGACTTCCAAAGAGCTAATATCAAGGTAACTAATATTCAATTCGAGAATCTGATTAATGTCTTCATAGGGACCTCAAAGGATAAAATCCAACATGAGGTTCTCCTTGGGGAACCTAAGTCATTGGAGAATGCATCCAAGGTGGTAAGAAAATTTGAAAGAAATATTATGGCAACAAATAGGCATACTACTCACAACTATAAATATGGAAGTTTAGCCACTTCTAGCCTCCCACAACCTACAAGGTTGACACTATAAAAACTAGAGGAAAAAATAGCAAAAGGTATTTTCTATAATTGTGATATCAAATACACTAAATCTCATAAATGCGCTAAGAATAAATTATTTTACATATATTGTGAAGAGGAGGAAGAAAAGGAACAAGAAATATTAAAAGAAGAATATATACACTACGAACCAGCCCCGAGGGTTAAAAAATAAGAAATTAATCCAATTGCATCTTGTAATGCATTGGCGGGAATTACTAATCCTCAAATTCTCAAGATAGAATGATATATCAAGAAGAAAAAGGTAATAGTGTTGATTGATTCAGGTAGTACCCATAATTTTATTCACTGTAAAATAGCCAAGGATTTGAATTGATTTCTATATCCAGCACCAAAGTGTCAAGAGATGGTTGCAAATGGAGGAACTATAAAATGTTATAGGGAGTGTCATAATATCAATCTAAGCATGGGGAAATATGTATTGAATAATTTTATGCTTTCCATTCCAATGGGTGGTGTTGATGTTGTATTTAAGGATTCCAATGGTTACAATGTTTGAGCATGATAGCTTTTAATTTTCAAGAACTTTTCTTGAAATTTTTCTGGGAAGGAAAAGAAGTTGAATTAAGAGGTATCACAGGGAAACCTAGGAAGATAATCAGTTATAATGGCATGAAAACTATTTTTAAGGAACAATGAGGGGTAATTGCACAATTAAGCTCACTATATGTTCAAGCAGTTAAGTCAACCATTTTTCCAGATCTCTAAAGAGTTCTTGAAAATCATTCCAATGTATTTGAGCATCCCAAATTTCTCCCACCTATTCGCAATCATGATCATGTTATTCACTTGATTCTAGGAAGTGCTCCTCCAAGCATCATGTCTTACATATATCCCTATGGCCAGAAGAGTGAAATTGAACATATGGTTGCAGAAATGCTAGAGGAAGGTATAATTCAACCTGGCCAAAGTTTTTTCTCTTCTCCAGTAGTATTGGTGTACAATAAGGATGGATTATCCAGGTGGATATTGGTGGCCACTCGCCTATTACACTTGGACCCCGACCATTGTTTCTGTCAATTTTCCAGTTACTTAATTGTAGCACAATTTACTATTTTTGGCGTTTTTTCAGGTCCTAAACTTATGGAGCCATTTTGAGGCCCTAAACGATGTTTTATTTTTTGGAAAACCAGGGCCAAAATGATTTTTTGACCAATTTTGGACATTTTAAAGTTATAGTACTCGGATAGATATTTCTAACGAGGTATTGTGCACGTCAAACAGAGATCATATTCCAAATTTTTGTCCCCGGGAAGTTGATGTACCAATTTACCCAAATGGGGCCCATAGTTTTAGCGCTTCATTTCCTAGGGTTATTTTTTTGGATGTTTAGGGTTTTCCATTGTTTCTCAATAATAAATAGGTCTTTGAGCCTCATTGGAACATAGTTCGGAGGCATGTAGCCTCCACATCTCTTCTTAGAGATAAGCTACCATCGCTCGAGCTAGTTTATTTCCATTTTGTATGTAAGCATATTTCAGTCTTTGATATTAGTGAGGTGAAGTTATATTTTTGTTGCATCTTTGTGTCCATTTTTATTTTTGTATTATGTTGCGCTCCTACATAAATTCAGATCAATGGTATCAAAGTGGTCTGCTCTTTCTCTGTTTTTCTTTACATGTCCCCAATGAGGTCAAGGTATAAGGAGTTAGGGCTCAATTTGGTTGAACCTTTGCAAGATCAGCCTCACAAACCCCGACGACCTCCCATGGTGGACAAAAAAAAATATGAGGGAGTAGGAGATCCTAACAAAAATTTTCTCGAGGAGGACCTCGAGAAACCAAGGAACCGAATGATGAATAAATTTTCCCACATCCTTTGGCAGATGCCCACAAGCGATGCATCTTCATCTGACAACCACTCTAGAGGCGCCACTCCCTTTAAGGTACAAGTAAACTTTTAAATTCCCACATTTGAATGCCAGATAGATGTAGATGTCGTAGATAAATGGTTAAAATTGTTAGAAGGATATTTTTTGTTCATAATTTTTCCAATAGGGAAAAGATTAATTTTTCACTCTTGAAAGTTGCCCCCCCATGTCAAGGACTGGTGAGAAACCTACTGTGAGTAGAAGGATGAGGGGAAACCCTCATTATTATCAGACACACCCACTTGGAATTCTTTCCAAGACACCATCAATGAACAATACTAACCTGTCGGGAGCTATGAAGGCAAGTACATACAATGGACTATGTTGCGGAAATAGAGGGATCAAGATGTGCATGAGCTGACACATATTTTCCATACCCTACTCGCAAATTTGGGTATCAAATATCCTGAGAAACATTTGGTTCTCAAGTACCGCAGTTTTTTGCACAAACACAATCAAGAGGATATGGAGTTTGTAGACATCTCTTCTCTTGGTAAAGCATATCGATATGCTTCCAAAATTGAGCAAAAATTTAAGCAGAAGAAGCGATACTTTGGATCTGTGAACCCAAAGCAGAAAAAAGGTGCCCCCAAGCCACAAAGAAAAGGACAGAGCCCGACCAAGACCACCCAGGGAAACTCCTCAAAGCCGCAATCCAAGGATGATGGGAAGGAAAATAAGGACATCGTAAAATTTTGTGAGTTCCATAAAAGCCCCTCTCATAGCATGCATGAATGTCGCGCAAAGCAGGCACTGGTGGCCTAGCTAAGAGACTCAGAGATGGATGTATGTTATGATTCTAAGTTGGAACCTGACAAGGGTAAGAATACCATTGACGCATAACCCACTGCGATGGTATCCACCACCAAGATCCAAAATTCGAAACCCAAAGATCCAGAAGAGGGGGAGTGCCTCTTTCACCCACATATGTGGGTGAAGGGCTCGCCGCTACAATTCATTATCAATAGCAGGAGCTAAAAGAACCTTATTTCAAAATATTTCATGAAGCGGTTGGGCCTACCAAAAACACCACACCCGCAGTCGTATACCATCGGGTGGCTTCACCAAGGATGAGGTCTTTGCGTCAGCCCGCAGTGTCGCCTTCCCTATAGCATCAAGCCCTTCATGAATGAGGTATTGTTTGATATATATCCTCTTAAATTTTTTGATTTATTATTATGCCAAACATACTTGTGGAAGCGTCATGTCGTATATGAGTCTAGGCCTCGCACTATTATTATTTCTTTAGGTAATAAGTTATATAGGCTACTAGAGGTAGCCCCGCCTACCGAAATCTCTTTGATCTCTGCTAAGAAATGTAGTAATATCATCTCCCAGACCAGGAAATTTGTTTTCTTTCTGATTTTCTCTCAAATTAAGGGGAATATTTAAGCTACATCCATGGTGCTCGAGAAGGGTTCCTCCACGCAGCAAAATCAGATGCATAAAGTCATGGAAGAACACAGGGACATCTTCTCCCCACCCGCAAGGGTACCCTTGCACTGTCAGGTAAAGCATTTGATCGATCTGAATCCAAGAGAAACTCTACCCAACAAACTGATATATCGTTGCTCCATTCTAGGAAATGAAGGTATCAAGCGAAAAATCTAGGATTTGCAGCAACAAGGGCACAACCGACCAATTTCCTCACCTTGTGGGAGCTCGATTGTACTTGTACAAAAGAAGCATGGGACCCAGAGGCTTTACATTGATTATCAGGCACTAAAAAAAATCACTATCAAGAATAGGTATACAATCCCACGGATTTATGACCTTTTGGACCAACTCAAGGGGGGCAAGTATTTCAGCAAGATCGATCTAAAGTATGGCTAGCACCAGGTTCCAATAGAGCCAACAGATGTATGGAAGACCACCTTCAAATCCAAGAAAGGCGTTTTTTAATGGTTGGTTATTCCCTTCATGTTGACAAATTCCCCTGCTACTTTTATGAGACTATTGGATGAAATCTTGCGGCCCTTCATTAACTCATTCATGGTTTTTTATCTAGACGACATCCTCATCTTCAGCAATAGTTGGGAAGAACACTTGGAACACATTCGAAAGGTCCTTAAAACCCTTTGGCAACACAAAATGTGTGCCAAATTAGAGAAATGCACCTTTGGCATGAGTTAGGTCAAATATTTGGGTTACATCATAAATGAGCATGGCATGCATGTGGATCCAACTGAGATCCAAGTCATTCGATATTGGCCAGCCCTAACGACTCTAATAGAGCTTTGCATCTTTTTGGGCTTTGCAAATTTATATTGGAGGTTCATGTTGGGATTCTCCCATATCACTTAGCCTTTGATTCAGCTTACCAAGGGTAAGATGAAAGAAAATTTTCTTGGGCTAAATCCCAACAGAAGGCATTCGCTGAGTTGAACCACCACCTCTCCTCTTCACTAGTGCTCACACTACCAAACATGTAGCAACCATTTGAAATTGAGACAAGTGCCTGTAACTATGTTATTGTTGTAGCCCTTAACCAACAGGGGCATCCAGTGGCCTATCATAGTGGGACACTTTATAATACAATTCAGAAGTACCCCACCTATGATAAATATATATATTCTATCATACAGGCTTGCCAAAAATTGAAGCATTACATTCTAAGGAAGAAGATGGCCATCCACACCGATCACCAGCCTCTTCAGTTTATACAAACACAAGGGAAGTTGCAGACCGATCGCCATCAAAATTGGTCTACATATCGGCAACAATTCCACTTGAACATTAAATACAAAAAGGGAAGCACCAATCATGTTACACAATGCCTTAGATGGCCCCCAATTACAGCACTAACTATTGTTCTCAACTCTTGTGGCCACGATACCTCTAGATGGTTGCAACTATAGAAAAATGATCCAAAGTTCACCTCCACATACCAAATTCTAGTATATGGAATGAAATTTCCTGATTTCCAACTCCAGGACGCATTATTATGCTACCTATGCCACCTTTGTGTTCCTTCAAGCAAGTGTGCCAAGTTGATTTTGTAGGCGCACTACAGTAGGGTCATAGGACACTTTGGTGTGGAGAAAATTGTGGATGTACTACAGAATTAATTTTATTGCCAAAACTCTGACTGGATGTTGGAAAATATATCAAATCCTGCACTGCCTATGCCATCGCCAAGCCAACCATCAAGAGGCAAGGCATGTACACTCCTCTGCCTACTCCCAGTCAGCCTTGGAAATCCATCTCTAAGGATTATATGTATGGCCTCCCTTCTACCGATCATGGTAATGACTATGTATTTGTGGTCATGGACATATTTTCTAAGGAAGAGCATCACAACAGAGGACACCACCAAAATATTATTTCGACGAGTATGGGTACATTTTGGGATCCCACAAACCATTATATCAGATCAAGATAGCAGGAACCTGAGCACATTCTGGTAAAGCCTCTAGACACTATTGGACACCAAGCTCACCAATTCGACTGCATTCCATCCCCATACTGATGGCCAGACAGAGGTCATCAAAAGGATGATAGTGCACATACTCTGCATGTACAAATCCAAGCATCCATGAATTTTGGATGAGAGCCTCCCTTATGTGCAGAATAGTTATAACAGACCTCTCCATAGCTCAACTTGTCGCAGCCCCTTTTAAGTGGGTCTAAGATTTCAACCATTGTGTCTGATTGATGTTTCCATACCTCATGTGACTACACAAACAAAATCCACACATGTAATTTTTGAGGCTGATAAAGCAACCAGATTTATTGAACATATCCAGTACATCCTCCAGCAGGTTCAGGACATCCCTTAGAAGTCCAATTCTAAGTACAATAAGTGCCATGATCAACATCGGGTGCCACACAAGTTGTAGGTGGGCAACAAAGTTTGGTTGCAATTGCAGAAAGAACGCCTAACCGGAGCTCATCGAAAGCTCAGACCACTTCGATATGGGCCTTACACCATTATCAAGGTTGTGGGAGACAATTATTTGAGCTTAGCATTCCCCCATTCCTCGGCCTGCACCCATTGTTCAATGTGTACCACCTTCCGCCATACTTTCCACCTTTAATGGACACATCAGAAAATGCAGAACAACTCACACCAATAGAGCTAAACCTCGACTATATGGAACAGACCACAATTGATCAGGTCATGGACACGTAGATCAAGAACACTCGCTAGCTGTATCGGTTTGTCAAAGCTGGCCAACTCCTGCACCAAGGTAAGTGGCTCATCACGAACCAAGTTCAACAGAAGTTTTCTCATCTCACGGAGGAAATCAACACAATGGGGACCATTTCTTCCTACGGGGGGAGGACTGATCTAGGTGGATATTGGCGGCCACCCACCTATTCCACTTGGACCCCCACTATTTTTTCTTTCAATTTTTTAGTTTCCTTAATTATAGTACAATTTACGATTTTTGGCATTTTCCGGGTTTCGAAATTCCTGAGCCATTTAGAGGCCCTAAACGATATTTTTTTGGAAAACAGGGGCCAAAATGGATTTTTGACTATTATTGGCCACTTTAAAGTTGTATTCCTTGGAAAGATATTTCTAACGAGGTATTGTGCACGTCAAACAGAGATCATATGCCAAAGTTCTATCCCCGGGAAGTCAATGTACCAATTTACCCACACAGAGCCCATATTTTTTGTGCTTCATCTCTTAGGGTTAGGTTTTTGGATTTTTAGGGTTTTCAATGTTTCTCAATAATAAATATTCCTTCGAGCCTCATTGTAACACAGTTCAGAGACATGTAGCTGCTACATCTCTTCTCAGAGATAAGCTACCATCACTCGAGCTAGTTTATTTCCAATCTATATGTAAGCATATTTCAGTCTTTGATCTTAGTGAAATGAAATTATATTTCTGTTTCATCTATGTGTCCATGTTTATATTTGTATTCTGTTGCATTCCTACATAAATTTGGATCAATGGATCATGGTGTATGTGTCTAAATTATAGAGAGATCAACAAGCTCATTATTAAAGATAAATTTCCCATTCTTATCATTGATGAATTGTTGGATGAACTGCATGGAGAGATTTACTTCACCAAGATGGATCTTTGTTTAAGATATGATCAAATTAGAATGAAGATAGAAAACATTTTGAAAATTTCATTTAGAACTCATGAAGGTCATTATCAATTTTTGGTCATGCCTTTTGACCTTACTAATGCACCTTCCACATTTCAAGGTTTGATGAGTTCCACTTAAAAACCCTTCCTTAGAAAAATTGTATTAGGATTTTTTCATGATATACTAATCTACAGCAAGTCTAGAAAATATCATGTTCAACATGTTGATAGGGTGCTCAAATTATTGGAGGAGAAACAATTATATGAAAAAACCTTTGAATGTTTCTTTGGGATACATGAAGTGGAATATTTAGGCCATATTGTATCTCATGAGGGTGTCATGAGTAGACCCTAACAAAATTAAAGCCATCAAGAAATGGAAAATCCCCAGAACCTTAAGGCACCTTCAAGGATTTCTTGAGTTGACAGCGTATTATCACACTTTTTATTAAGAATTATAGGAAAATAGCAATACTTATAACAACATTACTGAAAAAAGATACATTTATTTTTACTCTAGAAGCAACTGAGGCCTTTGAACATCAACAAAGTTACCGATCAAATGAGAACATTAACCAAAAAACTCCAAAAAAACTTGAAAAAACATTATGAAAACGAAAAGTATTGATGCTGGAATAACATTTTTTTCAAGGTAAATTTTCAACATTTTTTAAAAATGGAAGTAAAAGCCAATTTTTTTGTGCAAAAAACTCCAAAAAAACTTGAAAAAACACCCTAAAAACGAAAAGTGTGGATGTTGAAATAACGTCCATTTTTTTCAAGGTAAATTGACAACATATTTTAATAATGACGTTAAAGATAAAATATCATGACTCTGAAAAACCTTAAAATTCCAACAATATGCACGACATTAAAGATAAAATATCACATCTTTGAAAAGTCTTAAAATTCCAACAATTTTTAGGCATTGGTATTAAAGATAAAATATCATGTCTTTGAAAAGCCTTAAAATTTCAAGGATGACATTAAAGATAAAATATCACCTCTATGAAAAGTCTTAAAATTCCAACAATTTTAAGTCATGGTGTTAATATTATTTTAAAAAATTATTACATTTTAATTTATATTAATTTATTTAAGTTTATCATATTAATAACAATTTATTAAATATAATATCTTTTTTATATGATGTATTGAAGCCATTGGAGTTATGATGAATGAATAGATTTACAAAACAAAATAATTTATATGTGATTTTGGAGTTTTTGATACTCTCTACATTAAAACATTAGTTTTTTTGGAAATTTATGTAAATATTTTATTTTTAAATCATTTTAAGATTTTGAAATTTGCAAATTGTTTTAAAAAAAATAATAATAATTTAAAAATAACACTAATAATTTAATATTAAAATTATATTTCTTTTGAATTTAATAAACCAAAACTAATAAACATATTAAAGATTATGCCAAAAAAAAAAATGTTGTTTCCATAATCCTATCGACCACTAAGGAAGTACATTATCAACAACAACAAAATTATTATCCTAGACTTATTACTTCTACATATTTTTTATTTTGGCATATATATCCAATCAAATATATTGAGAATATGAAAACATTGAAAAAATAAAAAACTAAAATTTAAAAAAATAATAATAACAAGTAAATAAAAATATATATTAAAACATATAAATAAATAAATAAACATGACCCTATATATATATATATATATATATATATATATATATATATATATATATATATATATATATATATATATATATATATATATATATATATATATATATATATATAAAGAAAAAAACTAATTTTTAAAAGATAAAAAATAAAAATAAAAAAACAAACAAACAAAAGCATAGAAAAAAAAACATAATTTAAGAAAAAAAATTTAAAAATTTGACAAAAAAAGGAAACATAAAAAATAAATAAATAATATTTATGAGATAAATTTAAAAAAAAAAAAAACAAACAAACAAACAAACAAAAAAATTTATTTTGTTTTGTTTGTCAAGTTGCACGTGATCCTCCAAGCTTGAGCGGTGGCTTGAGGAGTCGCGACCCAAGGGCAGCTAAGCAGTGGCAATCACCCGGGGATCGCACCCGGCATGGGCCACACCAGCCCTTAGCTGACTAAATTTTTTAGCATGCCTCCTCCCCCTAGCATAGGGCACAACCACCCCCCATAAGGTTTGATCCATAGGTCACCTTGCTTACGAGGCCCATCCTCAACCAATTGTGCTTGTAGGACTTGACAAAAAAAAAAAAAAAAAATTAAAATTAAAATTAAAAACATTAAAAAAAACTCAATAAAAACAATTTAAATAAAATGTTTAAGTAAACTTTAAAAGAAATAATTAAAAGGAAAAAAAAAACATTTAAAAAAAAAAAAAACTTAAACCAAAAAAAAATAATAAAAAAATTAAAAATTAAAAATTAAAAAAAAAAACAAATTAAAAATTATTAAAAAATTATTAAAAATTATTAAAAATAATATTAGGAATTTGGCTTCTATGATCCACAAATTGTGTATAAAATATTTCGGTAAAAATCACATCAAAGTAAATTAAGTCGACGCATTTCGAACCAGCCAGTGGGGTTCATCATCAAGACAAGATGAGAAATCTGATCAGGAAACTCATCTAAATAGATAAAGAAAAATCCAACTAGTCGTTTGTAAATTAACAACTAGTTTGACTTGAATAAGAAATAAAAATAAAATAATTATTTATTTAATTTCTAATTTTTAAAGAATAAATTAAATATTTAATATTTATATTTTGAATTATATATATTTATTTTTATTTCTACTAAAAATAATAATTACCTATTTATTTTTAATAAAAATAATAATTATTTATTTATTTTTATTTATAATAATATCTTTATTTTTAATAAAAATAATAATAATTTATTTATTTTTTAGAATTTTATATATTTATATATTAATATGTTATGTATATTATCACAAATGTTCATATTTATTCAACTTAATAGGAAATATTACTTTACTTAATGGTAATTTTACTAAGTTAAATTATTATGAAAAAAAAGGCAGGGGAAAAAGAAACCAAGAGCTATAGCAAAGAAAAAGACAAGGGGGAGAACAAGAGAAGAGAAACAACAACTAAGAAGGTGAAAAATCTCATCTCCTTAAAGTTTTTAATAATAACAGTTATAGCATGAGTCAATGTCTTAGAGCTTTTCAAAAAGCTGAAAAAGGTCCTTGTGATTGGTTATCTAGAGTTCACCTTCCGTTTATCCAAGGTACTATTGATTAAATCGCTAGGATCCTAAAGACATAATGTTTCCTCAACCTTCAAGTCCTCCCACACCATTCAGAGTTCGCCTAAATCGGTTAAGGACCCGATTTTCCCTAAGGATGGTAAGGGTGTTTACTTGATTCCATGCTCATGTGGGGCACCTGACATAGGTGAAACTGGTCGATCAATTAATCAAAGAATTCATGAACATGTCGTTGACCTTAAACATAGTAGATCATGTTCCTCTGTCCTAGCAAAGCATGATGAGAAGACAAAACATCACATTTGCATTGAAGATGCTCAGGTTATTGCGAAGATTCACCATTTCCACCATCATAATTTGAGGGAAGCCTTGGAAATAGAAAAGAGGTCAGTTAACCTCAACAGGGATGATGGGTGGAGTGTTAGCAAATGCTAGATTCCTGCCATTCAATCTTAGTTGTTGTTTCTCTTCTCTTGTTCTCTCCATTGTCTTTTCCTCTGCTATGGCTCTTGGTTTCTTTCTCCTCTCCCTTTTTTTTCATAGTAATTTAACTTAGTAAAATTACCATTTAGTAATATTTCATATTAAGTTGAATAAATATGAATATTTGTGATGATATACATAACATATTTATATATAAATATATAAAATTCTAAAAATAAATAAATAAATATTATTTATTTTAAAAATAAACATATTATTATAAATAAAAATAAATAAATTTTTATTATTTTTTTTAAATAAACCTATTATTATAAATATAAATAAATAAATTATTATTATTTTTAGTAAAAATAAAAATAAATATATGAAATTCAAAGTATAAATATTAAATATTTAATCTATTCTTTAAAAATTAGAAAATAAATAAATAATTATTTTTATTTTTATTTCTTATTCGAGTCAAACTAGCCGTTATTTTACAAACGGTTAGTTGGAGTTTTCCTTATCTATTTAAATGGGTTCCCTGATCGGATTTCTCATCTTGTCCTGATGATGAACCACGTCGGTTGGTTCGAAACACATCAACTTAATTTACATTCATGTGACTTTTACAGAAGATTTTATACACAATTAAAAATAATAATTTAAAAAACAAATCAAAACCAGGGGCCTGCAAGTGAGGAACTAAAAACGACATGTTAATTAAAAAAAATTTATGAAAATTTTGAATATAAAAATTGAAAAAAAATAACATATTTTATGAATTTTTTATGAATTTATATTCAAAGATGATGACATTTTAAGTTTTTTTTCTAAAAAAAAAACCATTCACATAGAAATTAAAAGTAAAAATAACAAAAAAAAAAATATGTTAAAAAAATAGAACATGCAATAAAATAAAAATAAAAATTAGAAACATTAAAAAGTAAAAAAAAAAAAAAAAAAAAATACAATTAAATTTAAAAATAAAAATAAACATTAAAAAAATGAAAACAAAAATTTTAAAAAAAATTATGTATATGAAAAAAACTTAAAAACTATTAAAAATAATAATTAAATTAAAAAGTTAAGTCGATTCAAGTGGCCACGAGGCCTAGTTTCGATTTTTTTTTAATATAAATTTGGTTTTTTTTAATGTTTTTATTTTGACGTTTTGTTTTTTAATTATTTTTTATATTTTTTATGTTTTTCTAATTATTATTTTCAATTATTTTTAATATCTTTTAATTTTTTTTAATATCTTTTAATTTTTTTTAATATGTTTTTTTTTCTTTACATTTTTTATGTTTTTTTTTTAAATTAATTGTTCATATTTCTTTAAAAAACAATTATTTTTTTTCAATTTTTTTAAAATAGTTTTTAATATTCTTTTATGTTTTTTTTCGTTTTTTTCCTTTATTTCCATTTACTTATTTTTAATAATTTTTTTTTTTTTTTTAATTGTTTTAACGTTTTTTTTTTCCTTTGTTATTTTTTATTTTATGTTATTTTCAAATTTTTTAAATTTAATTATATTTTTTTAGTTACTTTTCGTATTTCTAATTTTTATTTTAAGGATTTTATTATTTTTCTTTTTAATTTATTGGTTTTTTTTATATTGTATGTTCTATTTTTTTTTAACATTTTTTTTTTTTTTGGTTTTAAATCTTATTTGAATCATTTTTTTTTGGAAAAAAATACTTAAAATGTCATCATCTTTGAATGTAAAATTCGTAAAATTTGTTATTTTTTGAATTTTTTTATTCAATTTTTTCCTAAAAATCTTTTATTTAACATGTTGGTTTTAGCGAAAAGGTCATAAAATACATATTTTTTTAATTATATTTATATGCAAATTGAAACATTGTAAAGAAAAACAAAAACCATGTTCACAAAAACCTTAAAAATAAACATCTTAGGATGAAAAACAAGAAGATGAATAAGACAAAAATGGTAAAATAATCAGCATTTTAAAAAAAATATTCACAATTAATACATTAGAAAATTTACGGTGTCAAAATGAGCCCTAAAAAAAGGAGGTTGATGTTGCATCAGCACTTTTCAAAATCAGCATGAAAATCATTAACATTTAAAAGCAAATGTTCATACTTGATACATAAGAAAATTTTAAGTGCCAAAAATATGCTAAAAAAAGGTGTATTTTGAGTAACCACTTTTCAAAATCAGTTGATTTTTTTGCTACCTTAAAAATGGGTAATCATTAATTTTATCGTTTAATTGGTAACTATGTTCATCTTAAAGAGGTGATGTGTCGAGATCTGGTCTTAGCTATACCAAAATTCACAAAAACCTTTATTATGGAATGTGATACCTTAGGAAATGGAATTGGTGTTGTTTTAATGCAATAAGGAAGACCCATTTCTTTTGAAAGTCATCCAATCAACGGAAAGTATTTACACTAACCTATTTATGAGAAGGAAATGTTGGAAATACTACATGCATTGAAGCAATGACACCCTTGTCTAATTGGAAGACAGATCAAGGTAAAAATAGATTATGATAGTCTTAAATACTTCTTGGAACAAAGATTATCTTAAGAAGGGCAGCAAAAATGGGTCACAGAGATGTTGGGTTATGACTTTGAAATCATCTATAAAAAAAGGAAGCAAAATGTTGTTGCAAATGAACTCTCAAGAATGGATGAGGATGTGGAGGCATTGCCTTGTGTCATTTCTATTATCCCACCTAATTTGATAACTAAAGCAATGGATGAATGGCATAATGATGAAGAGGTGTGGAAACTCATTCAAAAGTTGCAACAATATCTTAGTGCATTTTATACATTTATATGGAAAAATGATTCATTATGGTATAAATTTGATACAATTAAGACCTCGGGTCTTTTAAAACCATTAACCATTCAAAGTCAAAATTGTGAGGAGGTCTCAATGGATTTTATCATAGTTTTACCCAATTCTGAAAGAAAGAGTGTCACCATGGTTGTAGTTGATAGACTTACCAATCATGCACACTTTTATGCACTATCTCGTCCTTTTAAAGCTAGTGCAGTTACTACTACATTTGTGGAAATAATTCAAAAGCTACATGGAAACCCAAATATTATTGTAAGTGGCATAGATCCCATTTTCACTATAAATTTTTGGATAGACTCATTTTCTTGTCTTAGTACTCAATTAGCTCATAGCTCGTCTTATCATCCTCAATCTTATGGGAAAACTGAGATAGTGAACAAATGTTTGGAAGGATATATTCCTTGCTTTGTATTTTATAAACAAACACAATAGATCAATTGGTTACATCTGGCGGAATGGTGGTATAACACTTCCTTCCATACTGCAGCAGAAAAGACCCCATTTATGGTGCTTTATGGATATCATCCATTTTCCATCACATCATCTTTAAGAGACAATTCTAAGGTTCAAGAAGTGGAATATCACATTGAGCATAAACAAGAAGTTCTCTTACTCTTAAGGGATAACCTGAATATGGCACAGAATCGAATGAAACATGTATATCAACATCGCAGTGAAAGAAGTTTTGATGGGGATATTGGGAATTTTTATGGCTACAACCATAAAAATAAATGTCCCTTAAGAAAGCTAAGAAGGATAATAAATTATCACCCAAGTACTATGGCCCTTACAAGGTGTTGTAAAAGATTTGTATTATGGCATACAAATTGGAGTTTCATGCATGTTCGTAAGTACACCCAATTGCTCATGTCTCGTACTTAAAGAAGGATGTAAGTGACAAACTCCCAGTTCAAATTATATTTCCAAGACTTGGCAAGAAAGGAAAAATCATATTGGAGCCTGAAGCAATCACAAAAACAAGAATCTAACTACTACGGAATAGATCTAGTCCATATAATCTCAATAATTGGAAGAACTTACCCGTTGAAGAATCAACATGGGAGGATGAGTATTTTATATAAGCATCCAGACCTACTCAAGCATTGAGGACAACACTTGTTTGAAGGATATGAGCATGTTAGGTCCATATAATAGTAGTGTATCGCCCATATTGTTATTATTGTGCCCCATATAAGCTCAATATTGTTATTGTTGTGTTGTTACATTATTGTTTTTATGTAGGCCCTAATTATATTTTGACCCTTTAGACTCCTATACATACCACCAATGAGGTCTTTTCATTTGAATTATCTAAGAATTATTCATTTATGTGATGTAAAGGGAGGTTTCTTCCTCAACTAATCTTATCACCTAGTTGTTGATATATATTTTCTTATGTTTTTGTGCTATTTTTATCTGAATACATAAAAACTGATATTATATATAAGAAATTAGAAATTATGATCAGTTTTACAGATCATAATTATGATCAATTTTACATTATCATCTACAATTTTCTTGGCTGAGACCACACACAACTGTTAGGTGTAAATTTTTGAGCATGTGATTCAAAAATACACTTGTATATGGTTGGTGATGTATCTGCCTAACAAAATAAAAGAGTAGGAAAATACGCTAAAACCCTAAAAACTTCATCTTTAATCTTGGGAAATGCATCAGCATGTTAGAAAAATACAAAGAAACTAAACACACTAAAAATATATATATACTAAAGTTGCATATATAACACCCAATGGAAAGTAAAATATTTTATTATTAAAATTCACCTAAGGAGAAGAACATAAACAAGGATCTCTGAATTCCTCCTTCGTGGGAGGGTTCTATTGATATCCCTATGTTTTATTTGGCTATATCTTGATTATGGAAGAAGACAATGGATGTTGAGCTCACAATGGAGAGCTTGAAAGTAAGAATATGATAGTGACAATGATGATAATGATCATGTGTGTGTAGTGATGGAAAAACCTCTCTATTTATAATAAAATGATAGGATAGATATAGATCTAGTCAAACAACAAAATATTATTATACCAAATCAAGATCTAACCATTATGAGTATTTATTATATTTATGGAGTAAAATATTAATGAAATGGTCAAAAATATTTATGTAGTGAACTAACTCAAAAAATAATTATTAATTGAGTTAATTACAAAAAATGGTTAGAGTAATTAATAAATAAAAACGATTTATTAGTTAATTTAAGAAGCTATGGTCAAGGTAAGATAGAAATAATTACTAAATAGTTATTTAACAAGTATTTCATGTGAGCAGTGTATGATGATAAAGGAATAATAAATAAATAATGTTTTATTTAATTATTCTTTGGTAATGTGGTAAAATGAGTTATAAATAATTAATAAATAATGATTTAATAATTATTTCAAGAGAGAGAAGTTAAATGATTAAGAAATAATAAATAAATAGTGATTTATTTAATTATTCCTATCGATGGGAGAAAATATTTTTTAAAATGGCTAAGTATGAAAATAGTTTTTTTGGTTATTTTCAGTTAGGTAAACAAAAAAAATTTAGGAAAGGTGATTCTCTAAATTGTTTTCTAAGATAAAAGTGGGTTTTAATGTGTAACACCCATACTACATGGTTTATTTCGATCATTCTAGTAGAAAATGGCTACGTGATCACTTTTTAGGTGATAACATAATGCCCCCATTGTATGAGTGTTAGGAGCACATTGTATGACCGAAATACATTATAGGTTCACTTTCACAAGACACTAAAGGGGGAGTCAAATAAATAGAAAGAGAGCCACTACAACATAGGGAAGAACTATAACTGAAGGAGGCGAGACCTACTCGTCATATAAAATTATCCTTTCTGGTGTGTACATGACCTCAATGAGGTAGGGGAGGCATATCCATGTCTGTTGAGATAACTGAGTACAAATAATAATGATGTGCCAAACAATATGGGTCATAGAAAAACAATACATGATACATGGTGTGTTGACATCAATGGGCCATATAAAATACAATAATACAAAATATTACCATATAGATATGTACCTGTAATACAAAGGTCATGACTAATAAAATGAATGCCACTGAACTAAGTACATTGGATAAGATTCCTTAAGTTGATGTGAGGGAGAGATCACAACCAAATAATCCATTATGAATAGGAAAGGGCTCTAGAGATATGAATGAGCTAGCTTAAGGAGGCATTGATGCAATGGGCTCTACGATTGGCTGAAACTGAGCTAGCTAAATGTATTGAACTGAATCTGAGGCTGAATCGGGAAATTTTAATGGCTAGGCATGTGAAGGGATACCTCAAGGGCCACCCCCTCATGAGTTCTGGAACATCTCACACATACCCAATAAATGTTGGGACAAACTACTAAAGCATTGGACCATCAAGTGTAATATTCTCGATCATGTGATAATGAGTTGGATTCGAGAACACGAGAAAAAAATAAGTCAAAGGGAAATGATGGTTCCATTTTCTTGATCCAAGGAACCTAAGAAAGAAAAAGTTGGATTCAAGGTACACCACCCTCTAGGTCACTCTCCGATAATGAATGGTTTGAATTCAATAGGGGAGGGTCTACCGAAGCTAAATAAATGAGGAGTCTTCAACAAAGGTATGAGGAACACATTAATGTGATTAATAGAGACTAATACCAATGAGTATGATGGAGAATGAGGGAATGGGTGGACTAATGACTTCCCTTTTCAATGCATAATATGTAAGGTTGACCTAATAGCGACTGATACAATTTCGAAGGGTATAGTTAATTATTCAAATGAAGGATTTAAAAATAAATATCCAGATATTTGGAGGTAAAATATTGGAAATATAGGATGAATGTGACACACAGAGAGGATGATATATTGTAACAGGACTTAATGGGGTTTTGAGAAAAATCCATGAGATATAAGGGTGACTCATCATTTATGCTTTGAACGAGGGTGACTGAATAATTTTGCCACAGGGGATAGGCCTAAAGAGGAACATCAAAACATGAGTAAAACGTGGTTAATCATGATTAACTAGACATATAAGTTCAAAAGTGAAAATAAAAATTGGTTCCAGAGTACGAGCGACAAATATGAAGATATTTGATTCAATAGGAGGTAGAGTGAGACCTCATGGAAAAAATGGATCCCTAGTGAAGCATTGAATTACTAAAAATGAAGGGAAACCCATCAAAGATATTGGAGAGAGATTTCTAATGGGGTGGATGGTTCCTCAAATAGAGCTACGGTGAGCTCGTAATGGGCAACAGAAAAACTAGGGTTTTTCTATAAAATTATTTTTCCCCTAATTCAAATTCATTTGTGCATTATGTTGTTGGTGAATTTGGAGAGGAGAGAGCCCTAAAATTTGGTGAGCTCGTAGTGGAAAAACCAAGTGGTGGATTTTAGATATGTGGCATTCAATTTTATGGCCACACCCTACTCATCATTTATATGGATTAGTTTTATATTTTAGGGATTTATTTTTCCCTGGGAACCCCTATTCATCTCCACGATTGTAATGCATCTGTTTGGACATTTTCTACATTGGGAAATGCAGAAAATGGTAGAAAAAGTGTGTTGGAAACACATGTTCTAGTGGATAATCTGCGTTGGGCAGCCGGAGAAGATGAATGGGGGCTTGGTACCTTAAGGTGAATCTAGATCTATAAATGAGGTTTATACTCTGATAAAAATCATGGTTTTGTGTTGTGATGGCAAAGAAAAAAGTGATATGGAAAGAACAAGACTTTGAGGAGCTGCATTCTCAGGTTCAAGGGAACCGAGTAGTGATGGGGGCTCTTGCACATTATGTGTTACGCAAGTTCTTCGAGAACCAACTTATGAGGGTTAGTGAGCCACTATTGGCCCATATAGTGAGTTATTGGGATCTAAATTAAGAGGGTTTTATTATACAAGAGCATGATATCAAGATCATTATATGAGACATATACTTTTTGATAGGACTGCCACCCTTGGGGTGGTGGGAAAGATACATCTAGTGTTGCCTTGAGGGGGGCATCTAGATGATTTTTTTGAGGATCGTTGCATACTGGGTTCCCAAATAAGGGGCTCGACCATTTATATACAGGACTTGGAGAGATTGGAGACACTGGATACTGTTGTGGTGGTTGTGACAGCCCTAATTAACTTATATTTATGTATGCAATGTAAACATTTTGATAAAAATTAAAGTGGGCTAAGTAATGGGACATGGATTCCAGAGGGATGGTGTGGTTACTTGCTAAAAATAATATTAATATAAATAAAATTCAAATGAGGAATTTGAAAGGTAAAGGAAATTAAAAATTCAAGAATAGGAAAATAAAATTGTTGGAAAATAAAATTAAAACAACAAGAGAAGAAAATGGATGGTTGAAGAAAAAAAAAGGAGAACATAGGGGACAGCAAGGGAAGAGAGAGAAATTTTAATACTAAGAGAGGATGACTAGTATAAAGGAATGGAGTTTTCAGTTGGAAAAGGAGCAGGAAGAAATCACCAGGTGGGGAATTGATTGCCTCTCAAGTCACTGATGGCTAGGAGGGTGTAGATGGTGTTTCTCAGGAAATCCCAAAGGGTTGGTGTAGGGGAATTGATCCTAGAGGATTTCTAGATGTTTATTTGTTTTATGTTGATTTTAGTATGGGTTTTGTAATCCCTGCATTGGATGGAACCACAGTGTTGAGCTTTGAAGGATGGAGACAGTTGGTCTCTAGAATTCTTGTTTGTTTTGTTGGTTGTAATTCATCTTGTGGGTGGAGGTGGTTTAATTTTTGGATTCCATATTTTAGTCAATAAATGTGTTTGATCCCTGAAGCAAAATATCCCTCAACCTCTAGAATATGACTCGAGGGTGACAGCTACAAGTAAGACGTGGTTGTAGTTGTCTATGGTTGGGTGGTGAGTCATATTCCCAGACTCAATTTCCCGTTAGTTTTGAGATAAGTATACCTCATGTTCTCAGTCATATATTATTTTCATTCCTGGTTTGAAAATGATGTTTATTAATGGCATGGCTCATAATTTATTTAACTTTATGAATTGACCAATGAGTTGTTTTTATTGTTTAAAAGGTACTATAACAACATGTGGCGGAATGATTTAGTTATTGCAATAACTAGCATGCAATCTTCCTTATTGCATAGATACGATTTTATTTAAATTATATTATTATGTATGTTTCCTATGTATAAATTACAGGTTATATGAATATGTGAAAGCATGGATGCATAGAATTCATGTTTTTACACTAACAACATGGTTGCAGGGATTATTTATTATGATGATGTTGGTTTGCACTGGTAGGAATGAGTGCTCAACAGTGTTAATGGATAGTCTGGAAAGGATTTGTAGCCTTGTGTTGATTTCATGTTTATTTTGTTGTATAAGTAATAGCGGATTTATTGTATGATATTGGATACATTCTTAAATTGAAGGGAAGGAAGCCTTGATTCCATTACCTGTGGTTTAATTCTATCATGCATGAACCAAGAAAATAAGTTTCCTACTCTTTTAATGAGTTGTTACAGCTCTTTGTAATTTTTTGAAGAAATGCACTTGAAGGTGTTGTAGTTTTTTTGTTTTTATTATGATTGATTTTTTCTTAAGTTTAGCCTTAAATTCTTAAGTGTTAGCAGTATTGCAGGAAAATCTTGAAAATTTAGAAAAATAATGGCTCTATAAAAGTGCTAGAAAACTGGAAAATTCAAGCTAAAATTTAAAAAAAAAATGTCTTCCAAGTCGTAGGTTAGGAATTCGACCTCAGCCCAACATTTGGCGAGCCAACGTGACTCTCCATGCCCGCAGGTAGAGGGTCGGGGTGTCAGGGTGATCGAGGGGTCAGACCCACCCGACCTTTTGCATTGTAAACATCGGCGAAACCAGATCAACCCCAACTTAGGTCAGAGGTCAGTGGTTGGGCCCAGTTTTTTAAATTGTTACACCATGTATGTGTAAGGAGAGTCGACCCCGACCTTTCTTGCAGTTTTTGCATACCACATGGGTGCATCAGGTGCCACATGGGTCCACCATGGTGGTGTATCTCCCCACCACCTTCCACATGGACCTTTATGAGGTTTCCATGTGGATTTCATGATGACTATGCAGGGTGGTTGGTGTCAATATTTAAATAGCAGTAACTTTTGATCTTTAAGTCAAATTGAGGAAAAATTTATACCATTGGAATCATCTCGACGAGATAAATGTGATGACTTTGTTTATTTAATATTTTAGAAAATTTTAAAAATTATGTTTACATAACTGTATCTTGGGGGTTGGGTCAGCAGAGTAACCACCTCCTTCTAAGTCTGGTTGGGTTTGGGGTTAGGATGGGTGTGTTTATAGTGGTTATGTGCATAGTGGGTAGCCCTTCTCTGCACAATATCGCTAAAGGTCAGATGATGCTAGTGGAAAATGTACTTTCATGGACCTACTATGGGAGGGCAGAGATGTTGTTGACGATGTTATGAAACCAGCTCCAAAAATAGAAGAAAAGAGAGATCAACGCCTTAGAAATCAGCCACTGCGAGGGGGAAACCTCCAATACATTAAATAAATGAACAATTCTTGGATGATACAAATGACCAAAACCTCCTTATATATATAGGAGTCCATGGGATCACAATATAATCCTAGCCGACCTAACAATAATAATGTAAGGGCACAATAATAACAATATTGGGGTTATAGGGGTACAACAATAACAATAAGGGGGGTTACACTAACAATAATAAGGGATTGTACTAGTAATATAGGGACCTAAAATGCCCCTCTCCTTCAAAAAATTGTTGTCCTCAACGCTTGAGTAGCTCTGGATGCTTCCGTATAAAATTCTCATCCTCCCATGTAGAATATTCAATGGGTAAGTTCTTCCAATTGATGAGATACTCTGAAATTGATCGATTTCGTAGCTGTCAAGTTCTTGTTTCCGTGACTGTTTCAGGTTCCAATATGATTTTTCCTTCCTCATAAAGTTCTTCCAATATTGTTTGAACTGGAAGTTTGTCACCTATAACCTTCTTTAAGCATGAAACATGGAAAACTCGATGCACTTGTGAAGAAGTAGGAAGCTGCAATTTGTATGCCATAGTACCAATCTTTAGCAATACCTTGTAAGGACCATAGTACTTTGGAAATAAATTATTATCCTTTTTGGCTTTCTTGAGGGACATTTTTTTGTATGGTTGTAGCTGTAAAAATACCCAATCTCCTACATCAAAACTTATCTCATTGCGATTTTGATATGCCTGTTGTTTCATTTGATTTTGTGCCAAAATTAGATTATCCTTTAAGAGTTGGAGAACTTCTTGTTGATGCTCGATGTGATCTTCCACTTCTTGAACCTTAGAATTTTCTCTTAAATATGATGTGATGGATGGTGGATGATATTCATAAAGTACCATAAATGGGGTCATTTTTGCTGCAGTATGGAAGGAAGTGTTATACCACCATTCAGCGAAAGTTAACGACTTGACCCATTGTGTTTGCTTATTAGATACAAAACAACAAATATATCCTTCCAAGCATTTATTTACTATCTCAGTTTGACCATCGGATTGTGTATGATAAGATGAGCTATGAGCTTGTTGAGTACCCAAACAAGAAAATAATTTTGTCCAAAAATTTCCAGTAAAAATGGGATCTCTGTCACTTACAATAATCTTTGGGTGTCCATGTAGCTTTTGAATTGTTTCCATAAATGCAGTAGCAACTGTACTTGATTTAAATGGATGAGATAATGCACAAAAGTGTGCATAATTGGTAAGTCTATCAACTACCACCATGATGACACTCTTTCCTTCGGACTTAGGTAAACCTATGATAAAATCCATTAAAATCTCTTCCCAACGTCTTAATTGTCTCAACTTTATTTTTCTGGCAAACCAAACATTCCGCCACAAACTTTTGAATATCAGATTTAAGGCCATCCCAAAAAAAATCTATCTTCACCCTGTGGTAATTTTTTAAGAATCCTGAGTGTCCTCCTAAAGGATAAGTGTGAAATTCCAAAAGAAGCTTTTGTTTTAGTTGTGAATTCTTACAAATATATAAGCGATATTTGTACCATAAGGAATCATTTTTCCAACTAAATGTATCAGATGTACTATGACTTTGCTACAAATTTGTAATGAGTATCCACACTTCTTCGTCCTTCTTCCATTCATCCCTTGCTTTGGTTATCCAATCTGGTTGGATAATAGAAATGGCACAAAGCAATGCTTCCACCTCTTCATCCTTTCTTGAGAGTGCATCTGCGACAACATTTAGCTTCCCTTTTTTGTAGATGATTTCAAAGTCATAACCCAACATCTTTGTGACCCATTTTTGCTACTCTTCTGAAGATATTCTTTGTTCCAAAAATTGTTTAGACTATCCTAATCAGTTTTTACCTTGAAGTGTCTTCCCATTAGGTAAGGTTGCCATTTCTTTAGTGCATGTAGTATTGCCAACATTTCCTTCTAGTAAATAGCTTTCTGTAAATACTTTCCTTTGATTGGACGACTTTCAAAATAAATGGGTCTTCCTTCTTGCATTAAAACAACACCAATTCCATTTCCTGAGGCATCACATTCCACAATAAATGTTTTTTTGAAGTTTTGCGTAGCTAAGACCGGTGCTAGGCACATTGCCTCTTTAAGATGTTCAAAGACCTTAGTTGCTTCAGGAGTCCATGAAAATGCATCTTTCTTCAATAATTTTGTTCGAGGTGTTGTAATTCTTCCATAATTGTTAACAAACTTGCGATATTACCCTATTAACCTGAGAAATCCTCGCAACTACTTTATGGTTATGGGGACTTTCCATTCCTTAATGGATTTAATTTTGTTAGGGTCTACCTTAACACCCTCATGAGATACAATATGGGGGAGATATTCCACCTCTTGTACTCCAAAGAAAAATTTGGATGTTTTTACATATAATTGTTTCTCCTCCAATAGTTTGAGCACCCTATCAACATGTTGAACATGATCCTTCCAAGACCTGTTGTAGATTAGTATAGCATAAAAAACTACTAGCACAAATTTTCTAAGGAAGGGTTTAAAAATTGAATTCATCAACCCTTGAAATGTAGAAGGTGCACTGGTAAGGCCAAAAGGCATGACCAAAAATTCATAATGACCCTCATGAGTTCGAAATGTTGTTTTCAGAATATCTTCCATCTTTATTCTAATTTGATGATATCCTGAACGAAGATCCAACTTGGAAAAATAAATTGCTCCATGTAATTCATCCAATAATTCATTGATCACAGGAATGGGAAATTTATCTTTAATAGTGAGCTTATTGAGCTCCTTATAATCTAGACACATGCGCCATGATCGATCCTTCTTGTGCACCAATATTAATGGAGCATAGAAAGAACTTTGACAAGGTTGAATTATACCAACCTCTAATATTTTTGAAATCATGCATTCAATTTTTCTCTTTTGGACATAAGTATATCTGTAAGGCATGATGTTTGGAGGAACACTTCCTAGAATAAAATGAATAGCATGATCATGATCATGAATAGGTGGGATTCCTTTGTGAGTTTCAAACACCTTGGAATGATTGTCCAAGACTTTTTGGAGATCTGGACAAATTGATGATTTTGATGTTGGAAATTCTAGTGAGCATAATTTTGCAATTATGCCTTGTTTTTATTTCTTCAGAAGCTTTGTCATGACATTAGAGCTTATTATATTTCCTAGATTCCCTACGATACCCCATAATTCGACTTCCTTTCCTTTCGAAAAAATTTTTAAGAAAAGTTCTTGAAAATTAAAATATATTGTCCCCAAAGATTGTAACCTGTTAACACTCTAGTAATTCTCTAATTTGTGAGATTTTGATTTATAGTTAAAAGAAAACTAGAGGTAACCACAAACCTACTTTTAAACTCTAATATCTAGCCTTCTTAGCGTTCAGAGAGGTTCTCTCTATAAAATTTAACTTTGTTTTGATTTATAAAATATTAGGCTAGTTATGATTGTGCAATTTGGTTTTGATTTGTATGATTTGGTGGGAAAAATCACTTAAAGAGATGGATAGTGGGAAATCTGTTTGTCCATTGGGCTGAGGAGTCAAAAATCAAGTAGACATAGCTAGGATCAAGGTCAAAAAGTCAAATGTTTTCAGGGCAAGATAGATAACCCTTGAAGATCTTGGAAGGATGTTTGGTGAGGTGATATGATCGGGATAAAGAGAAAGGAAGGGTTATTTGATCCGGAAAAGAGAAGTAGTAGGCAGAGGTCAAACGAAAGAGGGAGAAATTAAGGGTTCCCTACTTTGGAAATCAGCAAAAAACATAGAAATGATAAACAATAAAGACAGGGTGCTTTTAACAAATCCTGAAGTAATACTCCTATTTATTCATTAAAATTTGGAAAACATTTATGGATGCATGAAACAAAGAAGATAAACAATGACGAGTAGAAAATAATTCACTTCAATAGCTCATCACATGAATCATGAAATATGATGCTAATTGATTCGATCCATTCTAATACTTGAGATTTGAAACACAAAAGCCTTCAAGTCCAATAAAAAATTACTATAGAAATCTTCAGCAATTTATTCCACAATAATACTTCAAAGTGTGAAGTATTTATACATAATTGTTTACAAAATATCCTAGAATGCTTCTAGGAATTATCTAAGGAAAATAGAAATATCTTTACAACAAAATAGAGACAGTTGCTTAATAAATAAGCAAGTTGTCCTATCTATCCAAATAAAATAGAAACTAATTGTGGATTAAGTGCAGCTGGCTGCCTTGGTGTCCTCTTTGCTGGCTTAGATATTTTTAAGTTGGTTTTTAAATATGATCTACTTTATCTTTTACTCTTTCACTTTGATTCTCTTTAATCTCTGATACTCTTTAAACTCGAATCCTCTTTAAACTCGGATACTCTTTAACCACTATAAAATTGTTTACTGATGTAATAAAAAATATGTTTTGACTGAAAATTAGCAAACTGTTTTTCTGCCTTTTACATTTCTTCCTTTTACCTTTCACAGTAAATTTGTAAGATACTGCCAAGTGTTGGGCCCGAATTGAGGTACATTTCCACCAAATAATCACTTCAAATTATGTCACAATTTGGGAAATTCTTCCTAATATAAACAATAAAGAATTAAAATATTTATGAAAACTAGAATAATAGGGCTAATGACAAAAATAATTTTTTTTAACAGGAAATTGACATATTGTATCTCCGCATGCAGGAAGGTAGAATATTTTAACCAATGGTAGGTGGAAAGATAACTAACAAACGCAAGCGTATGGGATCTCAGTAACTCCTAGAAGCTGGCAGAAGGTAGACAAACAGATTTGAGCCCAAGAACTCAAACAACAGCCACGCGCAGCGGGCTTTCATTTGAAGAATACTTCCACATTACGTGAAATTTCCTTTAAAAGGATCAAGGACGAACTAGATGGGGAGTCAGAGTTAATTGGGAATTTTCCCTCTGTAATCAGCATGTCAAGATAGAGGTGTCATATTGTATTTCCGCATTATCCTTTGAGTTTTGATGTTTTGAACAATTACCTGTTGAGGTTCTCATCGCGTTAGAACTTCTATTGGTCTGGGCCCAACCTCTGGGAGTCTCTGCGCTCATGTTGTGCTACGTGTTAATTACAGAATCCATGTTTAGTCATCTAATGCGATTGTAACATAATCCTCTACTTAATAAAGCTATAGTTGTTTGTTCTTCAGAATATTTTAGTATCTGTATTTCCTGATTTAGAATAATCTCATTTCTTATTTTCTGACTTTGATAATACTTCATCACCAATAGATGCTTTCAGTTCCTTTCAATACTTCTGCAATCTATTTACAAGTCACAAGATAGTTATCACTCGACAATACTTATCTTTGTAGATTACATTACTCTGACAGCATGGTAAAGCGATCATTTGTTGATTACTGTAATTAAGTTAGTTTACCAAGAGAATTCCATTGCAAAATTACATGAGTGATTACTGTACAATGCAATTAGGTTACTTCGTTTAGACTGCTACTCAATTCATTTAATATTGTCGTTCAGTTCATTTGGATTGCTTCACCTAAGATTGATGTTCAATTTGTTTATGATTGCTGGAAATTCGTTTATGATTTCTGTTCAATTTGTTTAAGCTTGTTGTTCAATTCACTTACACTATTGTTCAATTCATTCATATTTCTCTAGGTCAATTCCCTTAGGTTGTTGTTTAATCATAGGCTTGATAGAATAACCAACCATAACCCACCAAATCATTCCTCGTTAATATGATTGAATTTAGGAAGCTAGATAATCCTTTCTCAACAGAGAGTATCTATCAGTCAATATCACTTGCATATATTGTGCCAACACTCTTGAAATAAGAAGACTTACTCCGAGTTGATAATTAAATGAAGAGTACTAGGGTTTCCTATAATAAGCCACCTCTGTAACACCAACATTTTTGGCGTTGTTGCCAGGGAGAGTGTTAAGAGTGATATCATTTATTCACCTTTCTCTATTGCTGTGAGGAATTGGGTATTAAAAATGGGAGGTAAGAACCTGCGTACCGGTAAGAAAAATTCTTGCTCTATAGCCCACTTCTCAGCAAAGTTGTTCAAAGACCAGTAGATTAGGTGCTCTTGTTTTATGACTAGAAAGAAAAAGATAGAAACAATTCGAACTAACTCTCAAAAATCCTCACAATCCCAAGGACCAGTGATCCTTGGAAGGGCAACATATATAGACTAAATCATTAAGAGAGCTGAATCTGAGGCATCCATAGGACCTAGAACTATTTCCATTCAAAACCCTATCACACTCCCTCAAGCTGTAGCCTCACCATCGATGGCCCACACTGAGATTCACGGTGAAACAGAAGGAGTTGAGCAAATCCTTAAAACTACCAATCATATATGCACTGACCCTTCGAGGGAGGGAGGTTCTTGCAATCTACAAGAAGGGGAAGGAGAAACTAGTGGCATAATTCAAATAGGAGCTCCAGAGACTAAATCACCTCAAAGAGCAGTCGAGACAGAGGTACTTAGGATCCCAGACCAGGGAAGCACTTTGAAACCTCCGCCACCTTTGCCTCCTAAGACCCCCTGGATCACTCCTCCAGAATAGGAAATCCCTGAAGATTTCCGGCACCTCTTCGACCAAATGGCGAATAATCAAAATTAGAATTAGAGGAAGACATACACGTTGGAATACCCCATTGTCGATCATGCTGCAAATGCCCCTATGAAAGCCATTCCCTTGCACAGCATTCCCACCTTCCATGGTTTGACCACGGAAGATCCTAATGCATTCCTATTTGAATTTTATGTCTTATGTAGGGGGTATGACTATACCACTGATCCTTAGAAGCTGAAACTATTTCCTCTACCTTAAAAGGAATAGCACTATGCTGGTTCATGGGACTAGGTGGGGGAACCATAAATAATTGGGACGAAATGAAGAACATGTTTCTTAACAAATATCAAGACTATTGCCGAACCTGAGACCTAAAATATTAAATATTTAATATGTCTACAAAAGACAATGAAACATTATAAGAATACGTAGAAACATTTCAATACAATTTACAAAGATCCCCATATACCACGCTATCCAAGGAAATTTTAAAAGCCACGATGCTTAAAGGAATGAAGGAAGAATGGGTTGAGATGCTTAACATAATGGGGAAGGTAGATATTTACCAGGAAGAATACGACGAGATTATTTCCCTATGTATTAGATGCTCTCGGGGTAGCACACGCAATAGGCCAGTTGGGCATGATTCTATGAAAAAATATCTTAAGCAAACCAATAGAAATGTAACCAGAGCAGAATTTCGAAATCTGTTAGAAAATTTCAAAACTGACATCCTTGGTACCTTGACAACACAACTTGACATTTTAAAAGCCAAAAAAAAACAAGTTATAGCAGAACAAAACCTAGCCATCTTTTTCCCATGATGTAGGAAGAAGCACATCCAGAGAGAGTGTCCTTTAGACATGGTTCAGACCTGTGCCATCTGCACTAAGGATCATACCACGAACCAATTTCCTTCACTTCCTGGGCTAAAAGCAGTTTACAAGGAAGCATAGGAAGAGACTGAACCAGTCTACTTAATGAATCAGTGTTGTCAGTGGCAAGCACGACCAAGTATGCCACAAGACCTACCTCAATTCTTTTCTTCGCCACAGTTTAGCCAGCAAAACCCTACAACAACTTGGTAGACTAAAAAACCCTTCTCTACTAGGCCAAACCAGTCGTTTCCTATACCACCCTGGCCTACACAACCTTCATCAGGGAATAATTGGCCGAACTTTCCTTGTTCTCCCCCTTTTTGGAAAATTTTTTAATATCAAGCCCAGTGGCCAAACCCTCCTCCTCAAAACACTAATTGGAATTGGCAGCGACCCCTAGGGATGACCAACCTACCAATTGGGCGGGAACTCAAAATCAACCTACGTTGCCAGCTCCCTACCCAGTTCAGCGTAACCAACAGCTTGCCATATACCCTCAATTACCAGCCCAACCCAATCCTAATCCCAACAACGGACAAGTTCAATTAATCTAGATAATAGAAGACCCAAATTCTAGCATTGAACAGAAACAGTGCAAAAAAATAAATATGAGATCAGGACATATTATTTTACCTATAGAAGCCACAACTCCACCTCCGTCCCGAACTGAGACTTCAACTAAACCTAACCAGGAAAATGCAACAGAGAAAGAGGTTAACTGTATCCACCCCCATTTATGGAGAGACTAACTCTGCCTAGACTGCCAACTTCTCTAGACTTTTACATCTTAGGGGAATTTAGAAATCTCTGTATTAAAATTCCTCTTCTCTAGGCCATCCAAGACACTCCTATCTATGCAAGAACGATTAAATAACAATGTGGGAAAAGGAAACTAAACAAAACAAAAGCAGCACCCACCATTCATGTGGTAGGAGCGTTATCTGATTTGTTACTGGGAAAGGGCCCCCCATGAAATATGAAGACCCAGGAAATCCCATTGTGCAAATCTTTGGCCACTCATTTCCAAACACTTTGGTTGACCAACGAGCAGCCATTAACATCCTAACTACAGAGGCCTACGAAAAACTGGGCATATCAGCTTTAGAACCTACAGCTACACTGCTAGAACTCGCTGACAGGTATTTTATCAAACCGGAGGGAATAGTACAGGGCATCCTAGTCTCTGTGGACTCATGGGAATATCCAGCCGATTTTTTAGTTATTAATGTAAAGAACTGGATGGACAGGCATCCATTGATCCTTGGGCGACCTTCGTTGGCCATAGTAGATGCTTACATAGGCTGCCGAACAGGCAACATGACTATCACTAGAGGAGATTCTGTAAAAAATATTATCATTTATCCACCTACCAAACCAAGCATACCCACGGTAAAAATTCACAAACATCCATGTAAAAACTGGGAGAAAAACATTCGCCCACCCCTGACACTAGTAGAATCTCTTGAATTTAAGGATCAAATTGAAGACGACATAATCAATAATTTCATGAGTCAACCACCATCTGGAAATTTAAAATGTCAAATGTTGAAAACAATCCTTGAAAACGAAGACCAAGAGGGTCATGTAACAAACCTCAAAGATCAAAATATTCCCACAACCACTGTGCATAACAACATACCTATTGAGGTTGAGCCAAGAAAGGTTCTAAATATTAATGGCAATTTGGATGATGGCCCAAATTAGAAGCACATAAATGCCCTTCAGAAGTATCAAGGGGCATTTGCTTGGGATTACCCAGAAATGAAGGGTTTAGACTCGTAGAAATGCACCCACCACATTTATACCGATAAGGAGGCACGTCCCATTAGATAACCTCAGCGAAGGCTAAACCTGCACTTAAAAGATGTTGTAAAAGATGAGTTACAAAATATGTTAGATGTAAATTTTATTTATCCTATTTTAGACAGAAAATGGGTCTCCCCTCTAATATTTGTCCCTAAAAAGAATGGGAAATGGAGAATCTACGTAGATTACAGAGAATTGAACAAAGGAACACAAAAATATCATTTCCCCCTTCCATTCATTGACCAAGTCCTAGATACATTGGCAGGGAAACGATTATTTTCCTTCTTTGACAGGTTCACTGGTTACAATCAAATCCAAATAGCTCCCAGAGATCAAGATAAGACAAACTTTACCTGCCCATGGGGTACTTTTTCTTAGAGAGCTCTACCATTTGGGTTATGCAATGCCCCAGCCACATTTCAGAGGGCCATAATCAGCATTTTCTCTAACTTAATAAATGAGGGACTGGAAATCTATATGGATGATTTCACACCAGATGGAGAAGACTTTGATCAAGCTTTAGACACGCTAGAAAAAGTGTTATAATGATGTATTGCTACTAGATTATGTCTACGCAATGAAAAATGCCACATGATGATGACTGAGGGGGTGATCCTAGGTCACTACATTTATGCAGCTGGAATACAGGTAGATCCGGCTAAGATAGAGGTAATCCTTATATTAGACACACCTTGTACACAGATAGAGGTGCGCAGTTTACTGGGATATGCAGGATATTATTGCAAATTTATAAAAAAAAATCTCACAAATAGCCGCACCTCTATATGCATTAACTTGAAATGTTGAATTCCATTGGACTGACAAATGTGACACCGCTTTTATAGATTTGAAGAGATTGGTCTCAACAGCACCAATCCTACGAGGTACTAACTGGAAATTTCCCTTTCACATCTCTTCATATGCATCTGATACAATAATAGGATCAGTCCTTGGCCAAGAAGAAGACAGAAAACCTTATGCTATTTATTATATCAGCAAAAACGTCACTCATGCCGAATTAAACTATACCGTGACCGAAAAGGAGTTCCTGGCTGTCATTTATGCTATCAATAAATTTAGGCACTATATAATTGGGTATCAAGTGTTCCAGTATACTGACCACTCTACCATTAGATATCTAGCCAATAAACCAATTATGAATGGGAGATTAACTCGTTGGTTGTTGATGTTGCAGGAATTCGACATAACAATAAAAGATAATCCAAGAAAAGAAAACGTATTCGCAGACTTCCTATCTAGAGTTCCAAAGTCAAAGGACACCCTAGCAGTTGATGATGAGTTCCCTTATGAACATCTGTTTTCTGTAGCGGTAAAAACACCATGGTATGCAGATGTGGAAAATTATCTGGCAGTAGGGAAGCTACCTAGACATTTAAAATCAAGAGAATGGAAACTGATTGTACAGTGCAGCACAAGATTCTCTTGGATTGGGGTATAACTCTTCCATACAGGGGCCGACATGTACATACGCAGATGTATAAGGGAAGACTAAATCTATGACATCTTACGAGCCTGTCACGATGAACCTTGTGGAGGTCATTTCGCAGAATGCAGAACTGGGCATAAAGTGCTACAATTAGGCTATTATTGGCCTACGATTTTCAAAGATGCAAAAAAATATGTCCAGGCCTGTGATAGCTACCAGAGGAAGAGACACCCGGTCCAAGCTGATGAGATGTCGCTGCAACCAAAATTGGTGGTAAAACCATTTGAACGGTGGGCGTTGTATTTCGTTGGACCATTTAACCCACCATCGAACCAAAAATTATACATGTTGGTTGCCACAGATTATGTAACCAAATGGGTAGAAGTAGTGGCTTTGTCAAGAGCCGCAGAAGAATCAGTGACTAATTTTCTTTTCGAGCTATTCATATGATACAGGTTGCCATGAGAAGTGATAACCAATGGAGGGGCACAATTCGTAGGCAATAAAATCACAGCCACCTTAATAAATCACCATATCATCCACAAAGTTACGTCTCCTTACCACCTGCAAGAAAAAGAGCAAGTCGAAAGCACCAACAAAGTCCTGGAGGCAATCCTCACCAAAACGGTAGCAGCACATCACCGGGACTGGGCCACTAGACTACCAGAAGCCTTATGGGCTTATCATACAACCTGGTGAAATACCATTGGATATTCATCATATCAGCTAGTATTTGGGAGAGAACCTTTCTTCTCTATTGAATTCGAAATCAGAACTATACGAACAGCCCAGGAAGTGGGGTTGGACTTAACAGAAGCTGAAGCTAGAAGACTCCAACAAATAAACAAACTATATGAAATACGACTTCTAGCCCTGCAATTCACTACGATCATCCAACAACAACAAGCTAAGTGGCACGACAACCTGATAAAGAAGAAGTTATTTCAAAAAGGATATTGGGCACTCCTCTATGACTCTAGATTCCAAGATTTTCCGGGAAAAATACAAACAAGGTGGCTCAGTGCATATGAGATTCAGGAAGTACATAGCAATGGCACACTCACCTTGACCACCATAGATGGATCTAGTTCAACATTTCAAGTTAACGGACACAGAGTATGCCTCTATCACAAACCTCTCACGAAAGAATATTTTTATCAACAGGTATGAAATGATCCCACCATCCAAGTTGTGGCACAAGGGGGTGACAACCCCACAAACTCAAGTACATGAGAGGTTTGCTAGCATCATTTGAAAATAATGTATATAAATGTCTTATTTTGATGTACATTCTTCATACTTGCAATTTTTATTTCTTATTTCCTCATCCTCTTGTGAATTTAATTCTTATTCTTCTAGTTGTTCAATCCTTGAACAATTGTTGTTCAATTCTTGAATGGTTGTTGTTCCATCGAATTGAACAGCCATATTTTGGTGTTTTATTTTTTTTGTTCAATTCTTGAACGGCTATTGTTCAATTCTTGAATGTTTGTTGTTCCATCGGATTGAACAACCATATTTTGGTGTTTTATTTTTGTTGTTCAATCCTTGAATGGTTGTTGTTCAATTCTTGAACGGCTACTATTCCAGCGGATTGAACAGCCATATTTTGGTGTTTTATTTTTCTTGATGTTCAATCCTTGAATGATTGTTGTTCAATTCTTGAATGGTTGTTGTTCCATCGGATTGAACAGCCATATTTTAGTGTTTTATTTTTCTTTTTGTTCAATCCTTGAATGGCTACTGTTCAATTCTTGAGCGACTGTTGTTCCATCGGATTGAACATCCTTATTTTGGTGTCTTATTTTTCTTGTTGTTCAATCCTTGAACGGTTGTTGTTCAATTCTTGAACAACTACTATTTCCATCGGATTGAACAGCTATGATTTTGAGTTTTTATTCTTCTCGTTGTTCAATACCTGAACGGATGTTGTTCAATATCTGAACGGATACTGTTCCATTGGATTAAACAGCCAAGTTTTGCATCTTTCCTTGGTATTCAAATTAAATAACCTTGTTTTTTTTTCATCTCACTATTTCCTTTGTCTTGCTAAAAGCATCTCTGAGCAAGAAATGGCAGTTGAAAAAGAAAGGGAAATGGTAAAATTACAAATATGATGACTCCTTGGAACCATAATCCTTAAACAGGAAGCTGACAATGTGCATACATGAAATGAAAGGCTAAGTCATCCCCAGTTCAAATGTGTTATCATACAATATATGTCCTTATCATGGTATATCTTTCTGCACTATTCGAGTAATATTTCCCTCCAAATGAAGGAATGAGGATAAAGGGTACTAATTGTATTGGCATTTTTTTTCACTTCTTTCACCATCCCTAACTCTTAAGGAGTTAATGAGCCTCCCTTTATGTATAAAGTGCAACTATTATGTATTCATGCAAATATTTAAGAGGATGGGAGGTCTCATCACGAGCCAGCCTACCATGATCATAGGGATTTAACAAGTGGCATGCCCACAATGGCTACCACACCAGGGTAATGACATTTTCATCTACTTGAAGGACAAGAGGTCTCATCACGAGCCGACCTGATCACTCTATTATAATCCTAGTGAATGGCACTGTGACTACCTGGCTATCACACCAGCATAGTGACCTCCTTATAAATCAAGATGCTATGATTCAAAAAGAAGTATTATGCTCACATGCAAATTTTCAAGAGAGGATAGGAGGTCTCATCACGATCCAGCTTACCATGTTCATAAGAGCTTAGAAAATTACATGCCCATAATGGCCACCACACCAGGGTAATGACCTTCTTAGCTACTTGAAGGACAGGATGTCTCATCATGAGCCGGCCTGATCACTTTGCTACAACTTTGGTGAGTGGTGGTATGGTTATTTGGCTACCATACCAGCATGGTGATCTCTCCACAAAATAGGTAGAATAACTATTTTTACATAAGGATCCTAGCTCATTCTTTCAGGTTAAAAAGAAACCCTGTCGAGGCTATGAACGCCTGCTGGCAGCAATGGCTCTGCTTGTGGTATGAAAGTATGCTTCATCAATAACCAATTAATTTTATATACACCTTATCTTCCATTCTTCTTCCATAAGCTATTACTCGAATTAGTGAGAACTATAATTTGCCACAAGAATAACTAACAGATATATGCTTACACATTTGAATCTTGGGATGACAGCACCAATCATCACTTGACTCAGTCTTGCTTCCGTCATAACTTTTTTATTAAAGAAAGACATCATATCATAATAATGGTTATACTACTCCCTTTCCCTTTCCGGTCACTTTCGCACAACATGCAATTATGAAAAAAAATTCCAAAACTAACCTTTACACTGCATATGCTAGTAATTACTCAACCACCTGAATATTGACCGCTCCTTCACGTACAGGTCATTATTACCAAATACTAGCATTCCCCTGTCTGCATTCATGATTGGCTGAATCTCTCCTGTACTTGAGGGCGTGGGTGCCCTTTCTTCGATGGGGGGGGGGGGGTGTAATTGATCTTAAATTGGCAAGCATGCGAAATATTGGCACAATCACGTTAGAAACATCGATAAGACTAGAGGAACACTGCAATTAAGGCATGAAGTTACCAGTGCAAAACCACAATTTCTCTCTCGCTTGCATATAGAATTCAGTCAAAACAACAGAACCAAGGAAGAATAAAATCAGAGGAAGAAGGCATATCAGCTATGGGAGGAAATTCCCTTCGAAACAAGCCTGTAAACTTCCCAATTTCAGATATAGCTAGTGTCATCCTCCAGCAAGCCGACTGGTTGACATATGTACACCGATTACAGGGATCAGACACGGAAATTGCAATTGAGTTAGTGAAAAATATACAAGAAGGTCAAACTAGAGTCAAGGGTCGAATTATACCAGTCACAGAAGAGATTATTTTTGGAGTCTCTGGAATTCCAACAGAAGGGGAAGATGGACAGAGAAACATCTCCTCCTACGAGAAGAGATAGCAGTATATCAGGATTCGGAGGAACTGTTGGAACAAAAAGGGAGAGGGAATAACCCTACTTCTCTACACTAGCCATGGTAGGAACTGGCGACATTCATCCAAAAGTTCATTACATGTGACAGACGTCCAGCCATGGTAAAACCTCATCAGCTCAAACTCTTAGTTGTACTTAAGCAAGAGATTTCAGTCAATCTGCTTGCCTTCTTAAATTCCATATTGCATGATATTTTTGTTCGATTAAGAAAATCCAAAAATCCCCAAGAAGTAGTCAGTCACCACAGGTTAATTAAACTAGTAATCATCCATGAGCTAGAGAAGCAGCAGATTGCCTGGGACAATTTTTTCAACCCTGATGCACAGGAACTAGAAATAAATCTCGACGACACCGAAATTGAGACCCCCAGGGTAAATACACCAAGAAGAAAGAGGACTCGAACTGCAACCTCAGAGAAAAGCCGGAAAAAATGGTCCAAAAAGTTTCAAGGAACCTTGGACCTCATAGAAGTGGCAGGGCCATCCCTCCCTCAAAGCGCACCCTTACAAGACTTCGAGGAAGAAATGGCTCGAGTCCCAGAACAACTGAGGAAAAACTACGAATCCAGAAACCCATTGGAAGCGGAAGAACAAGAGGAACCCATAGATGAGTCTGCCTCCGCTAGTAACTCTGGTCACACTGAAGTTCTACCCGACCAAGAGGAACTACAGGATGACGGGACTATCTCCCCTCTTAGGAATTATGAGTTATATAGTGAAGGGTAGGAAGAGGAAAGAATGGAATCAGAAAATCAGTCAGGTGACATAGTCCCTATAGAAAAAAGCACATAAACAGTCCCTTTGACACCTGGAGGTAGCACTGCTCCACCCATTCGGGACCCTCATACAGAGGTAAAATATGAAGACCAAATAATAAACATCATCACAAGTAACCCTGAGGTTGGAAATACCATTCCCGAAAATGGGAATACCACTCCACCAACTGCTGAAATCAAGACATGTGGAAATTCATATGAAAAGAAAATTAGAAAACTTAGCAGGGCCTGCAGAAGATTAAATAAAATGGTGAAATATCTAAGGAAACAAATTAAAGAGGATAGAAGGGCCCAAAAACCAAAGAGAGAAACCACCATTACAGGAACTCAAACAGAACTAGTCACCAGCTTGATAAACACCATTGAAGCCGAGATACAAACAGACTTGGCTGACATTGCTAAGGCTGAGATGCAAACCAGTTTAGTAGCCACTACAGAGGCTGAGGTGCAGACCAATTCAATCGATACAGCTGAGACTGGGGTACAGACCAACCAAGCAGGTACTTCTAAGGTCGAAATTCAGACATAATTAACAAATACCATTGAGGCTTCTACACAAACCGAGCAGAAAACTACACAAGAGAAGGAGACCCAAAAAAAGGAAGCCCCTACCTATACCCCCCTGGTAGAGAAAGTTGTTTATCCTAAATTACACAATGAACTAGTGCAAGCACAACATGAGGTATCACAATGTAGGAATGAGGTGGTGCCAGCACAAGAATACCAAGCATTACTAAAGAAATTCATATACCTCTCCTCTACAGAAGATGAAACATTCGCCCAGCTCATAGAAGAACAGGCAAAGCTAAAAAGGGCACAAGAACAGATGGAGCAAGCCAAGAAACAAATCACCATGATTTTTTCTCTGTACAACGATGCAATATCTTGCAAAGCACCGGCCACTAACTATGCCCTGTTCTTAACAAAACAATATCTACTGCTGAAAGTCAAGGCCATCAGGACAGGAAAATCTACAACTTTTAGGACTATAGAATAATTTCTCCATTACTGTAATGAGCAAGATGAACAAGTCCAATGCCTCCTATGTGAACTTTACATGCACAACTTCTTTTTGGAAGCGGATAGGGATAGTAGTCCTAGTCCCTTTATAGGAGATGTCCAACTCCAAGCCTTCCTCTCATTCGCCAAGAACCAAATCAAGTGGGCCAAGGCCTATAATATCTTCCAAAAGGGAGAGCACGGTCTAGACTTGTGGGTCAGAGGAGAACCCACCAAACCTCTACAACTGATTATCCAGCACAAGACCTTTATGCGAAGGCAAGGTCTAAGGACTCGGCTGGGGCCCATCCATAAGGATATCATAGAAAATGGACAGGAGTATTTTGAAGACATTCCTGAAGCAGCCTTGGCCACAGCTAAACAAAGGTGGATGGCCTCCACAAATAACGTAAAGAATAGAGAACCATTTAGCTACAGGAATTTCAAGGTTGTTGCCTCCATATTCCTTTCATACAGTAAACTGGTCTTTAGCATGGGACCTGCATGGCTGGGATGTAGGTATAGAAGCCCTCTCCTCTGGTATCCTGGTCTTTAGCATGGGACCTGCATGGCTGGGATGTAGGTATAGAATCCCTCTCCTCTAGTATCCTCCTGAGGACTATAATCATAATTATGAGTTACCAGAGGGGCACGCAAGCACTTTCTTCGCAATAATGAGACAAAAACAAGGTTTTAGAGCATACAAGGAAAGGGTCTACCCTGCCTACTCCTTAACTCAGCTGCATCTCAACTATCTGTTTGCATGAGGAAATGCAATAAGGTAAGTAGGGGAGTATGTTGGGCCCGAATTGAGGTACGTTTCCACCCTATAATCACTTCAAATTATGTCACAATTTGGGAAATTATTCCTAATCTGAACAATAAAGAATTAAAAGATTTATGAAAACTAGAATAATAGGGCTAACGACAAAAAGAATGTTTTTTAGTACGAAATTGACATATTGTATCTCTGTATGTTGGAAGGCAGAATAGCTGAACCAATGGTAGGCAGAAAGACAATTGAAAAATGCAAACGTATGGGATCTCAGTAACTCCCATAAGCTAGCAGAAGGCAGACAAATGGATTTGAGCCCAAGAACTCAAAAGACAGCCACGCGCAGCAGGCTATCGTTTGAAGAATACTTCCTCATTGCGTGAAATTGCCTTTAAAAGGATCAGGGACAAACTAGATGGGGAGTCAGAGTTAACTGGGAATTTTCCCTTTGTAATCAACGTGTCAAGACAGAGTTGTCATATTGTATTTCCGCATTATCCTTTGAGTTTTGATGTTTTGAACAATTACATGTTGAGGTTCTCATCACGTTAGAACTTCTAGCAGCCCAGGCCCAACCTCTGGGAGTCTTTGCGCTAATGTTTTGTTGTGTGTTAATTACAGAATCCATGTTTAGTCATCTAATGCGATTGTAACATACTCCTCTACTTAATAAAGCTACAGTTGTTCGTTCTTCAGAATAGTTTAGTATTTGTATTTCCTGATTTATAATAATTGCATTTCGTATTTTCTGACTTATGATAATACTTCATCACCAATAGATGCTTTCAATTCCTTTCAGTACTTCTGGAATCGATTTACAAGTCACAAGATAGTTATTACTCGATGATACTTATCTTTGTATATTACATTACTATGACAGTACGGTAAAGCGATCATTTGTTGATTATTGTAATTAAGTTAGTTTACCAAGAGAATTCCATTGAAAAATTACATGAGTGATTACTATACAATGCAATTAGGTTACTTCGTTTAGACTGTTGCTCAATTCATTTAATATTTTCGATATGTTCATTTGGATTGCTTCACCTAAGATTTTTGTTCAATTCGTTTATGATTGTTTTTCAATTCGTTTATGATTGTTGTTCAATTTGTTTATGATTTCTGTTCAATTCATTTAATCTTGTTGTTCAATTCACTTAGACTGATGTTTGATTCATTCAAATTTCTCTAGGTAAATTCCCTTAGGTTATTTTTCAATCATAGGCTTGATAGAATAACCAGCCATAACCCACCAAATCATTCCTCGTTCAGTTGATTGAATTTAGGAAGTTAGATAATCCTTTCTCAATAGAGAGTATCTATCAGTCGATCTCACTTGCATATATTGTGCCAACACCCTTGAAATAAGAAGACTTACTCCAGGTTGATAATTAAATGAAGAGTACTATGGTTTCATATAATAAGCCACCTTTGTAACACCAACACCAAGTTTCCTCATTTGGAATTTGTATCTTCTTTAACTTCCTGAAATTCTCATATGCCTCAATATATCTGGGAAAAGTTGGTTTTATGAAAAACAAGTATCTTATCTCATGTTGCAGATAGAATAAATTTTCAAAGCTTTTGAGTAATACTTTCCCTATTGGAGTTCCTTGTCCACCTGTTTTTTCAACTTGCTCTTTTGCATATTCTCTAATCTTCTTACTATAATCTTCCTGAGGCATTAATTTGTCATTGATGACCAAAATATTAGGTAAAATTCTTTGCCTCAATTTTTCAAATTTAACCATGAATTTGGTTATCATTATGTTCATATTCTCACACTTCTCTTCAATTTGTTTCATCAAGTTCTTCTTGGTGATGACTTTCCTTATTTCAAGGATTGTTTCAGTCTTGTTAATAATCTCAATTACTTCTAACTCTTGTTTGTTTTTTCCATTAAGAAATTTGATCAATTCTATTGCTTGCTCAGGTTTGTTATCAAGTTCATCTTTAGTCTTTTGAATTTCTGATAGTGTTGCTTTTAGTAAATCTCTCTGTTCAAAGATCACTTGAATTGAGGGCCACACATCATTGATGGCTTCAATTATTTTTTTCCAGAAATAGTTTTTCACATATGACATTGGCTCCTTTAAGGTTAATTCCTTTTGTAACTTCTTCAATTCTTCATTTAACCTATTAGCTTTTTTTCTCATGGGTTTTAGCATTTATTTGAGCTAACTTGTTTGTATTTTCAAGGTTATCAATCATCTTTTTCAATCTGTTAATCTCACTTGTCTGAAGTGACATTTCTTCCATGGCTTTTACTAATTTACTAGCCTCATCTGTGGGTTGAGTTGTTGTAGTGGATAACTCTCTAGCTGAAGTTGTAGATGATGTCATTGGCACTGCAGTAGCCAGTGGTTCTTTGGGTGCTAACTCTTCTGCTAGAGTTGAAGGCATAGCTATAGTAACCATAGGAATAACTAAAGGACTTTCCTATGCTTTTGTTGTTTCCTTTTCATGGACAAAATTATCCATTTAAATCTCCATTTCTTTGATCTATGTTCTTAGCTGAAAGATTAAACTCATCATATAATACTTCTGAGTTTGATATTGTATAATTTTCTTAGCTTGAGGATGTTCACTTGATGTAAATTTAAGCTATTTCCTCAATGCTGCAATGTCTTCATTCTTTTTCCTTACTAACTATTCTGCTGCTTTGACATTTGTAGGGTCATATCCAACCTGTAGGACCAATTCTTCTAAATATTTAATTCTAGGATATTTAGCATATAAGGATGCTTTGTCAAGTTTCATTTGATCTTTCATATTTATTATTGTGTTCTGTAGTTTTTGAAAACTCATAGCTTCGGTTGTAACAGTAGAATACAACATCTTTGAGCTCTATCTATAAAATTCTATTTGATCAAGAGCATGAATTTTTTTTGTTTGTACTTCTAGATTAATCTTTTTGTAATCTGCAACTGTCTTTGGAATTTTCACTATAGGCTGTAATATTGACATGATAAATTTTTTATTTGAGTAATCAAAGGCAGATAAAAGTCTGTTTTGAATGCTTGGTGTTTGTTTCTGAGATATTGAGAGTAAATTTCATTTTTAATCTCTTCATTCTTTAACTTAATCTGTTTGTACTTTTCCCTGATATCTATATCCTTTTCCTCAGCTGTCTGTGAGGATGATGCTTCCATGTTCTGTTGTTTTTCTATCAACTGTGCATTTGCATTATCAACCTGTTCTTTATTTATATTATTTATAACTTGCTCATTTATGATAACAGTGGCAGCATCTGTGCTGGTAACTGGGATATATGTATCTTCAACCTCAATGGTTATCTTCTCTTTACCCACTGGATTTAACTTAGGCTTCTTATTGTATCTTAACTTAAACTTAGTTTCAGTAGTGGTTTCAACAACATAAGAACCTTCTTCTCTGACTCTCTTGGTGTCTTTCTCTGTTTGATCTGCAGTTTGTAAAGTGTGACTAGTATCACCTTGCTTTACCGCATCTATTAAAGTATTTTCTATCCACTCAGTCTGATTAGCATACTTCTCAATCTCTGGTTTTTTCTCATGAATGTAGGGTGTCAGTTTACACTTAACCCTCATTTTACTCAATATCCCTTGTGGATCATAGTTCTAGGAGAAACTCACTTCAAATATGTACTCTAATAATTGTTTGGTTGCTTCTACCTCTTCATCTCTATGATTGCAAATGAATGGTCCCACTTGATTCTTTAAATTAAACTGTGTTTTCTTCTTTGCTTCTAGAAAGTTAATTGAATCGGAATTTAAAATTTTTCTGATGTATTCCAAGGCAAAAACCCTCATTGGTACATATTTGAGTAATTTGTAGGGCAACAAATTGGATCCAAAAACTCTAATCTTTGTGTGTTTTTCATACAAATACCAATCTCCAGTCTTGGTTTTCTCTAATAACTATAAAATATTCTTCATCTCATCATTTATCCTTGGTTGTTCAATATTTTTTAACATTTTTATCAATGGATGGATGAAGAAATCTGAAAAATCTACATAGATAAACTCTGTGGACTCTTTTCTGATTAAAGCGGTCCAAAAAATGACTGAAAGAGGATTTCCTTCTATGTCAAGCTTCTGTAAGGATACTGGAAAATTATCTTCTTGAAAATGCAAGAACATGTGGAAAATGAAAGATGTGTATCTAAACACTCCTTCAGTTGGAACTTAACCAATTGGTCATGAATATTGTCAGCAATATACCCAGCATAATTGAAGATAATAGAGGGAGGCTATCCTCGTGTGAAAGTAGATAGGAAACCTAAAATGGATTAATTTGTATGTTCATTAGTAAAGTACCCTAGGATGAAGGATAGCATGGAAATGACATGCCTTGAACATTATGGAAATCTTGAAGTGGAATATGGAGGATTGATTTGAGGAATTTCCACATGTAAGGACATGAATATTTGGAAGATCTAGAATATTTTAGGAAAATCAAGGCCATTGTATAGCTTGGTAAGTGCTTCAATGGACAAAGGAACTACTTGAGGATCAAGTTTAAGCTGTAACATTTGGTTAATGGACTCAGCAGTAATGGTAAAAAGTACTTCTTTGTTGGCATTGACTATTGTACTTTGCTCAGGTATATAATAATGATGGCATAACCTAATGACCTCTGGGCATGGATGAGTAACTGGAACAACATTTTTGGGTGAGTGTGATTCCCAAATTTGAACTTCTTCAACATTATCTAAATATTTTTCAAGGCTCCAATTATGAAGTTCTAAGAGATTGAATTCTACAATGGGGTATGCTATCTTGTAGTCAACATTTGCTAATGGAGTGTGCTCAATGTCTACAATAGGGGGTTGTAGAGGTTTCACAATGATGGCAGTCTTGGAAGATGCAGCTGGAATCAGTTTAGGCATCTTTAGGCTTTTTGGACTACAAGAAACTCTTTTTTTTGGCTTTCTATCTACTTCTGTAAGATTAAACAGTTTACAGAAGTATTCTTTGATTTTTATCAAGTGTTCTTGTATTAAAACAAGTAGAATATGTTATTTTCTTGGATTTATACTTTCAATTTCAATCTTCAACTGATTTACAAACCTTTACTATTTAGAAAACAAGAAACATGGGTTTCTTGGGCTTTTTCAATGAATAATTCGGTTAAAAATCTTTTGAAATCAGGCACAGAGGTTAGGCTACCTTCAGAGAATTTTTGGTCTTAATTTAGAGTTTTAAACAGTTTATAAAAACTATATAAACTCAATATTTTCATTCAAAACAGTGCGCAGTATAAAACAGGATTTCTCAACAATTTTGCCAGAGTTTGGCCTTTTTTTTTGGATCTTTTAATAGGCTTTCTTTAGATAATCTGAAATTTGACTGGATTTGTTCTTTATTAAGGTCCTTTCAAATCAATAACAGGCTCAATTTCTCAAGAAATACCTGTTATACGTAGGTACTGGTCTTTAAAAATGGCTCTGAGGCTTTATAACAGGTTTTGGGCACGAAACAGTATAAAATCTTCTTTCCTCTAAGTCCAAAAGGAAGATATAGTGAATAAGCGCAGAGGAAAGGGATAACAGTGCGTTTTCAAGGTTTATTGGGAAAATTAGGGTTAATTTAGCCTGTAATAAATGGCGGTCAAATTGGGCGAATAGGCTTTTTTTAGCTTCAAAGGGAAGAAACCACAGGTGGTTATCATGCTCATCTGAGGTGGTAAGCGGTTTCAGTTGAATTGAACGTGATCCAATGAGAATATGCCACGTAGAGGAGAGAGAAACAGGTGAAACAACCCATTTCGCATAGAAATGAAATGGTTGATATCACGCAACTTTATTTGCGATATAGGTTTTCCATCGTTCAATCGGGGAAGGCTCATGCGAACGGTCAGGATTTGATCTAGAAGTTGCATTGGGATTGGAGTGAGTGTGGGGTTTTGATATTCAGCGGGATAGGTTTTTAACTTTATAAATAAAACATCTATTAAAGTTAAACCTTAAGGCTATACGATAGGCGGGGGATAATGTTTATACATGTTTTAATTAAAACATTTACCAAATGTTTCAACCAATACATTGGCGTGCGTTTTATTATATGGTATAATAGAACATTAACACATGTTTTAATACCATAGGAGTGGGGATTAGTTTTATTGATACGTTAAAACCTATGGGATAATGGGTGGGATTATTTAATCACGCAGGAAATTTAACATAGGTTAAAACTTTAAAATAGTGGATTTTGGGGTTATTTTTAAATGTAAAGGATTTAATAATATATGGGAGGGTGAAGTTTAGGGAATTAATATATATGTTATAAATTAATATGAAATAAAGGGGTAATGTAGGAAATGAATGAAAAATACATGATTTAAAACTAAGTAAAGTGTAAGAGATAGACAAATAAACATATTTTGTCCCATTTTTTGTTTTTCACCCTTAAACTTAGGATAAAATGCATTTTATGGGTTTTTTGAGTGTTTCTGAATGGAAATGAAATTAATGGGTTTTTACTTTTACTAAGTAAAAATGGGTTTTTACTTAGGAAAAGAGATCATGATTATGGATGAAGGGTAAATGTTGATGAAAATAGATTTTATGTCAGAATTCAATATTTTTAACCATTCAGTTATTGACCCTTGGGTCTTGTCCCAACAAAAGTCAGAGAAATGCTTTGAGCCTCTTTAACTGTAAGTTTAGAATATTGAATCATTGTGGGGGAGGGGAAATTAGTAATTATTGCCTAGTGATGCTTTATTACATGCTTGCACAACTGATTTCTACCTACCCATCATTATTTCTAACATTTTTACTTCATTTTCATGGATGCATTTAAGCTTGCAACCCTAAATCCATTTTTCTTTTAAAGCATAAATCTATCTAAGTCTAACCTTATTTCATCCGAGGGCTCAGATTAAACTGTTGAGCTCCTCATTTATTCTCTATCTTATCTACTTATTTTTCAAGTTTAAATTGTTTGACATATCTTTATTCTCTATCTAAAACATGAAATTCAAAGCATGAAAAGTTAAGATTAAATTGTTTAACTGATCATGGATTATGGCATTTATTGACAATCTACACATAATCATTATTCTTGCAGTAAACGTAAATAGTAGTGGCATTTTGACTTGCTCACTTTCATGTTTTATTCTTCTTCTTTTTCTTTTGGGGTCTATCTTTTTTCTAAGTCCTTTGATATTTCTTTTAGGACTTTTACCCTCTTTTCATTTTTTTATTATTTTTCATTTTCAAAATAGTGGAAAACAACTTGCAGAAAACAAGGTGTGTACATATTTACAAGACTATCAAAGTCAATTCGAAAATTATGAACCCTATTATTATGGGACCCTAACAGTGGCTCCACATGGGGATGGCATTTCCTGGTGAAATGTCAAGAACTTTAAGACTAGTGGCCTTTGAATTTAACTGTGATGACCCTGTAAGTATAGTTTTGATCTCTGCAGTTATTAATACTTATGATATTTTACCTCTCAAAGCTTAGGGCCTTCTCTCCGGGCTTCAACTTTATTAGGAAAACATCCAATCCAATCTAAAATATTCAATGTATATATATACAATGATCAAAGTAAATGAAACTAACTATTTTTTATCTCAGAGGAGTAGTAGTGCTTCAGCATTTTGCCATTTATTGGTCCATCTAGCATAAGTGATCCATCCATTTCTTTCAAGTAGAAAGCATTGTTACCTCTGTAACCATAAATCACGTAAGGTCCTCTCCATATAAAATCAAATTTTCCATGTTTACCTTTGTCTTCTCTTCTTGAATCCTATTTTAACACTTTGTCTCCAATGTAGAAATCATCTTCTTTACTCTTTCTGTCAAAAATTTTCTTTATCTTATCATGGATAACTTGAGACTTGATATAGACTTCTTCCCTTGTTTGTTGCAAGTGAATAGTTTGATTAATCCTTATTTGTATGTCATTTGTTTCAACTTGTAACTCTTGGATAATATTCATTACTGGTACTCCTAAGGAATATGGAAAAATAGCATCCATTCCATAAACAAGCTGGTAAGGGGATGTACCAATAGATTTTTTAGGTGTAAGTCTATCTGCCCAGAGGGCATTGACTAACTTCTTGTTCCAAGTCTTTTTTTTATCTTCCAATAACTTTTTGAGGATGTTTACAAGGCTCTTATTTGAAGATTCAGTTAGAACATTACCTTGAGGGTAATATGCAGTAGAATGGCCTAGGGTAATATGGTATTTATGGCAAAAGTCAATCATTTTCTTAGATTTGAATGTTCTTGCATTGTCAGTAATTATCTTTTTGGGACATCCCAATCTTGAAATAATGTTACTTTCTAAGAAGGAGATAATGGCAATATATGTGGCTTGCCTAGAGGGTATGGCTTCAATCCACTTGGTAAAATAGTCAGTGGCTGTCAGAATCCACTTGTGTTGGGTTGATGATGGGGGGTGAATTTCTCCAATGAAGTCAAGACCCCATTGTTGAAATGGAATTTCTGTTGAGGTGGGCTTTAAGGGAAGAGGTAATAGCTTTTTCTTACCCTCAAATATTTGGCACTTGTGACAAGAGGTCACATACTTTTTAACATCTACAAACAAAGTAAGCTAGTAAAAGCCAGCTCTCAGGATTTTGTCTGCAGTATTTTTCCAGTATAGATGTCGTCCATAGTCACCTGCATGAAATTCTTGTACTACTTTTTCAGCTTCTTATTTTAACAAACAATTTAATAAAATCCCACTTTTATCTTTCCAAAAAAGTACATTGTCTAAAATACAAAATCTTACTGCTTTAAATTTTAAGAATCTAGATTTTGTTCTTGATAAACCAGGAGGAGCTTGTAAGTTTAGTAATACAAATATAATATCTGCATACCATGGTGAGTCTGAAAAGGCTTCACTGATCTCTGGATTTGTCATCTCTTCCTAATCATCTATTTGGGCAATAAAATTTATGTCTAGGGCATGACAATTTGATTCAGCCATGAGTCTGGATAAACCTTGACCTTTTATCAATTTTGTGGGTTTTATCTCTATGTAATAATCTAAAATAATATCAATCTGCTTGCCTCTTCTTCCATTAGGACCATCCTGAGTAAGAATGTATTTTACTACAACATTTGGGACATAGAAAATGATGTGATAATAGAGAATTTAAACTCTGAAGTCTTTAATGGCCTTTACCAAAGCTAGGGCTTGTTTCTCCATGATATTATACTTCAAAGATGCATCTCTAAGTGTTCTACTAAAGAAATCTATGGGTTGTTCATAACCCTGGTCATTTTTCTGCAGTAAAACTGCAGCGATGGTGTGCTCTGAAGCAAATGAAAAAATGATGAAATCCTTTTTGAAATCAAGACTTATAAGGACTGTAGTTTTGGTTAAGGCCTGTTTGATGGATTCAAAATATTGTTTGGCCTCAACAGTCCATTTAAGAACTTAATATTTTTTTAGCATATTATTTAATTCTCTAATTATCTCAGCTAAATTGGATACGAATCTTCTTAAAAAGTTATTTTTTCTAGAAAGGCGTGTAACTCTTTTATGTTTCTTGGTGGACTGATGTTAATAATTGCTTCTATTCTTGCAAGATCTATTCTAATTCCTTCCTTATAAATTATGTGTCCTAGTAGCTTGCCTTCTTCTAATCCAAATAAGGTTTTATTAAGATTTAATGAGATGCCAAACTTTCTGCATTTTATAAATACTTGTCTAAGATGATCTAAATGTTCATAATTAGTCTTAGAAAATACAGTTATGTCATCTAAGTAAATTACCAAGAATTCATGAATTTCCTTTGCAAAGGCTATATCCATAGCTCTTTGAAAGGTTTCCCCTGCATTCATTAAACCAAAAGGCATTTTTACATACATAAAAGTGCCCCAAGGAGTAGTAAAAAATTGTTTTGGCTTGATCCTCTGGTTGGACTAAAATCTGGTTGTATCCTGAAAATCCATCTAAAAGTGAAATCCTAGAAGAACCAACTACCCTTTGTAAAATGTGATCCATTTTTGGTAAAGGATAATTATCTTTTAAGGATATTTTGTTTAGATTCCTAAAGTAAACACATAATCTAATCTCTCTTGTCTTCTTTCTGGTTGGAACTAGATTAGAAACCCAGTCATAATATCTGATTGGTGCAATAATCTGTGCATCATACATTCTTTTTACTTCCTTTTCTATTAAGGGCATCAAAACAAGGTTGATTCTCCTTAAATTTTGCTTAAAGGGCTTTTGATATTCTTTTATAGTAATTTTATGTTGAATTATGTTGGTGTCATAAGATTTTAGGTCCTCATAACTCCAAGCAAAAACATCTTGGAATTCCTTAAAAAGAGAAATATATTTTTCCTTTTCCTATTGAGGTAAGCTTTGGAAATTTTGATCATTTTGGGTTTCAATTCTGTGCCTTTGTTGCATTCCTCAATGTCAGATCTAAGTGGCTCCATTTTGGGTTTTTTAGCAACATCATCTAAGTCAAATAAATCCTCTAAAGGAGCTAAACCTTTTGTTAAGAAATTATCTTTGAGATTTAATATATCAGATTCTTCATCAATTTCTACTCTCTCTAATTTATCTATATCTGATTGACTAAATTTATTTGGTCTAGAAAACTTTAATTTATTTACATCTAGATTATTCAAATCAATTTTAGTATCTAAATCTTGATCTATGGTACAATCAGTGTTTATTTTACAATTCTAAAATTCACCTTCATTATTCATAAAATGGTAAATTTTTTGATCTTGTGAGAAAATTTGCCAATACTTGAGGTTGTCTGGAATTATTGGTCTGTGCTTTACTTCTGCAATATACATATGATTAGGCTGAAAAGGTAAATTACAAGTGCTAGCAAAGGTTGCTAAAGAATGTGCTTGTAAGTTTTTCCTTCTTGGTATTGCAGAGAAATTACATTCCAATAAATCATCAATCAAATCTAGTACAGTCTCTCTATATCAGCCTAATCTAAGATTGTAAACAGAGTATTCACCTTTAATTTGTTTTACAATCAACTCTGAATCTCCCATTATTGTTATTCTTTTACCTTCTAAATTTATGATAATTTGGAGTCCTAAAATGAGGGCTTCATACTCAGCCATATTGTTTGTGCATTTGAAATTCAGTCTGAAAGCATGTCCTTCTGCATGATTTTTCTCTATATTAGTTATCCATACTCCTGCTTCTACTCTTAACTTGTTTACTGAGCCATCAAAATCTAAATGCCATAAAGATTCATGAAAGATATTATCATTGTTTTGTGTTTTCTTTTCTTCCCTTAGTTCAGTCTTGATTTCATTATCAGTTTCAGCATTACATAGGATGAATGAATCTAGATAAGTAGGTGTGGTGTAAATTGGGTAATTTATTGACCTTTCAGCACTACTCACCGTATATTTCATTAATGTTTCCCTATATAAATTCTTAGGTTGACCAAAAACTGATATAGTAGCATAAGACATGTCCAATTGTAGAGATCCCTGTAACTTTTCTCCCCATGAGCGAGATAATAACATTCCATATTTGGGTGGGATATCAGCTACTACAATGTCCATAAGTATACTCTTACCAGGATATTGAATGAGTGTTACACATAAATCTTTGATTAATTCCAGGAATTTTACTTTGCTTGAATCAAATGAAAATAAATCCTTGGAAGGCCTTCTAATGTCTAAGTTTAGGGTTTCCATTATATCTTTGGGCATTAAATTATGTGAAGCTCCTGAATCTAACATTGTGTTGTGTAAGATTTGATCATGAATCGTTAAACTGATGTAAAATGGAGAAACTGATCCATCTTGATGCTTTCCATTTACCTCTGGGCCAAAAATCAACTCTAGTTGATCATCATTCAAGTTTATGGAGTCTTCTCCATCATTTATGTTTAATGTTTCAGTGATGGTAGATTTATACAAATCATGTTTTACCAATTTTTTCAAATGAATTGGTATTTTTAACTTTGCAATTTTAGTTTGTATATTGAATGAAGTTTGTGATTTACTTATTTGAATTAACTCTTCTTTGGTAACTGTAGTTTGTGTTGGTTTATCTTGTTTTTCTATAGCTATATTTTCACTTTCAGTTTGAGTTTCTTGTGTTTTACTACTCTTTGTTTTATTTTCAAGAATGGTTTGTAAAGCAATAGATGTTTTTTCAGATTTAGAATTGTTAGAAGTTGTTTTTGCAGTGGCAGCTTTTGGATCTGCTGATTTTGGATCAACAGTGGATGTTTTAGGATCTAAGTTTGTTGTTTTAGCAGAATTAGATGCTTTTGCAGCAGTAGATTTTTTTGAATCTTTTGTAGCTTGAGCAAGCTCATCTGTAATGTCAACAATCTTAGGGCTTGGTGAAATTTTAGGATTAGAAAATTTTTGAGAAGAACTAGAGTTTTGCTTATTTTCCCTAGGGAGAATTAGCAGAACTTTTGTTGTTGGGGCTTCTATTGTTTTCTTATTTTTAATTTGTGTTGTTTTCTTAGTAGAAGGTTCAATATTTTTCTTACTCCTAAGGTTATATTGCTTATGAACTTCGTTTATGGCAAAATCATAACCTTGTTTATAATTGAAGGATTCTCGTGAATCTAATTGGAGTTGTTGGAGTTCAAATAACTCTTGATCTTCATGTGTGAGAAAGATAGTGTTATTATCATCTATTCCCATTAGATTTATGGTATCCTCATCCTCATCATTGTTTTGAGAACTTTCAGCATAGTTCTCCTGAAATGGGGGTCTTATTGTTTGGTCTGGTACTGATTCTTTTGATTTTCCTAAATTTGTGTTTTTTCTAAAATTGGGATTTCTTATTTGTTATTGATTATCCCTTTGAGTTCTTCTTTCTATGTTGTCTAATATATCCATCATTCTCTCTAAATTTTTAGCTAACATATCTATTTTTGTGTCTGAAATAGAGGCTTCTTCTTTCATGGTCACTCTCCTCTCATTTCTTAATCTTGCATTTTTAGCTAGAATGTTCACTTATACACCTACAGCATATGTTTGCATTCTTTCCAAAGTTTCTGCATTTCTTTCTCTTAAATGATATGTCATGTCAGTGTCAAATCCATCTGTGAATTTGAGTAAGATAGGGTTAGGAGTGGGTTTTATATTTGCAGGAATTGAATTCTAAACATTTTTATATCTAGTGCAGTAGTCTTGTACTGGTTCATTGGGAGCTCTCTTCATTGCATCAAATTCAGACAATATTTGTAGGGGGTTTTTCTTCTTTTCCCATTTATTTAAAAATAATCTATGGAAAACAGCTAAATCAGCTATACTACCTGCAGTAAGACCTTTGAACCATTTTTTTACTTCTCCTGTTAATGTTTGTGCAAACAACCTCAATTTTACATCTGAATCATCTATCTCATGGAGTTAAAAGTAATCTGTCATTTTGTTTATGTGTTGTTGTGCAGTGTATTGTGTAGTAGCATCAAATTGTGGTATCTTACTTTAGTAATCCTGAGGCATGTCATGAATTTGTCCTAGAAGAACTAGGGGATCATACCTGGCAACCATAACTTGAATTCTAGCTTGGCTAGGAGCTAAAGTGGAAGTGCCTGGGGTTGAACTGGAAGTAGTGGCTGATGAAACTAGATTATAGGATGTTGAACAAGAAAAAGCAGTGAAAGAACTAAAAGATGTAGTGGAGGTACTAGGAAGTGAAACTGGGATATATGAGGAACTAGTAGGAAATGAGAATGATGTGTTTTAAAAAGTGGAAGGTAAACTAGTGGATGAAATGGTTGTAGGGGATGAAGGAAATAATATTCTAGGCTGTAAGGGTAGTCTAGAGATAATTGGATCTGTAGATTGTATGGTAGTGGAAACTATAGATGATGTAGCGGTATCTAAATGAGGAATAGAAGGCTTAGATTTATATGCTAACAATTGAGCTAATTCAATGGCTTTATCAATTTCTTTAAGAATAGTAGCATTAATTTCTTCAAGTTTGTCCTGATTTCTAACTTTCTTTAATTCAGAATCTTCTATAATAATTTTGTGTTTTGTTTCCAAAAATGAAATAAAAACAGGGTCTAACATAGAAGTACTTAAATTATTTTTAGATTTTCTTCTAAACAAAGAATTTTCAAATTTCAAATCAAACTCTATATCTAGCAGACTTACTAACTCTTGTAGTAATGAATTTACTCATATTAATGAAATTTTAACATCTAAATCTTCTACCTGTTTTTCCTTTTTGCCAATTCTGTCTGGGTTGTCCATTATAATAGCAGGTTTAGGATCCGGGTTAGACCTGGTATAGTAAATCTTCCTAGAAGCTAGAATTATAGTTTTTTGTACTCACAACTTGTCAAACAGTCTTAAAGGCAAAAGGATGATAAAAATAATTTCCTTTAAGATCTTCTTAACAAATAAGAATTGGTTAATTCCCCAGTGGAGTCACCAGTATGTTAACACTCTAGTAATTCTCTAAGTTGTGAGATTGTGATTTATAGTTAAAAGAAAACTAGAGGTAACCACAAACCTACTTTTAAACTCTAAGATCTAGCCTTCTTAGGGTTCAGAGAGGGCTCTCTCTATAAAATTTAACTTTGTTTTGATTTATAAAATATTAGGCTAGTTATGATTGTGCAATTTGGTTTTGATTTGTTTGATTTGGTGGGAAAAATCACTTAAAGAGATGGATAGTGGGAAATATGTTTGTCCATTGGGTTGAGGAGTCAAAAATCAAGCAAACAAAGCTAGGATCTGTTGAAGCCTCAAAATTCGTTGCTTCAGACATTGGGGGAAAATCACCCAGTCGGGACCTTAGGACAGATCCTTTTCCGTTTGGTGTGGTGGCTTCGACTGGATTTATAGGACCAGTTTCCTAATAACTAAATGGGTTGGTGATGGAATGATTGTATGAGTGGATAATGAAACTAAATGACTGAAATAATCTATCTAATTTAATTTATAACTTATAAATCATTCTAAAACTAACTAACCCGGGTGTCAAATATGAATACAACTTAAGGATTGTTTCAATCAAGTCAATAACCATGAAAATGTATTATAATTTAACTGAAATATACAGTATCAAATAATAATAACTCTGTTTAATAAATTAAACAGAGTTATAATAACACATTGCATTCATCATTTTATATATCATTTGTATACACTGTGAAAGATGAAATATTTCTATACACTCAGAAATGATATGTATAAAGAAATATTTGTAAAACAAGTACATATAAATGATAGCAAATTTAAAGAGAATATCTCATAACATAAGAAAAATAACAGTAAATCGATAGAAATACCAGATTCATCTCGATACTTTTCCTGATGCAATTCAATATTCGGATCTAGTGCTTCAATGTAAAACAAATCCAAGGTACAGAAATGCAATTCTCAAAGGTAATTTTCCATAAACCACCAGATGTGATCCTTTATAAAAATATATTAGTCAATGGAGTACAAAAATGTAACATCCAAGTCCAAAAATATTACAAATTCAGGACCCCTTTCTAAATGCATGAAAGGTGTTTAAATAAGAATTTAATAAAACAAAATAAATAAAACTATTGCTACAATCTATCATCGGAAATATAGAAATAGAATTGCGATATTAAAATGGAACAGATTCATTGATTTTCTCATGCATTCAATGTGTCAAGGTGGCAAATTTTGAGCATATATTTGACCTTTACTGGATGACTTAGCCTTGAATGTAACTGACCAGTATACGTGGCATCAGAAAACTCTGGAATGATGCAACTAATGGCATTGGAAAGACATTTAATTGCCATTTTCTGACTGCGTGGCTTGATTAGATATGTCCACATGATATCCCATGAAATTCCTTGAATTTTTGTGATTTGCTGATTCTTATTGATTAGTTCTTGCTTCCACTTAGAATCAGTCTCTTTTACCTTTGGTAATTTACCTGGGATACAATCTGAAATTAAATTGGTGGCATATAAGCTATCATTAACCAACTGTGTTATATTATTCATCATAGTTTTGGCTCTTGATGTGTCTCTTTCTCCTTTTATCAACTTCTTTTCCCACTCATTAAACAGAATTTCTTTGTGTCTTTCTTCAATCCTGGGAATGTTTGCATTCTTTCCCTGCTCTGAGTCTTGCCATGAAAGAAATTCAGAATTTTTCTCATTTGCATCATCAAATTCGATCCTGAGGCTGACTCCTTCATCTATAAGAGATGTTGTTATTTCACATAAGGGCTCAGTTTGTGCCATCTTTTGACATAGTTCATTCAACTGCTGAGACAGTAGTTTGTTTGTTTCAAGAGCTTTAGTTTTAAATTGATCTAATTTAGGATAATCCCTAAATTTGTCCAATCTTGCTTGGAATATTTTCTCTTGGTCAACTTTAGCAGTTTTCTCATTTTGCAATAGAGTTTGTAACTTTGCCACTTCTTGACTTAACTGTTGTTGCTTATTCAAAGCTTGTTGATCAATCTTTTTCTTTTCAATGCCAAGTTTCTCTTCCAACTGTTTAGATCTGAGCTTTTCATCTTGCAACTGTTGTTCCAACTACATAATATGTTGTTGATTTTATGTTTCTTATTCCTCCAACATAGATATCTGTACTTCTTTTTGTTTCATCATTTGGGTGACTTTTGAAGCTTTGTTTATAGTGGCTGCACTATAGGCACCTACATATTGTGACATTTTGGTGAGATCCTCTGAAGGATTCACCTCAGTATTTTTCCAGAAAATTTTCATCAGTTCAACTTGTGATGTTGAAAGTGATTCTTGATTTGTTCTTCTTCTCTTCCTCTGCTTCCTAAAAACAGCCCTATGCTTAGGATTATAAAAGATATCTAGAGGAGTAAACTCTTCTATTTTCAACATAATTTCTTCTGTAGGATGCTCAGGAATGATTTCCATATCTTGGTCTTTCAGTATTTCAACTTGAGGATTATTTTGTAATCCTATTTGCTCAGCGAATTGCTCATATTGACTTAGCAAATGGGAAGAAACAATAATTTCAGCAGAATCCACCACATTCTCAGTGGTCTTTTCTCTTTCAAGTTGATTATTTGGCTTATTACCAATATCTTCCTTCTCTGTCTGTACATTAGTTTCATTGCCTGTATTTTCTTTCTCAATATGCACATTGGTCTCAATACCTGTACTTTCCTTCCCTGTTTGAACTGTAGTTCCTTTCCCAATAGGTTCATCTATTTTTCTACCAGTATTCCCCTTTTTCACATCAGGCTTGCCACTTGTGCTTACATTTTTAGTCTGTATATTTCCCTTGCTGGTAGATGCTTCTTTTCCTGCTTTGTTGGCTGCATCTTCTTTTTCCTTCTGCTCTGTTTCTATATTCTCAGATTCTTGCAGAATAATTCTTAACTGGTCAAGAGGAGCTTTCAGCAGTCTCTGACTTCTAAATAGCATGAATTTATTCATATCCTCAGTCTGAAATTTGGATTTATCCAATTCATAAACTTGGGAAAATTTATCAATAGAAACAAATAAATCATCAAATTCGTCTGGCTCATGCTCAGATTGAGCGATTGAAACTAAAGTTGTGAAATCAAATGAAACTTTTTTCGGGTCATACTGCCTGCCTGGGACTATAGAGAGCTTAAGATCCCTTATTTTGATGACCTCCTTCTCAGCATGTGTGAAGTTATTAAGTGTATAATGCCCACATTGAAATGGAAAAGTAGGCCACATTAGTTTCTTGTTATTCTTGAGAGACCTTGACATGCCTTCTACTGTTAACTGGTAGGAGATTTCTTGTGCTAACAATTTGTCTGGGACATACAGAGGTAAAATATGGGGCTCCACTATACTCCCAAATACTCTGATATAGGTAAATTTCTCTTCTCCAAACCAGTCACCAATTTGGGATATATCAGTCTTAGCTTTTTTAGAAAGTTGGGGAGGAAATTGGTTAAAAATGGTTTGATAGGCAAGGATGAGGAAACCGTGACAAATTCTATAAACATGGTTTTTAAAATGCACCTTCCATAAGAGCTTATGGTAAATATGAATAGGAACGGAATCTTTGGGGTCCATTTCCAACCAAGAATGGGAAATTCAGAGTTAAAACATAGGGCATCTAAAATGTAGGCACAAAAGTAAAACGGGGTTGTGTTTCCTGTGTTTTTATCCTTTCTATACTCTAGGATTCTATTGGCTATCTTATCCAAAATGATAACTGCCCAGTCCATGATTTCAGAATTCACAGTAGAATGGATTAAGGGTACCATTTGTATTGAAAATCTAGTTGAATTATCATTTCCAAATAGCCTGGACATCATTGCGGCGACATAACAATATGGAGGTGAAAGGGACTCCACGGAGTACATACCTGATGATTCATTTTTACGCTTCTTTGGAGTTTTCCTCCATTCTCTAATTGGCTCAGACTAAGTTTCATTTCTTGCAGCAAAATCCTTAATAAAAGATTTGTTGTAGACCTTTTGCGAATCTGGAAGATGGTACATTGCCTTTATGTCCTCCGCTCTAAAAGACCCAAATATTGTTCCATTATCTGGAAAAAATGTCCTGTTTTGGATGGTGACATTGTCTATCACCCACCGAATTACATCATAATAAGGGAATATGTTTGCCCGAGCTGCAATTCTATGAAGGAATGAATTTTCAAGCGCTTTAAGGGGAGCCTCAGAATCAAAATTTGAGTTATCTTCATCAGGAACTATTGCCTTCACCTCAGTAACCTTAGGGTCTTCTCTTTCAATCAGGTTATATACATCCTCCCAATTCATTTTTCCAAGTCCCTGGCATGATGTGTCTGTAACCAGCTTAATTTTCACTGGTTTTTCTTTTGGTACTATGGGAATAGAAATGAAATTTGCAGTGGCAGCAACCTTTTCTTTCTTAGATCTCTTAGAAATTTTGTCGTCTGGTAATGTCTCACTTGCTCGGCGAACGAAAGGATTGGGTGTTCTGTGGTTCTGCAAAGGAGAAAGGTTTTCATACGTGGTGAAAATGCAATGAGGAGAACAGCTATATGAAAGTATTTATTCGTTATTTTCAATTTATTAACTTCTTGTTAAAACTTAAATTCCCCCTATAAGAGTCACACTCACGCATTCAAAATAGAATCAATCATCATTATTCATTTGATTTTCTATTTAATAATAAACGTACAATCGGAGATCAGCGCTTTTGGAATGAAAATAAAGAACTTTCCTTTTGAATTTTGCGACTGCGATGAATAAATAACATATGCATAGTATAAAACAAACATAAAGTTTAAGTATTGATCGCATCGAGAATTTTCAACAAGGATAACAAATAACATATCATGATCTCCGCCGATTTCCGATTGCGATGATGGTATATCGCATCGGCTATTTTCAAAGAGAGTAAGTTGTAAATGATATTCGCCGATTTTTCGATTGCGATGATGGTGGGGTCCATCGCATCAGAGTTTTGTAGAATGAGATAATATAATGTTTGTTGCTCCAAAATGTGATTGCGATGAATCACATCGCATCATAGTTTTTCAAAACGAATGTGACAACTTAAAACCTTTGCGATTTGCGATTGCGATTACTTCTATCGCATCGGAGTTTTTTCAAAACAAATGTCAAAATTTAAGATATCTTCGATTTGCGACTGCAATTACTGTATCACATCAAACTTCATTTAATATGAACACTTTATGTATTATGTTGATGTGATAAAAAAAATTATATCTCATCGAATCAGAAAGTTTCAATATTACATTTGTTTATAAGCACTTGTGATTTATAAAACAATGAACTCTTTATTTGTTTTATTCAAAATGATCGGATTTCCTCTAAGTCTTTTATTCCTAAAAATAAAAAGGGGACCTATTTATAAATGGAATTCATTCTAAAATTTTGAAATGGGGAGGGTTTTTGTATCGTACAATAGGATCAAGGTCAAAAAGTCAAATGTTTTCAGGGCAAGATAGATAACCCTTGAAGATATTGGAAGGCTGTTTGGTGAGGTGATATGATCGGGATAAAGAGAAATTAAGGGTTCTTTGATCCGGAAAAGAGAAGTAGTAGGCAGAGGTAAAACAAAAGAGGGATCAATTAAGGGTTCCCTACTCTGGAAATCAGCAGAAAACATAGAAATGATAAATAGTAAAGACAGGGTGATTTTAACAAATCCTAAAGTAATACTACTATTTGTTCATTCAAATTTGGAAAACATTTATGGATGCATGAAATAAAGAAGATAAAAATGACAAGTAGAAAATACTTCACTTCAATAGCTCATCACATGAATCTTGAAACATGATGCTAATTGATTCGATTCAGTCTGCTACTCGAGATTTGAAACACAAAAGCCTTCAAGTCCAATAAAAAATGACTATAGAAATCTTTAGCAATTTATTCCACAATAATACTTCAAAGTGTGAAGTATTTATACATAATTGTTTACAAAATATCCTAGAATGCTTCTAGGAATTATCTAAGCAAAATAGAAATATATTTACAACAAAATAGAGACAACTGCTTAACAAATCAATAAGCTATCATATCTATCCAAATAAAATAGAACTAATTGTGGATTAAGTGCAGTTGCCTGCCTTGGTGTCCTCTTCGCTAGCTCAGATATTTTTAAGTTGGTTTTGAAATATGATCTGCTTTATCTTTTACTTTTTCACTCTGATTCTCTTTAATCTCTGATACTCTGTAAACACAAATACTCTTTGAACTCGAATACTCTTTAACCACTGTAAAACTATTTACTGCTATAATAAAAAATCTGTTTTGACTGAAAATCAGCAAATTGTTTTTCTGCCCTTTACCTTTCACAGTAAATCTGTAAGTCACTGCCAAGTTTCCTCATTTGGAATTTGCATCTTCTTTAACTTCCTAAAATTCTCATCTACCTTAGTATATCTGGAAAAAGTTGGTTTTATGACAAACACGTGTCTTATCTCATGTTGTTGATAGAATAAATCTTCAAAGCTTCTGAGTAAGACTTTCCCTGTTGGAGTGCCTTGTCCACCTGTCTTTTCAACTTGCTCTTTTGCATATTCTCTGATATTCTTATTATAATCCTCCTGAGGCATTAATTTTTCATTGAGGACAAAAATATTAGGCAAACTTCTTTGCCTCAAGTTTTCAAATTTAACCATGAATTTGGTTATGGTTATGTTCATATTCTCACACTTCTCTTCAAGTTGTTTCATTAGGTTCATCTTGGTGATGACTTTCCTTATTTCAAGGATTGTTTCAGTCCTGTCAGTAATCTCAATTTCTTCTAACACTTGTTTGTTTTTGTTGTTAAGAAACTTGATCAATTCTATTGCTTCCTCAGGTTTGTTATCAAGTTCATCTTTAGCCTTCTGAACTTCTGCTAGTGCTGCTTTTAATAAATCTCTCTGTTCAAATATCACTTGAATTTAGGGCCACACATCATTGATGGCTTCAACGATTTTGTTCCATAAATATTTTTTTACACATGACATTGGCTCCTTTAAATTTAATTCCTTTTGTAACTTCTTCAGTTCTTCATTTAACCTATTAGATTTTTTCTCATAAGTTTTAGCATTTATTTGAGCTAAATTTTTTGTATTTTTAAGGTTATCAATCATATTTTTCAATCTATTAATCTCACTTGTCTAAAGTGACATTTATTCCATGGATTTTAATAATTTACTGGCCTCATCTGTGGGTTGAGCTGCTGTAGTGGATGACTCTTTAACTGAAGTTGTAGATGATGTCACTGGCACTGCAATAGCCAGTGGTTCTTTGGGTGCCAACTCTTCTACTATATTTGAAGGCACAGCTATAGTAACCATAGGAATAACTAAAGGAATTTCCTGTGCTTTTGTTGTTTCCTTTTCATGGATAAGCTTATCTATTTGAATCTCCATTTCTTTGATCTTTGTTGTTAGATGAAATATTAAACTCATCATATCATCCTTCTGAGTTTGATCTTGTATAATTTCCTTAGCTTGAGGATGTTCACTTGATGGAAATTTGAGTTGTTTCCTCAATGCTATAATGTCTTCATTATTTTTCCTTACTAACTGTTCTGCTGCTTTGACATTTGTAGGGTCATATCCAACCTGTAGGACCAATTCTTCTTAAGATTTAATTCTGAGATCTTTAGCATATAAGGATGCTTTGTCAAGTTTCATTTGATCTTTCATATTTGTGATTGTGTTCTGTAGTTTTTGAACACTCATAGCTTTGGTTGTAACAATAGAATACAACATCTCTGAGCTCTGTCTATGAAATTCTATTTGATCAAGAGCATGAATTTTTTCTGTTTTTACTTCTAGATCAATATTTTTGTAATTTGTAACTGTCTTTGGAATTTTCACTAAAGGTTGTAATACTAACATGATAAATTTTTTAATTGAGTAATCAAAGGCAGATAAAAGTCTGTTTTGAATTCTTGGTGTTTGTTTCAGATATTGAGAGTAAATTTCATTTTTAATCTCTTCATTATTTAACTTAATCCGTTTGTACTTTTCCCTTATATCTAGATCCTTTTCCTTAGTTGTCTCTGAGGATGATGCTTCCATGTTCTATTTTTTTTCTATCAACTGTGCATTTTCATTATCAACATTTCCTTCATTTATATTCTTTGTAGCTTGCGCATTTCTGATAACAGTGGTAGCATTTGTGTTGGTAATTGGGATATCTGTATCTTCAACCTCAATGGTTATCTACTCTTTACCCACTGGATTTAACTTAGGCTTCTTATTGTATCTTAACTTAAACTTAGTTTCAGTAGTGGTTTCAACAACATAAGAACCTTCTTCTCTAACTCTCTTGGTGGCTTTCTGTGTTTGATCTGCAGTTTGTAAAGTGTGACTTGTATCACCTTGCTTTAGTGCATCTATTAAAGTATTTTCTTTCCACTCAGTTTGAATAGCATACTTCTCAATCTCTGGTTTTTCCTCATGAATGTAGGGTGTCAGTTTACACTTAACCCTCATTTTACTCAGTATCCCTTGTGGATCATAGTTATAGGAGAAACTCTCTTCAAATATGTACTTTAATAATTTTTTGGATGCTTCTGCCTCTGCATCTCTATGATTGCAAATGGTCCCACTTGATTCTTTAACTTAAACTATTTTTTCTTCTTTGCTACTATAAATTTAATTGAATCAGAATTTAACTTTTCCTGATGTATTCCAAGGAAAAAACCCTAATTGGTAGATATTTGGGTAATTTGTAGGGAAACAAATTGGATCCAAAAAATCTAATCTCTATGTGTGTTTCTTGCAAATTCCAATCTCCAGTCTTGGTCTGCTATGATAACTGTAAAATCTTCTTCATCTCATCATTTATCCTTAGTTATTCAGTATTTCTTAACATTTTTATCAATGGATGGATGAATAAGTCTGAAAAATCTTCATAGGTAAACTTTGTGGACTCTTTTCTTATTAAAGAGGTCCAAAAAATGACTAAAAGAGGATTTCCTTCTATGTCAAGCTTCTATAAGAATAGTGGAAAATTATCTTCTTGAAAATGCAAGAAAGTGTGGAAAAGGAAAGATGTGTATCTAAACACTCCTTCAGATGGCAACTTAACCAATTGATCATGAATATTGTCAGCAATATACCCAGAATAATTGAAGATAATAGATGGAGGTTTTCCTCGTGTGAAATTAGATAAGAAACCTAAAATGGATTCATTTGTATGTTCATCAGTAAAGTACCCTAGGATGAAGGATAGCATGGAAATGACATGCCTTGAACATCCTGGAAATCTTGAAGTGGAATGTGGAGGATTGATTTGAGGAATTTCCACATGTAAGGACATGAATATTTGGAAGATCTAGAATATTTTAGGAAAATCAAGGCCAATGTATAGCTTGGTAAGTGCTTCAATGGAAAAAGGAACTACTTGAGGATCAGGTTTAAGTTGTAACATTTGGTTAATGGACTCAGGAGTAATGGTAAAAAGTACTTCTTTGTTGGCATTGACTATTGCTCTTTGCTCAGGCATATAATAATGATGGCATAACCTAATGACCTCTGGGAATGAATGAGTAACTGGAACAACATATTTGGGCAAGTGTGATTCCCAAATTTGAACTTCTTCAACATTATCTAATTTTTTTTCAAAGCTCCAGTTACGAAATTATAAGAGATTGAATTCTACAATGGGGTCTATTATCTTGTAGTCAACATATACCAATGGAGTGCGCTCAATGTCTACAACAGGGGGTTGTATAGAATTCACAATGATGGCAGTCTTGGAAGATGCAGCTAGAATAGATTTAGGCTTTTTTAGGCTTTTTGGACTACAAGAAACTCTTCTTTTTGGCTTTCTAGCTACTTCTGTAAGATTAAACAGTTTACAGAAGTATTCTTTGATTTTTAGCAGGTGTTATTGTATTAAAACAGGCAGAATATGTTCTTTTATTGGATTTATACTTTCAACAATATTCAACTGATTTACAGACCTTTACTATTTAGAAAACAAGAAATAGGGGTTTCTTGGGCTTTTTCAATGAATAATTCAGTTAAAAATCTTTTTAAATCAGGCACAGAGGTTAGGCTACCTTCATAGGATTTCTGTATTAATTTAGAGTTTTAAATAGTTTATAAAAACTATATAAACTCAAATTTTCATTCAAAACAGTGCGGAGTATAGAACGGGATTTCTCAAAAAAAATTCCAAAGTTTGGCCTATTTTTTTGGATCTTTTAATAAGTTTTCTTTGGATAATCTGAACTTTGACTGGATTTGTTCTTTATAAAGGTCATTTCAAATCAATAACAGGCTCAATTTCTCGAGAAATACCTTTTATACATAGGTACTAGTCTTTAAAAATGGCTCTGAGGCTTTATAACAGGTTCTGTGGTATCTTTCTGGTATCTGGAGCAATTCAAATCTTCTTAGAAATCTTTAACAGTAAATGCAGGCTTTTAACAAGTTTTGGGCACGAAAATAGTATAAAAGCTTCTTTCCTCTAACTCCGAAAGGAAAATATAGTGAATAAGCGCCGAGGAAAGGGATAACAGTGCATCTTCAAGGTTTATTGGGCAAATTAGGGTTAATTTAGCCTGCAATAAATGGCGGTCAAATTGGGCGAATAGGCGGTTTTTGGCTTCAAAGGGAAGAAACCACAGGTGGTTATCACGTTCATCTGAGATGGTAAGATGTTTTAGTTGAATTGGACGCCATCCAATGAGAATATGCCATGTAGAGGAGAGAGAAATATTCAAAACAGCCCATTTCACATAGAAATGAAATGGTTGATATCGCCCAACTTTATTTGCGATATAGGTTTTCCATCGTTGGATCAGGGAAGGCTCATGGGAACGGTTAGTATTTGATCTAGAATCTGCATCAGGATTGGGGTGGGTGCGGGGTTTTGATATTCGGTGGGATTTGTTTTTAACTTTATAAAATAAAACATTTATTAAATTTAAACCCTAGGCTATACGATAGGCGGAGGATAATGTTTATATATGTTTTAATTAAAACATTTACCAAATGTTTCAACCAATACATTGGCGTGAGTTTTATTATATGGTATAATAGAACATTAACACATGTTTTAATACCATAGGAGCGGGGATTACTTTTATTGATACGTTAAAACCTATGGGATAATGGGCAGGATTATTTAATCACGTGGGATATTTAACATAGGTTAAAAATTTAAAATAGTGGGTTTTGGGGTTATTTTTAAATGTAAAGGATTTAATAATATATGGGAGGGTATAGTTTATGGAATCAATATATGTTAGAAATTAATATGAAATAAAGGGGCAATGTAGGAAATGAATGAAAAATACATGATTTAAAACTAAGTAAAGTGTAAGAGATAGACAAATAAACATATTTTGTCCCATTTTTTGTTTTTCGCACTTAAACTTAGGATAAAATGCATTTTATGGGTTTTTTTAGTGTTTCTGAATGGAGATGAAATTAATTATGTATGGTTTTTACTTAGGAAAAGGGATCATGATTATGGATGAAGGGTAAATGTTGATGAAAATGGGTTTTATGTAGTAATTCAATATTTTTAACCAATCAGTTATTGAGCCTTGGGTCCGTTCCCAACAAAAGTTAGAGAAATGTTCTGAGCCTCTTTAACTATAAGTTTAGAATACTGAATCATTGTAGAGGAGGGGAAATTAGTAATTATTGCTCGGTGATGCTTTATTTCATGCCTGCATAACTGCTTTCTACCTATCCATCATTATTTCTAACATTTTTACTTCATTTTCATGGGTGCATTTAGGCTTGCAACCCTAAATCCATTTTTCTTTTAAAGCATAAATCTAAGTCTAACCTTATTTCATCCGAGGGCTCAGATTAAACTGTTGAGCTCCTCATTTATTCTCTATATTATCTACTGATTTTTCAATTTTAAATTGTTTGACATATCTTTATTCTCTATCTAAAACATGAAATTCAAAGCATGAAAATTTAAAATTAAAATGTTTAACTAATCATGGATTATGGAATTTATTGACAATCTGCACATAATCATTATTCTTGCAGTAAAGGTAAATAGTAGTGGCATTTTGACTTGCTCATTTTCATGTTTTATTCTTCTTCTTTTTTTGGGGGGGGGTCTATCTTTTTTCTAAGTCCTTTGATATTTCTTTTAGGAATTTTACCCTCTTTTCATTTTTTTATTATTTTTCATTTTCAAAATATGGGAAAGAAACTTGCAAAAAGCAAGGTATGTACATATTTACAAGACTATCAAAGTCAATTCGAAAATTATGAACCCTATTATTATAGGACCCTAACATAACCATTGTAATCCTAGTATAAAATCAACACCTCCCATTGAAATGGAAAGAATTGGACTATTAAATACATATTCCCCCATGGTTAGCTTGATATTATGAAATTTTTAGAGAAATTTATAGTTCCTCCATTTGCAACCATCACTTAACATTATGGTGTTGGGTATAGGAAAAAATACAATTCCTTGGCTATCTTACAATGAATAAAATTATGGGTACTACTCGAATCAATCAACACCATTGCCTTTTTCTTCTTGATATGTCCTTCTATATTGAGAGTTTGAGGAGTGGTAATACCTGCCAATGCATTACACGATATGGTCGGACTCATCTATTCTTCTTCTAGGGTTGTTTCCTGGTGTATATCCTTTTCTTTTGAAGTTTCTTTTTCATTTTGTTCCTCCTCTTCACAATCTATGTAAAATAATTTCTTCTCAAGACACTTATGACCTTTAGTGTATTTGCTATCACAACTATAGCAAAGCCTTTTTTCTCTTTTTTCTTCCAATTTTTGTGGTGTCAACCTTGTAGGTTGTGGAATTCTGGGAGTAGTAATACTTCCATATTTATAGATGTGAGTGGTAGGCTTCCTTGTTGCCATAATTTTACATTCAATTTTTCTTGCCAATCTGAATGCTTTCCAATGAATCAGGTTCCCAAACGCAAACTTCATGTTGGATTTTATCCTTTAAATTCCCTATGAAGACATCAATCATGTGTTCCTCTGGAATATTAGTTACCCTTATACTCAATTTTTGGAAGTCCTCAATGTGCTCCACCACTGAACCCTTTTGTTTGATATTTATCAATTGGCTAAAGAAGGTGTTGCTCTTTGTATCCTCATAATGTCCTATCATTTCCTTCGTAAAAATTGACCAAGTGACAATTTTTTTACGGGAGAATATCCATCGATACCATACAAATGTATTTTTTTCTAAATGTAAAGTTTCAATGCGTAACGTTTATGTGTTTTGCTCATTATTGAGATCAAAATATTTCTCCATCTGTAGTATCCATGTTACGGGATCCTTGCCATCAAACTTCCTCATATCCATATTTGGAATATGGTGGGTCTTCCATCCAACATTAGTGTTTATGAAATCATGATTAACATTTACTTTTTTCTCATCATGAGTTTCCTCTACTATCTTTTCGCCATTATGAAACATTTCTTGTATCAACTTTTTCAAACCTTCCATGTTTGCTTTTAGATCATTCTTCATGTTTTCCATTTTTTCTTCCATGTCATCCATCTTAGATTCCATGCCAGCTTCCATGCCATCCATCTTAGGTTCCATGCCTTTCTTCAAACCATCCATGCCTTTATTCAAACCATCCATCTTAGCTTCCACCCCTTTCTTCAAAACTTCCATTTCATTTTTTGTTGCTCTTTGCGAGAGTGAAATTTGGTGCACTTGCTCTTGTAATTTTGATATGCCATGTTGCGCTTCTTTGTCCTCATGAGTCATAGTAGAGCCTTCTAAATGCTTAATGGGTGTTGAATTATTTTTAGGAGGAATTTTAGAACCTAATACTAATATATATTCCACAATATGCCCTTAGAATCAATTCAAACTGATTCTTCAAACAAGACTTATGTAATTCGAAGAAAAAAAATACACAACTTTTTCTTGCTTTTGAGGAGCTCAATATTAAAACTGAATTATCTCTGTGATTTTGGATCTTAAATATCTGAAATTTAGTCATGTAGTAGCTCTATGAATCTTCTTTCGAATGACATAGGTCTGAACTGATTTGGATTATTCAAGGCAAAGTTATGCCCAATCTCCCACGATGACATAATTATGGACTGGTTCAGTAGAGTGAAATTGTACAGCTTGCCACATGTCACTGCTTCCATCTTTGGCTCTGAAATTGATATACAGAAAACTACAGTTTGTTTGCTTCCTGAAAATTTTCACATAATTCCAATCTGATGCTCATAGAGAGATTTATCACGATTTTCCCACGGTCACCTCTTTGAGATGAAATTCGGGAGCCTGAAAAAACCCTAGCTTCCATAGATCATATCTCCGAAAATATTACGAACCAAGATCTGAAACTTTTACAGGAATTTCCTCAGTATTTTGGCTTCGTTCTATAAAACATTCAGCTTCATAACCTTCGTAGAAAAAAATTTATAGTGCAAATTCCACAATGACATTTTTTAGGTGAAATTCGAAAGCCTGAACAAACCCTCACTTCCACATATCATATCTCATAAAATATTGTGAACCAAGCTCTGAAATTTTTACACGACGTCCTCAGGATTTCGGCTTTTCTCTATAAAAATTTCAGCTTCTGAACCTTTGTAGAAAAAAATTTATGTCGAAAACTCCACGATGACCTGTTTGGAGCAGCGAAACCCTAGAATCCAAAGCTCTGATACCAAATGTTATGAAACGAGCTCCAAAAATAGAAGAAAAGAGATATCAATGCCTTATAAATCAGCCACTTCAAGGGGGAAACCTCCAATACATTACATAAATGAATAATTATTAGATGATACAAATGACCAAAACCTCCTTCTATATATAGGAGTCCATGGGATCACAATATAATCCTAGCCGACCTAACAATAATAATGTAAGGGCACAATAATAACAATATTGGGGTTACAGGGGTACAACAATAAAAATAAGTGGGTTACACTAACAACAATAAGGGACTATACTAGTAATATAGGGACCTAACATACGACATTGAAGTGTCAATTGATTTCATGTAGGAGGGATACAATAGCGAATTGTTCCTCTGGGATAGCATTGTGCTCATTCTTCTTTAATAATATCCCCACTCTTAGACCACATGTCTAGATCTAGGATGGGGGCCCACAAGATCCAAGGATGGGTCATTGGGGGTAGCTACTATGACAAGAAAGAGGAGGGGTAGTCATAATAGTATTTCAGCCTAATTTTTTCAACCATTGGGATCATCTCCCTCTATATATAGAGGATTATCCATACTTAGGTATGAAATTCTAGGGATATATTGAGCTACTACTTTCACCTAGATGAGCACGGGGTCTTGATGGTATATGATAAATATTATATTCTTGTGAATGTCATAAGTTAGAAAATACATGCATACGGGTTTGACTTTCAAACTTATGACATGTAGATGTAGCATGGTGAGACTAGAAATATATAAGGGATGGCCTGCAACACATGGGGCCATGGATCCTAGGGAATCTTCATCTCATAGGTTTGACATAGCACTAAGCAATGTTACAGAGAGTGGGTGGCACGAATTGCAGGATTGGTACATGGATGTGTGTGATAATATTCCCTCTGATTGGTGAGCTCTCTTAAGGTGTGTTTGTATGGCTAGTCAAGTTTTCAAGGACCTATAGGCTGAGGGAGTGGCCCTACTTGCATGAGATCCTCCAAAGGATGATGAGAAGATTTAGGGGTGTAGGTGCCCCCCATTATTGTATGTATGATTATAGAATTTTATGCACATGCCAAATGTATTTAGAATAATGGATTCTAAAAACTCTAAGTAAATTTTGATACATAATATGATTATGCATTTTGTTATGTTGTCACCATTTTGGTTATGATTTTCCTCTTATGCATGCATGTGATAAATGCCAATTTAGAAAGTTATTGGTATATACATAGTTATCTTCATATCTAAGAAAATAATTGAATTATATGGATTCAAACATGTTCCAAAATCTTAACTCGTACACGTTTTCTAAATAAGACAGGATTATGCACATGCTAGACATCATTCAATTGCATGAAAATAAGCATGGAATTAGGAAAAAAAAATGAAGGTGAAGGATGTGATGAGCAAGGCCATCAACTAAAAAACCTATCACTACAACATATTCAGCCTAGTTATTGGTGGAAAATCCAATGAAAACACCGTTGGAATGGACTAGTGAATACAAAGGGGTAAAGTTGGCCCAAGATGGGAGCATGAGATTTAGAGAGACAACTTGATGATGTTGATGAGGAAGCACCTAAAGCGTCGCCATGGAAGACAAGGTTCACATACGTAAATTATTCTATGGGATACTAATGAAAAGTGGATTTAAATTCCACCAATGTTGAGATTGAGGTAACTTCATAAGGTGAATCTAAAGAAACATACTCAGACACTCCCAACGAGTCTGAGGATGTCTATCCCATCGATGATTACAGGTAAAGGGTGGGTACAAAATTGTCTATCATTTCCACATCAGGAGGAGGAATCATGATAATGGATTGAGTAGCCTCCTTCCTAGGTGAAAAATTAGTGCCAAGGTCCATAGGTAGAGAAGGGGAAGGGTAACTACAAGTGGAATGCATATCATAGAGAACTGTAAGGGAATTATGAAAATAGTAGAGATGGGGACAATGATGAGAATAGTGTCTATATGTATTGCACAAAGTGCAAGGGTGGATTTTGCATAAATACTTGTTCTTCTTGAAAAAAATAGGTAAGGTAACCTACACCTCAGGGACATCAGGTTCTAGCTAAATTTCTTCCTTAGAAATCACACTCTTTAAACAGGGAAGATGAGGGAAATTTTTGGTTCCATGGCCATAAATATCGCACAAAGTGCATGGGGGAGTAGGCTTAGGTGCTACAAGTGGAGTGGTTGCCACATGGGTTGCCTTATATTTTCCCCCCTTTTTTTGGGCTTTTCCCTCCTCACTAGTTGCTTTTTCAATAGGAGTAGAGTTATGTTGATGTTGTGGTGTAACTGAAGTAGTAGTGGGGGCAGTAGGATCCGGTTTTACATGTGTTAAAGCATATAATTTTTTAGCTGATTAGGAGGGTTGTTTTGAGGGGGATAAATATACCAAACTAGGATCCCCAAGGTAAAGTTAGGCAAACTCAGAATATTCATCATGAGGGTAGAGACTATTCCTGGTGGCGAGAACAAGAAAGGAATTTGTACAAATGGATGATGTCCAGGAGGAAATCCTCCTGAGGCACCTTCTGAGTTTGAAGTAGAAGGTTTTTGTTGAGATAATTGTTGTGAAGAGGTACTGGGATTATGAGTGACCCATGACACTTGAAGCATACAAATATTCTAAGATCTAGGATTAGTGGGAATAGGCGGTGGCCCATAATAAGCCCCAAGAAACAAGGAATATTTATAGACTCATGGACTAATTTTAGTCAAGGAAGGTATTGAATTATTACCTACCATCGAATAAATGACACTTTAAGGGGATGTCTTCAACTGAGGATCATAGTAAGTCAATTGATCAATGGTTACTATCTTCCCATTATCATAGAATCTCATGGTACAAAAAACAAAAAAATAAATTTATTTCATATTGTATATGGAACTACGACCGAGCAAGAGGTTATAATCGAGAGGTGCATCGATGGCTTCAACGTCAATCATAACCTACTTGTTGAAAATGGTAATGGGAAAAATTTGGTACAGAATTACGAGTTGTGAAGGGAAACCATCATATGCATGGAGGGTGATAGTTGATGGTGAATGTTCGAGGAAATAAAGTTTCCTCCAGATATTAGTGGACATCACACAAGTGGATGTGCCTCCATTGACAATACATCGTTGGACAATGACATTCTTGATGGAGCCTCTGTTATCTGAAAGGAAATGGAGGGAAGAAGGAGAGGATGATTTTATTTATCAATGTCAAAGACAAGTATGCGATCGTCTAAAGGATTTGAAACAACACTTATATAATATAGTAGATATTTTCTTTGAGATTGCAACGTCTGGAGAACTTACAGCATTGACATGGCAGTAGGAGACTATGCCAAGTCATCCACTGTACTATAAGTATGGGTGGCTAGGGAATCGGTAGTGTTTTTACGTAATATATCTTTGGAAATTCTTGAAGGGATCTATACCTTAGGCTGAGGAATCTATAAGGTACGATTGGTTGATGTTGTTATCTAGGGAAAAGTAAGCATAGATACTAGTAGTAAGGGAAAAAAGTGATTACATAGCAAAGAACATAAGTAAATGGAGAAGAGAAGAGACACAAGTAGTGGAGGACCATTGGAATCACACTTATATTATATATCTCTTAAATCCAAATGGAACAAATACATTGATACATTCAGGGATATAGATACCTTGTCAAGATAGCTACAATAGTTTAATTGTCTGACCCGACTTAACTTAACACGACTTGGTCGTCAACTTGAAAAAGTGTTCGACCAAATTACAATCTGCTTTTCCAACTCAACTGGGATAGTTGACTAAATCGACTATCCCCTCCAACATATCCCCCACCCTAAAATCCTTCTTCATCCTGAATAAGGGGATATTTAGAGTGTTTCAAAAAGATTGCACAAAATTATTACAATATGAAATAAAAGATAAAGATGTAGAATAAATTATAGAGCTTCTTATACAATTTATGATTCCTTGATAGGTGTATCAGGATGATCATTCGGTGCTTCTTGGACTAGCTATGTTGAACTTTGTGTTGCTTGGTTGACTTCAACTTCATGAGATTGTTATTTTGAAGTCACAGTGCATGTTGAGATACTTGGTTTGAAAAATGGATGGGTATGCCATGATGGTTATGGTGGTGATGAGTGAACTGGTAGTGGTGGTGGCATGTTCAGAAAGATGGTTTGATATATGACTGGAGAAAGGAATTGAATATTATCATCGAATATCAACCATTCTCGAACTATTAGCGTGAATTATGCATCCAGTTCCTTTATTTCTGCAAGATATTAAACTTTTTCTTCTAGTGAATTATGTTCTAGTATCCTCTGGCCAAGAGTTCGTTGTTGTTCCATATGTTGCACTCGATTAAAAATCCCTTGTAAAAATTATGAAGCATTGGTTACTTCCAATTTAGCTTTATTTCCTTCTCTGATACATTGGTTCTCCTCCTTCACAAGCTGACCTTGAAGTTTTTTTTTGTGATCAATATTTTTATCTAGTGCCATTTTTTCCTTAGATATGTGACTTCCCTAGAGGATGAGTCATGAATAAGCATTTTTTTCGTTCAGATATGACCATAGGTTGTTGCTAAGTATGTAGGTCAATTATTCAGGGTGTTGGTAAAGGAGGATCCCCAATAAATTGTGCATTCCAATTCTTTCTTAGCTTTCAGAAATTGTTGATGATATTTTTAGATTGCCTGTGATAATGTTGACTTCCTGAAACTATTGTTTTCAAATGAAAGTCACTTATTTGGGTATTGAGCTACTAGTTGTGGTCTATTATCTGGTACACTAATCATCAAAAATCAACAAGATGATCATCAACTTTAGTTGGCATGTCAATATCAATTTTTCCACTGCCTAGTGCTGACAGTACAACCAAATTTCCCTTTCTTTTTCCTCTTTATATTGAAGATTTTTAGTGTATTTTTTTCCTTTTCTTCATTCTTAGCTTTGTATATTTTACAGAATTTTCTAAAACTTCAAAAATTTGTTTGTCACTGGCAAATCTTAATTCAGAGAACTTACTAGGAATACCATCAATTTTTTTCTTGAACTTAGTTGTAGGTGTGTTAGTCGAGGTCAGTTGAACTGGTGGCTCTTTTTTCTAAGATGTTGGCATAGTCAATGTCTCCTGTGCCTCTATTGTATCACTTCTTATTTTTTTGTCTGGCCTTGTTCGTTTCGACTAAATTTCCCATGTGTCAAACTGATTTGAAGGTATCTTTCAAGACTATTCTTACTCCTCCTCGACATGCATCATATATATGGGAGGTGAATATGAAGTTAAATTGATCTCCAAAATCTGGATATTTTACTTTGTTCTCATGTCCGACAACATCTAATTATGTACCTAGGTGGAACTACCATTTGTGTCGAAGTATGCAATGAGGTAACTTGTTAAACTTTTGTCCTCTTCTGCCAGATGTTTTTAAGAAAACCATATAATTTGGCATATGTGAATTCTTGTAATAAGTTTTCTTCAATAGATGATGTTGAGACTTGTGTTTTCCTAGAAGTTTTCACTACTTCGCCCTTTATATTAGTTATTTCCAACAATTGTTGGACAATTGAACTAGATGTTGTTTTTGTTGTGGATCATCAAGTCTGATATCTGACAATTCTTCCTCCCACTGAATTCCTCATTAGGAATTCCTCATTAGGAATTCATAGTAGTATTTTGGACATGAGATTCCTTACAGCTAGAATTCTTAGTCGAATTTGATTGGGGAATTGTCAAATCAGCCTTAAAAGGTTTTAGGTAGTGTGCATCATCTTTTTCTTCCTTTTTCTCTGTATCAGAGAGGAGTGTTATGATCTTTGCATGTGGTTGAAATTCCCCCAGAGGAATTGAAAGCAATGTGTTATATTTTCGATGTAGTTCCTAAAATATTTGTTCAATGGATGGTTAATATGATAGATCTTATGGGTCTACCTATGTAGTGTTATTGTACAATACTTTGGTTACATCAAGGCATAATTTTATCTGTGAAGGGGGTGGAAATTCCCACTGAATATGTTGTGGGACCCTCCATTTATTCAAATCTTCCTTGATATTTAAAATCCAATTTATAAATAACTCCTGGGGTCCCAAATATTGCGGTTTCCTTGACAGTTTTCCCTTAGGGGATTCATCTTGCCGGTGAGATCAGTCTCCCCGAATAATGGATTGTGCTTCATAAATAACCAAATGAGAAAAGAGGGAAATCAGATGTACTTACCATAATTTTGACATTCTTGGAAATTAGTCTTGACTAGGTCGGCAACATATTCCACCCAGTTGTACATTTTTCCTGACCTTGTCATCTTGATAATGGCTTCGAGCATCATTAAACTGACATCCAATGCGTTGAATGTCAGTGTGAGACATAGAGCTACAATAATACAAACCCACTTAATCAATATATTATGGACTAATCTAATTTTATCCCTTTAGGATTCTTCCTTGACAATCTTCTATGAATTCCTAGATCCACTTGGTGATGTCGATTGTTTTGGGCATTTTCTCGCCCGTGTATGGAAGTCTAGTGATCATATGAATGGTTGTTTCTAAGATCTACATTGCCTCTCTAAGCCATAACTTTCCATTGTGATAATGACTGATAAGAAACTTTGCAACTTCTTCCTTCATTCCCTACATTTTTGCAACCAGTGGGGCACTCAGGATGTCACAGATTTCATATTTTTGTAATAACTTCAACTATGAATTCCATTGCCCATTTGGTTTTAAAAATTTGAGAAAATATTTAGTATGCTTCTCCTAGGATGGTTCATCCATCTTTGCCTACTTAATATTGTGAGTTCTCACTTCAAGCTCTATTTTTCCAGACAATTTGAATCTATCTTTTGTCTTGGGCTCAACTATGATATATTCATCCTCAAAATGAACATTTCTCTTAAGAATTTTGAAATATCCTTCAAATTATTTGGTTCTAAGGTATTCTAGTAGCTCATAATCATAAATTACAGGACTTGGAATGTCTGGTATTTCACCAAGGTCACAATTGGCACTTAATGAAATTTCTGGAAGAACGTTAGGAAAGTTCAATAGTTCACTTGTTTTTATAGAATTTAATTAAATAAAACCATAATTCTTTCTCACAGAAACCTCCACCACTTGTCTTGTCGTGTTATGGTTGGAATTTCCAACGTCATTCATATCGTGCAATATGCATACTCGCTACCTGCTTCACACACCATTAAATGATAGGGTTATGATTCAGTGTGATGGATGACATGATCCTGGTGGTGATATGACTTTTAAATTATGTGGCGGATAGTGATTAGACTCCTGTATTTTATGCTTTGATTTTTAAATATTTATTTTTATCTTTTTTGATCTATCAATTTAGCCTCGTGTGAATGCTATAGGTTTTTGACTTCCTTTCTGTTATTACTTTTTGAAGCTAAGATGATGTTATTTTCTCAATAATTTTTCCTGTCGAAGTGCTCCTTATGACCATGTATCGTTTATTGGATTTTCTGATTATCGATATAACTTTATCTTCATTCCTTGGGCCTATGTGTCGAGTTGGTTATTTTGTTATAATGATCTCTAAATTTTTCTCATTGATCGTGTCTTCTTTCATTTTGATATTGATATCGGTACGTATTCTTTTGAGCCTTATTGTTTAAAATATTGCACAATATATTTCTTGCTCCATGTTTCTGACACATCTGTCTAATTGATCGGTGGTTCCCCTTTTTAATAGTTCTCCAACTTTTATTTCAGTTACTTGTTAAGAATTTATAACTGCTTTTATAATAAACTTTCTAAATTCTAATTAAGAAAGGAAAATACTAATTTACAATCATTTTTGTCAATTATCCTACCGCAATGTGGTTTTCAAGCTAACCCATGTCCTTGGTGCCTCAAAAAAAATGTTCACCAAGTACATGCCAATGGTATTAAGAGATGTACTTTTTAGTGGAGCATCGTTAACAAGTGAATTGAACAAGTTCCCTTGTAATGTCTTCAATTGTATTGCTCCTGAAGTGCGTATATCCTTGATAGAAAAGGGTCCAAGCCATGTGATTTATATTTTTTTGTTTTCCCTTCACTCGACTACCATATAGTAGTACCAAATCCCCGACTTTTAAATTATGTATATAAGTTCCTATCATGATAAGCCTTTTGTTGATCTTTGTTGGCTTGTTGATGGTGAAGTGCATGAAGTCAGTCTTCTTCTAAATGTTGCAGTTGTTCCTTTTGCATTTTTGTGTTATATTTCAATGTAGTTGATACATTTACCATGTTTGTTGAAAATTGAAATAGGACAACTAATTCCTGACCATAAACCAGCTTAAAAGGAGTAAATCCAATTGATTGTTTGTTGGTTGTAAGATATGCCTAGAGAATGGTTGGTACTTTTTCGTCCTAGTCATCTCTATCTAGATTACAAACTTTTGGTAATCCTTTGTGAAGCATTTTATTAAATGATTCAATGGTTTCATTTGCTTTTGGATTGTAAGCAATTGTATTCCTATGCTCAATCATAATTCTACATCAATATTTTCATAAATAAACTTTGTTGCAACTTCCTTTGTGCAAGATTCAACTAGTTCTACTTTCACCAACTTTGATAAATATTATCTTGTTGTTATAACATACTTTACTCCTAAACGTTTATATATTTTGGGAAAAGTACCAACAAAGTCAATTTCCCAAATCTGAAAAACTAACGACGAAACAATCGACTGCAGTGGCATACCTTTTTTTGGTAATGGTAACTCGAACCTTTGACATATGTCGCACTTTTTCAGTTGTATCCAACAATCGTGAAATAATTTTAGTCACCATAAACCTGCTTGCGGAATATTCCTTACATATGTATCTCCTTGATAATGTCCTCCAACTCCTTTATGTGCTTCATTAATTATACCTTCTCTTTCGTGCTCCAAAACACATCATTGAAGTATCTTGTCAATTCCAAGCTTGTATAATTTACCATTTATCAATGTAAATGGTGTTACTTTGATGGAAGAATGTTTTTCTTTTTTTCAAAAAAGTATTTAGGTTCCTTCCCTGTGTGTAAAAATTATGCAATAACAGCAATCTCTACAGGTATTTCTTCAATTTGTCGATTCTTCTCCTATTTCCAATCGAGACAAGTGATCAGGCCCAACATTATTTTTACCAAGTCGAACATCACTTCAAATTTGAATTCTTGGAATAGCAACAACCATTGACAAATTTGTCCTTGATGTACTAATTTATTAGCAAGATACTTCAATTCTTGATGATCAATATAAAATATGAATGGATTCCAAAGGAGGTAGTAACGTAATTTCTGCAATGCAAAGATCATGGCTAAATCCTCCCTCTCAGTTTTCAAATAGTTTCTTTCAACTTTATTAAGTTTTAGACTAGCATACACATTGGTATGGTTTATCGATTCATCTTCTGGTTGTGTCAAGATTGCCTCGACCACCACATTTGATGCCTCTACATGTACATGAAACTGCTTCGACCAGTCGATCAACTTAAGTATAGGTGCCTCGACTAGTTTCTTTTTTAATGTCTAGAACTATTCATCACACTCCTTCAAATAATTGAATGGAACATCCTTTTTCAAAATTTCATCTATAGGAAATGTTATATCAAAGTAATGCCTTATGAACCTTTTGTAGTATCTTTTATGACCCACAAATATTTTAATTCACTACTAGTTCATTAGGGGTTTAAAATCCAAGATTACTTTGATTTTTTCCATGTCAACCTTTATCCCTTCTTTTGATACTACATAGCCTAGAAGTGTTCCTATGGGTGTTTCAAAGATACATTTTTTAATATTCAATGATAAATGAATTTTCTTGCATCTTCCCAACATCAACCTGAGCCATTGGATATGATCCTTAGGAAGTGTATAGAGTGTCTAATCATCAAAGTATATTGCCATTTTTTTGTAGATGTATTCCTAAAAATATTTTATGATAATCCTTGAGAAGACTATTGGTGAATTTTTTAGACTATTTTACGATAATACTCGATATGCAAAATATTTGAATTCAGTGACAAACGTAGTTTTTTCTCCATCTTCTTCTACAATTGATATGTAATTCTATCCTAAAAATTTGTCTATAAAGGAATAAATTTCATGTCCTGCAACTTCATTTATAATTTCATCTGCAAATGGAGTGGGAAATGGATCAGTTACTATTAATTTATTTAGTCTGTGTTAATCTGCACATATGTGCAACCTAGTCGGGTCATGTTTTTGGGGTTGTACAACCATAGGACTTTCCCATTATGATTTTTCAATTTGGTAGATGATGTCAGCAGTAAGCATCCCCTATATTTATTATTGGAAAATGGGTTTATATTTATGAGCAAGCTTATAAGGGTTCTTTTTAATCGATCTAGCTCCTGGAATGAGGTTAATATTCACCTCCCCCATTTCTTTTACAAGTCCTTTCAAATATTTATAATCGCGTTAAAACACGTCTTGATATTCCTTTAGTAAGTCAACAATTTTTATTATTTCTTATCCGACCAGTAGTCACCCAGTCGAGTAATATTTGGTTGATCATCATTCAATATGTCAAATTATTTTAGTTTTATTTCCACATCCATCCATTCAGGGGCCTTTGACTCGTCAAGTCGTTGGTCTCTGAATTTCACCTCTTGATATGCAGGTGTAAAATATTATTTTTCAAGCTTCTCAGTTTCATGTTTTTCGAGTTTGTACATTGATTTTAATCTTTTACAATTTTTAATACGGTCCTTCTTCCAACAAAAACTTTGGCCAGGTACATATGCTTCTTCCATTTCTAGTCGACTAGTCAAATTATGTTTTGGTGGGCATGACACATAATTGCAAGTCGATGATAATTCAACTGGTGCTTCTTGATTGAGATTTTCAGGTGATTTTTTATTTATAAAGATTTTTATTTGTTGAACTACATCAAGAAGTTCTTATTCTTCTATTCAGAACTCAAAATACTGAATAAATTTTTATTTTAACTCTTTCCATTATAGAAATTGTCCACGAGATTCTTCTACTTTGTACCATTTGTTAGGAAAGTAATCTAAAGTGTTTGGAAACATATGGGGCCATACTCTTTCACCTTTGTATCCAATTCTACGCCATTTTGACTTGCAATTATGTTATATGAAGACCAGGTCTTGTTTGAGACTAAAAGTTGGTATGTTGGCTTACACTAAAATTTTGCTGCCTCAAAATTGTTTAGTAAAATACATTTTTTTGTTGTCCAAGTTTGGATTCGAGATGAGTGGGTATCCCACCATATTATAGCTTGGCTTGTAAAAAATTTTACCAAAATTTCAATTTGATTCTATATTTTTCTAATGAAATAGTTACTTTCATTATTCAACCCCAGGGTCTGTCGACTAGCGTTGGATATGCTAGTATACCATCAACTAAGTTAATGAGCTCGAAGTATACTGAAAAAATTACCATAATTGATGTTTTTATTTGTCTCAATATGTCGATTGGTTAAATAAATATTTGGTTGGCCAACTTGAGATAGTTGGTAATTTTGTGTAGATTTTGCCTTCCCATATTAATCCATGTTCTACGAGGGACAATATTAAATTGCAATCCAAATTAGACAACAACTTGTCTTACCATATAACCATTTATCTCCAGATTGACTTGCAGATCATGATCTTCCATTTGTTTCCCTTATGAAATTTGACACATATTTTTGCATTTCCCCTTACTCTCATTGCAGTCTTTTAACATATTTAGAATATCCACCAGGCGACCAACTGAATGTTCTTCCTTCAACAATTCCAAGAATTATTTCAAAAAAATATCCTTTGATAGCCTTTGTTTGTTAGCTTCTTTTATAAATAATTCCATTTCTCTTGTCATTATATCATTTTTCACCTGCATATCTGGGTATGTAATTGTGTTCCTTTTTGGTCGAATGGCTTGTTGATTACGAACATTTTTATCTTGTCCTACCCCTGATATTGTGATAACATGAAAGTTTTTTGAATTTATAATATCCTGCTTAGGGACAGTTTGAAGTAGATTTATAGTTATTTTGTTTAATATTTTTCAATTATTTTGAGGAAATCCTCCAAGGAATGATCCCCCAATCCACACATATTACAAAAGAGCGGGTTGGTTCTATCTTTTAAAGGAAAATTAGGGGTTTTGTAACCCTTTTGTGAATACTTAAAGCCATAAAATATTCCTCGACCCCAACCTCATCCTCAACCTCAACCGTTATATCCTCCACGTTGGTCATCATATCCTCCTCGACTATTTCCTCTTTCACTCTACATTGGTGGCTTTGTTGCTTGCATATGAAAGATAGTGTGATTTTTTGGTTTATCTTTCCCATTGAACTGGAATTCTTGCATTGAATGACTATTATCTTCACAAACAGAATACCATTTTGGTTTACAGTTACGAATATATTATATTAGCAATCCTTGGTAGTATGATTTGATATTATTTGGCATATGTCGCAGCATATATCAGATTGTACTCATCAAACATCTTGATCGAAATAATCAACGAATTTTCAATTGTCATTGGTGTGCCCCTCAGTTCTAGATTTAGTACACCATATATTATTCTTTTGAAATTATAATTCCATTAACGAATTTTGTAATTACTCAAATTTCTCTTCAATCTTATTATTAGTCGATGAGTTAGTCGACTATCCTTTGTCGTCGGTTTCAATTCGTTGGGCCAGTTTGAAGGCTTCTTCACAGGTACTAACTTCATGCATCCTCAAGGGCCCACAGATATTTTGAAGTTTTCCAACAAAATACCACTGGAATAGTATATTTTTGTCAATAATATATGGGATTTTGCTCAATAAGTCTTTAAATTTTTTATCATATTCATGTACTGTTTCAATGGGTCGTTGCTTGATTTCTTGTAACTTTTGGGTTGCTATATTTTTTACATATTATTCCTTGAAGAAGTAAAAAAATAGGTTTTGATTTTATCTTTTTATTTTGTTTTATTTTCAGTAAAATTCGTAAACCAAGTTAGTGCATGTTTCCTCAAAGCTACTGCAAATTGTGTCATTTGTTTGTCTCGGACGGTGATATCAATTGTGGACCAAAACTTCCCACAAACAAACCAATGTTTCTTAGGGTATTCATCTCCCTCATGGAGGGGTATATGATTTAATCCTATTTTATTTTTCGTAGGCTTAGCTTTTCCAGATGTTCTGAGATTACTTGAATGGAGGGCGTTAGAAAATTCAATGATTGGTCGATTGTTTGAAGGTGTGCTACTTTCTTGTTTGTAAGATTTGGCTTCATGGAATGAATCATCTATTTGGCACACTCTATCTATATATTCAGTGAACCAACTTAATTCGAGTTGCTACTCTTCATTGACTGGGGTTGTATTTTCAACTTCCTTGACAAATACTAATTGTGGCAGGGGGCATGATCATGAGATTTCCAAGCTAGAGAATTATATATTCATTTTCTTTATTTTCACATTTTTTTTGGTTCTCAGCGGGACTTTAATTTTATGTTTGATTACTCAAATTACTTCATTTATCTTCCTTGTGCCAGACAGTGGGTGTTTCTAAATAAATATGTCATCTTTATTGGAGGAACAATGGTGAGACTCAATATTGATACAACTGGTATTTGTGGTACTGCAGGACCAAATCCATAAATTTCCATTTCATTTATGTGCTTTCTAGGACATATTTGTATACCATTACTCTTTGTCGGAACGGGTGGTGCTATGCCTCTCAAATCATCCGAGGAGTCTTGTGCATATTTTCTCTCATGCTCCCGAGGTTGAACTTTCTTCATACGGTACTCTTATCTTATCTCTTCTAATCATTTTTGTCTTTTTTCCCATACTATTTTCTGAATATTGGTCAACTATTTATATTGTCAAACATTGTCTGAATTGTTTTGCTAGCTTATTTCTTCCTATTGTTTCTTTAAAGTCGGCCTCCTCCCTTCCATTTTTAATGTTTATAATTTCTTTTATACTTCTCAAATATTAGTTCGCTTCTTTTCTACTTATTATTTATTTCTCATGAATTCTTACCCCCCATGTCATCCTAACTTAATGTTCGGTGACAAGGGAATACCGAGCAGCCACATCTATTTACTTAGAAATTAGTCTCATGCTTCTTTCAAATCCTTACACTATGCATCGAGAAACTTTCACCAATTGGTTTGATTTTGTTGACAATCGATATTTATCAGGTTTTGCAAGGGTGGTCGGTATTCATATGTTCGACAGCCTTTTTGAGGAGGAACTTATGCAGTAAGGCAGGGATCGTGCAGAAATAATTTTCGTGAATGTATTCAAAGAACCTTGCTTTAATATGTTCAATGGAATTTCTTTATTTAATTACTTGTTCCTCACAAAATTCGTCCAAAATTCTTTTGAGCCACTTGTGAAAATTTTTTCAACTACCATTTGACAATTTCAATAATGGTCGGGAATCTGGTCGAGGAATTTTTTGATCTCCATCGGAGCTCCTTCAATAAAACGTTTGTGTGCTTCTGTAAAAATTCTAGCCCTCACTTCCATTATTGATAGTGTGTTTCTTCTCATTTAGTTTTCCAAGTAATTATTAATTTTTTATTATTAGCCTATTTTTCTCCCTAGGGTTAGTACCTATGAGTCATTATGTTGTTGACCTTTTTCTGGGCCTTGCCACTCTTTTTCCCATTGTTATGCCCCAACTGCATGGATCTTGGCTTGTGCGTGTGGTTTGAACCTTCCAACCACATGGAGCACACATTGTCTGTGAGGTTGTAGCCTAGATTTCACTATTTTGTGTGTGTGGTTGGAGACTTTTTTCTAGAGACTTATGGTTCCTAGGAGATCAGTTCGACTCATCATCTTATCCTATCTATTTGAGCTGGATAGGACCCAATATTGAGAACCTTCTCTAATTTATCTTGGTCCTAAGAATATAAATTCATCCCCCTGGGAGTCCTCTTATTCCTATTTATACTGGGCCATCTTAGAGGGTGAGGCTAGTTTTTGGAGAGCCAAATATTTGGAGAGTGAGCTTCAAAGAGTATATGTTGCCTTTGTGATTCATATTTGAGGGCTTCATGCCATTGTGATTCCTTCTTCATTATAGTGGGTATACTCTTCCAGAATGAGGATAGGATTACTGAAGCTAGAGGTACATTGATGTATGCTCATTTATATGGTTAATGGGAATTCATGTTCATTTCCTTTATATCAGTATTTGCAGTGATTTATATGTGTATTTATTGATGTTTTGAGATAATTATATTCTTTGGGATATCACTTATTGACTTTATCTATTTGTTTTTGTGTGCAGGATTTGGATTAGAAGTGGATTAAAAGGATTGCTTGATTGGAGCACAAATATTTTGCAACAGGCCCAAAAACCTTCAGCAACCTATGAGGAGGCAAGGTACTCGCTCATCCTTTATAGCATTAGAAATTGCATAGAAGCTACTAGCATGGCCATTTGGTTTGGGAAATTTTATTTAATTTTCTTAACCATTATTTTTGTTGTCTAGTGATCTTAATCAGACATAAGATCACGGAGCAATAGCTCCTTGCATGTATAATTTACTACAACAAAATTGATGCTTTCAATGAGAGCATTATTTTTCTTTTCTCGCTTCGCTTTGTGATTTCTCTGATTTTCTCCTATTCTACTTTCTGAAGCTCTCCCAAATTTTCCTAATCATTTACGGTTATTTTGAGGGTTTATTTTTCTAAATATTGGTCTTTTATATCCACTTGTGTGCGAGTTTTTGAAAAAAATGGGTTTTCCCTCAACGACATGCACATAGCTTCTTTCATGCAGTTATAAGCTTTTGACCACTATCTGTTTGTTTTGAGAATGTGGTTGTAACCGCATTGATCATGGCTCACCCGTGCGGTTGTACATATAACCATAAAAAATTTAAAATTTACCTTTTGAAACTTCTATCCTCTGATCTAGGTATGTTCTTGGATTTCTTTTTGCAGCCTAAATCTATTCAAGATCTATCTTTCTTGGCTGGTTTTCTTGATTGGATCTTTCATTGTTGAAATAATTTATTGTTGTGTCTTGGCTTTCCGTCGTTTGTTCTATTTCTTATCTGTTAGAGATATGTTGGATTGATGATTTTGTTGTTGCTAGCTACTGATACATCTTTGGTCTAAATCCATATTGATTCGTTTGATTGAGGTATTCCACTACTTGTGTTCTTCAAGGTCTTCTTTGAGGGATTTTTTTGTTTTGGTTGAGGCTAATGTCCTCATCTTGGGATTTGCTATTTTCAAATCTATTTGGTTGTTTGAGTGACTAGTTAAATGTGCTTTGCATCTTGGTTTTACATATTTTCTACCTTTCTTGATTTTTATCACTTGTGTTTGAGTGATTTCCTTTATTTTTACTTGTTTATATCACAATTGGTGGTGTTGTGTTTGGTTATGTGGTTTTCATCTAGAAAATTTTATTTGGGTGTGTCTTGATTGTCTATTTCCACTCCCATTTAATCTTGTTTAGGCCTTCCTGCCTCTAGGGTCTAGTTTTTACCTTTGTAGAACATTGATCCTCATTGAGTCATTATGATACATCCCTAGCTTGTTAACATTTCCTTTTTCACTTTTAAATTTATATTTGATTACTTGAGTATACTTCTTTCTTTGGCTTTGATTTCCTAGCTTTGACGGTTTTGAATTTCTTTGCATTCTAGCTTGGCAACTTCTTTGGCCTCTTTTCGGTTGCTTTCCCTTTTTGGTTTATTTTTGGGTTAAAATTTTTATAAATTTGGTTATTTGCATTTAAATAATTTAGTGAGAGGTGCATTAGCATAGGCATTGGTGTGTTGTGAAAAACTCTTACCCTTTGTAGTTAGAATTCATCGAAGTGAAAAGAAGAATTTACATATAGTTGCATCATAGTTACTAACAAGAGTCATTCACACCACCTAAGTTTCATGTCGCATCCCAAATTTGTAAAAAAAATCCATTTAAAATTAACATGATAATAAAAGCAACTAGACTTGTCTTTTATTCTTGTTGGTAGCACACCAGCATTAACTTAAACTAGGGTCTTGGAGATAGATGTGTGAGTCAACTAATCCAAGACTACAAAACAAATAGAGTAGCCCTAGTTAAGGAGTGAAAAATACTTCATCATCCCACAGCAAATCTAGAGCATGTCAGAAACCTTATTTAGAGGGGGTTAGGCTAGGTCACAATGTGAGTGGTTCTCCTTAAGGCCATCCACCCCATGGTAGGGAATCCCTTGTTGTGGTTGATCACCAAGAAGCTCAAGATTTGTGTGCCATTGTGGGATGGAGGTACCATAGTGGCTATTCCTAGGAAAACTACCTTATAGGTGGTAGTTGTGGCAGGAAACCATCCCCTTTCCCTAACTTCCTCTAGACAATTTTGCTTCCAGAATTGCGACCCCGCAAGTAAGAAGTCTCTTGGAAGGCATATAAAACATAGACTAGGACTAGTTTTTGTGTGTGATTATCATATAGGAATTTGCTATTGCATGTTGTTTGGCTCGAGTTAGTAGTCTTGGCCTTAGGGTGTTTTTACTAACATAATTTTGTTAATTTATAATTCTTCACCCTCGCTAAATACAATCACCATCAGTCATGTCGTATTCACATTTTTCCTCCTGAATGAGGTGGAATCTCTACTCCTACACAAAGAATTCTTTTCGGTGCTCTCAATACCCTGATCAACCCATATTTATGGATTTTATACATGTTCCTTCTGGTAAAAATTTGATTTCCATTGAAACGTTGGCAGACGACTCAACTTCTCTTGCTAATCCACTTCTGACCAATCCTCTAGGACCTAAGTTATTACCACTGTAACAACCCTGGTGAAAATTCCAAGTAATAAAAGTTAATAAAGGCATAATAATAAAAAAGGTCATGGGAGACGTGTTCCAAGTTGAATGTCGGGAAAAACATCCTAGTGTGGTTGTTCATATGCTTTATTATGGCTATGGAAATTGGAAAAGGAAATGGTGCCTAAGGCTTTGGAAAGTCAAAGTGGCATTAATTGGCATTTTATGTATGAAAATAATGGAAATTAAGAGAAAAGGAATTTGAAAGGTCACAGGTTGCATGTGAGGAGGAAAATGAAGGAAAAGAATGGAAAATGAAGAAAATATAGGCCTCATTAATAAAAATACTTTTGAGGATCAATTGGTAACATTATGTTAGTTTAGATTTTGAGTTTTCATTCTATTTTCTTTGTCTCATAGTCTTGGACAGTTAGAGTTTTTTGGAGCACTCCTGGAGAGTGTGGCATACTTGGAGTTTTGGAGAAAGAAGGCAAAGGAAGAGTGGGAAATTACAAGAGGATATCGGGATCAACAGCTACAACATATTTTTCTTGCGGGTACTGAATTGCATGTATTTTTCCTCACTAGTTTGGGCATGCATGGCATATGCATGTGGTTTCTTGGTTATGATCTGTCATTGGCATGGAGGATTGCCTAGATTGATAGTGGATTTTCCTATCCTTGCCATTTCCTGTATATACAAGGTATTGTGGGTTCATTTCATTGTTTGTTTTTTTGGTTGGTTTTCATGTTCCTTTAGTTGTGGGTTGAGTTACTATTTCATGGAGCCTTGGTTGAACAAACGCACTGGAGCCCTGTAACATCTTGAGTTGAGTTACTAGTCTTGGAGTCTTGGTTGGACAAATGCTCTAGAGCCCTTTGTGGGTTGAGTTACTAGTCCTGGAGCCTTGTTTGTAAAAATTCTCTAGATCCCTGGATAGGTTGGGTGGAGACCAATCTAGTGATGGTTGTGATGTCTGACTGTGAGGTGGAATAACTAGTTGAGGTTTGAGGCAGTTTGACCTCTGGAAGTTGATTGATATGTTTTATGAGATCCCACATTCATGCTTAGAATATGGAATGGGGGTGACTGGCTGAAGAGAGGTTTGGATCAGCCATGTCTATGGTTGGGTGGAACGTGTAAGTCCCATACTTGGTTGCATTTTTCTTATGGAAATAAGAGATATTTTCCTCTTGTATTGATGGGTAAATATGCTTCTTATTATGTGGCCTATACGGTTTTTATGTGCTTTTCATTGGTTTTGTTTATATGTTTCTTATGAATGTCTTTTATGATGGTGATGATGTAGGGCTCTCATCATTTTTTGAGTTGTAAATGAATGAACAATGTATCTATAACCAAATATATGATAATACACTTAATGAGATGAGGCAATAATGATTCTTAGAAATTCTCATATAAGTATGAGACTTGTATGCTCAGATCTAATTTTTAAACCTATAGATTACATATTTGTGACATGTTTGACAAAATGTCTGTCATGGCTAGTAGGGGTCCAGTCAATTCCTTGTTCAAGTATTTGCTTTTACATAATTATTTCATTGTTATCTTTTAGTTCTAAAAGTGTCATGGAGTTTTGGGAAGTGACCTCTACTCTAGGCTTGAAAAAGTGGCATAGAAATCAAGGTCACACTATCATAACTACTAGGAAAAGTCCCCAATCGCATGCATTCCCATGTTGTGCATGCGACTAGAGGCTTCCAGTCAAACTCTTTCCCATGTCAAGGGAGAAACTGGGGTATTGATGCATGAAAATGTCAGATTGGATCAAGGGCTAGCCTCTTGGAAGGTTGGGATGGATCCTGGGTGTTCTGTAGCATGTGCGGAATGTTTGTGTTGTTATTTGGTGTCGGTTGCATTTCCTTAAGGTAACCTAGGAGGTTGAATCAGATCGTAGTAACTCTTCATCACATGTTTACCCTGGTTGGCCAGTTACTTGGGCAGATGTGGGAGGAGGGTGTTATAGAGTGGTATCAGAGCATGGTTCACCCCTCGAACTGGATGGAAAGTTTTTTGGTAATGCATTCATGTTGGTTGTGTATGTATTTATTATGCTTGTGGTCTATTTTCTTTTTGTATATGTATGGCGTTGGTCATGGTTGCAGTGATGTCGCCATGGGAGAACTGATGGTGTTGTTGTGAAATATGATGTCATGAGTGTATGACTAGTCATGTGTTGTTTATAAATGTCGAGTGCTTACGTATTTTCAGTGTACATTGGTACGGTTATTGTTTTCATGCATGAGGTCATGGTATGTGTATTTGATATGGTCATGCAATGATGACTAGACTCTAGCTAGAATGATGTTTATATATGTTATATGTTGTTATGTTGTTATGATTATGTCTATACATGTATTATGTTGATTCTTTGATCTTTCAAATGAGATATCCTCCCTGAATTATGCTAAGGTACATTGGTTTATTGTGATTTATTTTATCTTACATGAGATTTGTTACAGAAAGAGATCAAAGATGACTAGCAAGATGGTAGACTACAGAGATTCTCCCTATGAATCAGATGAGCAGCGTAGTGTTGGGAACTCTTCTAACTTAGTAGACAAATTGAGGAGTTTAAAGGAAGAAATAAGGAGTTTCAAAGCAGACAATGATATAATCATGTAGGCACAGGAGAAACAAGAAGAATTCAATGCAATAATCCTTCATATTTTTTCAGAATTGCAGAGATAGGGGCCACTTCAGATCATCTATGAATAGGAGGATGGGACTAATGGGGCATATGGTATGATATCTCACAGTGGGCATAGGTAAGATAGATATGACATGATCAGGGATGGTAGGTTCTTAGATAAGCCAGACAGGAGAGGTTATGGACACATGTATTATTCTAGTTTTGGTTCTGACAGGTATCATGGTCATCATCATTATCATCCTTACAGGAGGTGTAATAGGGGATATTTTCTGGATGTGATCAAGAAATAAAATCCACCTACATTCAATGGAGAGAAGAATAAATCACAAGATGAAATATCATGGTTTCTTGGGATGAATAAGTTCTCCAAGTTATACAATTACACAGAGAACATGAAGGTCAGAATAGCTACATTCAATCTTAAAGGTAAAGCAGATATCTGGTGGGAATATGTAATGAATGTCAAGGATATTTATGAGGAAGAGTTAACTTTGCATGAATTCAAGAGACTATTCAAGAATAAGTATCTATCGGAGAGATACTATGATGATAGGGAAAAAGAGTTTTATAAGCTAAAGATGGGATCTATGATTGATGAGGAGTACACTAGCAGATTTCTGGAGTTGTTGAGATATGTGCCTTACCTCAAGGAAGATAAATCTAATATTCAAAGATTCATTAGTGGTTCGTCGATATAATTCAAATACAGGATTGATTTTAATGAGATTAGATCATTCGAGGAGACCATTCAGAAGCTTAAGCATTTTTACAAGCAATAAAAGTGTAGATCTGAGACTAAACTAGACTGGAAATGTAATAATAAGAATAAAAGGAAATGGGACAATAAATTAGAAAGGCCTCAGGATGCAAGTAACAAAGAGAATGCAGAGCCACACAATAATTTCAATGCATCTGAAAAAGGATACGAATTTCGTTCTAAGTGGAACAAGGGTGATGAAAGGAAGCCCATACGGTCTTGGACTTGTGGAAAATATCATCATTAGATATATTTTCCACAACATCAGGGTGGTAGACCGTAGATTTATAGTGCTATGGATGTGCATACCAATGGGGATGTTGAACAAAGTGTTCCTAGGATCTATGAAGTGTTGGATAACAAGCAGAAAGATCACCAAGTGTCTATTATCGATATGGACAGTAAGTTTTTCGATCAAGTTTTTTCTATTTTGATTGAGCCTAGATCTAATTATAGTTATGTTAATCCTGACCTAATGGATAAGTGTTGTTTGAATAAATAATTTCATGCAGAGTCTTTTTTAGTGCAGTTGGCTATAGGTACAAATAAGTAAGTTCATCATTGGGTAAGAGCTTGTGCATTTAAGTTTAATGGTATGTCTACATCAACACATTTGAATGTATTGCCATTGGTTTCGTATAGCATGCTTTTGGGTATGGACTAGTTGTATCTTCATTAGACAAAAGTAGATTTTTATGAAAAAATCATTGAGTGTTTGGATGATAATGGAGAACAAAGAGTATTGCAGGGTAAAAAGAAGGAAACTTGAGTTAGAATGGTAACAATTATGCAGGCGAAGCGCAGTCATAGAAAATGATGTGTGTTATTTGCAATGTATATTTCCAGTGACAGCAGTAAAGAAGTTGAGGATGTGGAGGTATTGAGAAGGTACCTGGTTTTACAAAAGTTTCAGGATGTATTTCCCGTAGATATTTCAGATTTTCCACCTCACAGAGAAGTAGATTTCTCTATTGAGTTGGTAACAGGGGCGGCAGCAGCACCAAAGGCACCATACCGGATGAGCTCTCTAGAGTTGGTAGAGTTGAAGTTTCAGTTTGAAGGAAATGCTTGACAAGGGATACATTAGGCCAAGTGAATCACCTTGGGGTGCACTGGTATTGTTTGTGAAAAAGAAGGATGGTACTCGTAGGTTATGCATTGATTACGGGAAATTGAACAAGTTAACCATTAAGAACAGGTATTTGTTATCAAGGATTGATGTTTTGCTCCATCATTTGAAGGGAGCGGCATTGTTCTCGAAGATTGATCTGAGATCGAGATATCATCATGTACAAACTAAATAATATGACATTCACAAGACAACTTTCCCAACCAGGTACGGAAATTATGATTTTTTTGTAGTTCCATTTGGTTTGTCTAATGCTCCAACTAATTTTATGTGCTTGATGAATAGTGTGTTGTGTCCTTATTTGGACAACTTTTTTATTGTATTCATTGATGATATATTGGTATATTCTAAAAATGAAGAAGATCATGTTGAACACTTAATAACAGTATTGATAATTTTGAGAGAGCATCAGTTGTATGCTAAGCACAACAAGTGTGGTTTCTTTCAGACATAAGTACATTAATTGGGACATGTTATTTCCAAGGAAGGCATAGCAGTGGATCCATAAAAGATAAGGGCTATCATGGAATGGGCAACTCCTAGGAATGTGGATGAGGTAAGGTCCTTCATGGGGTTAGTGGGTTATTACAAGAGGTTCATTGGGAACTTCTCACATATTTATTATCCTATTACATCATTGCAAAGGAAACGTAAGAAGTCCAAATGGACAAAGGAATGTGCGGCCAGCTTTTAGAAGTTAAAGCGGCAGTTGTTAACACATGCTCTAGTATTAAAAATCGTAGATCTGGATAAAGGGTTTTTGGTATGTACATATGCTTTCAAGAGAGGGCTTGGTGGAGTCCTTATGCAGTAAGGACAAGTGGTATGTTCAGTGAGTCACAGAAACTAAATGAGCACGAGCGGAACTATCTGACACATGATCTAGAGTTGACAGTGATCATTCATGCATTGAAGATGTGGAGGAAATATATTTTGGGCAGGCGATTTGTATTGATGAGTGATCACAGTGAATTTCAGTATCTATTTGACCAACCAAATCTGATTTTCAGGCAAGCTATATGGTTGGCCATGATTAGTGAGTTCGACTTTGAGATTAGGTATATTAAAGGTAAAGAGAATAGGGTTGCAGATTCTCTTAGCAGGCAGATATAGGTGAATCATATAGAAGTTACGAGTTCCTATGGGACGGATCTACAGGATAGAATCTTGAAACAAGGTCGGCAGGATGCGCTTAGGCATAGGTTGCAGCAGAATATAGGTACAAGTACATCTATAGGTATAAGTACAGGTATAGGTGCAGGTGTAGGAGCACAGGATGTGGACAATCGTCTACAAGCATATGGCTTGATCAGGTTTAGAGACAGGATATATGTGTGAGACAACAGTGATCTCAAGAAGGTAATCTTGAGGGAGTTTCATGTGAAATCGTATTCAGGTCACCCAGGCTATCAGAAGACACTAACAGCAGTGAAGAAGTTTTACTATTGGCTGAATTTGAAGAGATACGTAGCAGAGTTTGTGGCTAGGTGCTTGGATTTTCAACAGGTAAAAGTAGAGTGTAAGCATCCTGGTGGAATACTACATCCAATTTTGATTCCAAAGTGGAAATGGGAGGTCATTTCCATGTACTTTATCACAAGTTTATTGAGGACATCTAAACAGCATGACTCCATGATGGTTGTAGTGGATAGGTTGACGAAGGTAGCATAATTCATTCCAGTGAAGTCTACATACTCAGCGAATGATGTAGCACAGGTCTTCATCATGGATGTGGTAATATTCCATGGCGTTTCATAGAATATTGTCTCATACAAGGATTTGAAGTTCACTTCCAAGTTTTGGAACAAGTTATTTTTAGGTTTGGGAACATAGTTGGCCTTCAGTACAACTTATCATCCATGGATATTTGCACATACAAAAAGGGTTAATAGGATATTGGAGGACATGTTGAGGATGTATGTGATGTATCAGCAGTGTAAGTGGGAAGAGTATCTTCCACTAGTAGAGTTCGCTTACAACAATGGGTTCCAGGAATCATTGAGGATGAGTCTGTTTGAGGCATTGTATGGGCGAAGTTGAAATACTCCCATCAGTTGGAGTGAACTAGTTAACTTGGTGTTGATTGGACTAGACATTATGGAAGAGATGGAACAAGAAATATAGGTAATCAAGAAGAATATGAAATAAACACAAGATAGGCATAAGAGATATGCAGATAGAAACAGGTTTTTTAAGGAGTTTCAGGTTGGGGAACATGTTGAATATTGCAACAAGAAACAGTGAAGGAGGCATCATGAAACATCATTCCTGATCCTAGTTGGAAAATGATCACCTAAACTAGGTGGGGCCCACACAGGTGATTTTTGTCGCAAATTCTATTTTTAGACTGTCTATTTTTAGACATGTCGATCATATTCTATGAGTTGCAAGATGTTATTTGTGGATGGTTGGTCAAGTTGGAAAAATAGATGGACTTCTATTTTTAGACATATTGGGCGGAATCTATTTTTAGATTGCCAGTCTAAAAATAGATATGTCGAGTATTATTAGCTCTTAATAATATTTGGACTATAAACATTATCTTATTCTCTTGGAGCACTTCAGTTAAGTGCACAGATGTGGCACAGGAGCTGACAGAAGGAATTACGCTATTCCTAAGGGTTTACTGGAGCTATTTCATGGAGGACTTCAGTTAGAACTCATGTGACAGAGTTTGGTGGAGTTGTAGAAGTAGTTGGTGGAGTTGTGTTCAGTTTAACTCAGTTAGACACAGTTGAGCTAGTTGTATCTAGTCTAACTGATTGATACACTAGTGAGAGTGGTGTGAATTAATTAATAATTAATTCACTAAATATTAACTCATTAATCAAATGAAGAATACATCAGTTAACTATAGTGCATGGACAGTTTCAGTGGAGACCAGTGGAGAGGTAGGTGAAAGAGCAAGTGTGACTATCAGTTGTGACTATAGTGTTGCATTGTTTGCACCAAAAATTTAGTGGAGATGCCTTTAAGGATTGCGTGAGAAAGGCTGGAGCAATTCGAGTTCATCCAGAGCCATTCTTCAGCAGGGATTGCACAATAGAGGCAGGCTAAAGGCTGGCAAAGATCGGTGCATGGATTTGCAAGATCGGGTCTGATTAGTGTGTAGCGATTGGATTGTACTGAGAGCTTGTGATAAGCTTTGTATGACAATTGTTACATGATCTCTATGACATATATTATATACAGATAGTTGTGGTTTTTAGCTTCAGGCTTTCCCGTTAAAACATTGTGTTCATATGTGTAAATTTTTATGGTTTCAATGTGTGCATGCAACTGATTTAATTTCTGCATGTGATGATCAATGGTGGAATAGATTTTGTATTGTGCATGAAGTTAAAATAGTGTGTGCTCAAGAGAATCTTGGACATATGCATGCGTAGTGCATATAATTTCTACATGGTATCAAAGCGTTGATCATTGGAGCAATTGAAATTATTGAAACAGTTGAGTTTTGTGCTGGTGGAATTCGAAATTGCTACAGTGTTTTCTTGGTGTCGAAGTTGAGCATTCATTGAAATGTATTTCAATGGATTGTGATTGGAGTATCCCATTGAGGGCAGATCGAATTATATTTCATGGAAGGACATGATGGAGGCGGTGCTGGAGGATAATGGGTTGAAGGAGTTCATAGATGCTGATATTCCTAAATCGGGTTCTAGCGATGCAGCCGCACTTGACGCATGGAAAAATAAGGTAGCAAGGTGTCGAAGGATTCTGTTGGAAGGTGTGAAGGATCACATTGTGTCCAGCCTTCATGGTAAAGCCACTCCATTCTTGATGTGGAAGGCTTTGATAGAATTTTTCCAAATAAGAAGTGACCAGAGGAAGTTGGTGCTTAAGACAAGCTCAGGAAAATAAAAATGGAGAAGAATGACACTATTCTGGTATACTTGACAAAGTTTGTCCACTACAGGGATGAGCTTGGGATTTTAGGAGTTAGTGTGGATGAATAAGACTTGGTGAGCTTGGCTCTCCTTGGGATTTCGAAGAGTTCGCATAACTACAAGGACTCTGTCAATGGTCGGGAGAAACTGCCAGGATGGGAGCGACTTTGGTCAGATCTTGTGCAGGAGGAGATAAGGCGGAGTACCAAGGATGGCTCTTCATCAAATAATGATGATGAAGAGGATTGCACTTTGGCAGCCAAAGCAAGGAAAGGGAAGGGGAAGAAAAATCCTTATCAATCTGGTGCGGATGGCAAAGAGTGTGACATGTCCAAAGTGAAGTGTTTTCACTGTCACGAGCATGGGCATTTTGCCACATATTGTCCACAAAACAAGAATAACGAGCAAGCTGCTGGAGCTGCAGCTGGTGAGGCTCTTGCCTTGGAATTTGAGCTAGACTTCTCATTGATTGCATGCATGGTGTCTAGTGCATTGGGATCATGGTGCTATTTTGATAGTGGCACTTCCTTTCACATGACGGGAGATGTGAATCTTTTCAATGACTTGGTGGAGAAAGATCTCCAATTGCATGTTGAGTTGGGCAAGAATGGAAAATACAATGCGACCAAAATTGGTACCATTACCTTTCAGAGGGAGTTAGGTAAACTCATTATTTTACAATATGTAGTGCATGTTCCGGGTTTAAAGAAGAATTTAATCTCAATTGCAATGTTAGAGGATAAAGGGTATGATGTTGTCTTTAGTGAAGGAAATTTTTTTCCTTCAGTACAAAGCAATAGGAAAATTCAAGAAGGTTTGGATTCGAGCTAAGAATCTCTACAGACTTGAAGTAGATGGGATTTCTACGGAGCTTCCTACTGTTGGGAAATGCCGAAATCCATGCAGTGAAGCTTGAGAGGGAGCGGTTGCATGCAAGTAAGAGTGAACCTCGGGATGTGGGAGCAGCCATGAAGATGAGGATCATGGAATTGGGAGAAACCACTAATGCGAGAGAAATTTCATGCCGGATGGGCGGAAGGGAGTGCATGTATTTATACCACCAGGTAAGAGGTGGGGCGACATGTATGAGTAATCCCAAGAGGATATTTCTGGGCAGGATTCATTGAGATGGTGTGGATCTCATGAATTTAACCTGACTACGAGGTGCCCACAGAGCAGCAGCAGCATGATCAGTTGGATTGATGCAGGCAGATCAAAGTGATAGTGTCGGATACTGGAGCACGGTTCAGAGTTGACAGCAAGTGCATAGTGCATGGGTGCAAAGTTCAACAGCGCAGTGGGTCCTAAATACATGTGCATTAGCTAAGAAAAATTCAAATACTTTGATGATAGATGCATCAGATTGATTGAGTTGTTTGGAGCCTTTTTAGTTTCGGAAGAGTTGCAGATCAGATGCATGGAGTTGCATGGCGCTTGCAAAGGTTGCAAGGCGAATGCATGGAGTTACATGTCACATGCAAAGACAGTCCTTTCTTGTTGAGAGGGAGTATTGAAGATTGCAACAAGAAATAGTGAAGGAGGCATCCTGAAACATCATTCCTGATTCTAGTTGGAAAATAATCACCTAAACTAGGTGGGGCCCACACAGGTGATTTTTGTCGCAAAGTCTATTTTTAGATTATGTCTATTTTTAGACATGTCGATCATATTCTATGAGTTGCAGGATGCTATTTGTGGATGGTTGGTCAAGTTGGAAAAATATATGGACTTCTATTTTTAGACATATTGGGCAGAATCTATTTTTATATTACTAGTCTAAAAATAGATATGTTATTATTGGCTCTCTTAATAATGTGCCTGGACTCTAAACATTGTCTTATTCTCTTGGAGCACTTTAGTTAAGTGCATAGATGTGGTACAGGAGCTGACAGAAGGAATTACGCCATTCTTGAGGGTTTAGTGGAGCTATTGCATGGAGGACTTCAGTTAGAACTCACGTGACCGAGTTTGGTGGAGTTGTAGAAGTAGTTGGTGGAGTTGTGTTCAGTTTAACTCAATTAGACACAGCTAGTTGTATCTAGTCTAACTGATTGATACACTAATGAGAGTGGATTGAATTAATTAGTTAATTAATTCACTAAATAATAACTCATTAATCAACTGAAGAATACATCAGTTAACTACATTGCATGGACAGTTCAGTGGAGACCAATGGAGAGATAGGTGAAAGAGAAAGTGTGACTATCAATTGTGACTATAGTGTTGCATTGTTTGCACCACAAATTTAGTAGAGATGCCTTTAAGGATTGCGTGAGCAAGGCTGGACCAATTCAAGTTCATCCAGAGCCATTCTTCAACAGGGATTTCGCAATAGAGGCAGGCTAGCAGGTGGCAAAGATCGGTGCATGGATTTGCAAGATCGGGCCTGATTAGTATGTAGCGATTGGATTGTATTGAGAGCTTGTGATAATATTTGTATGAGGATTGTTTCATGATATCTATGACATATATTATATATAGATATTTGGGGTTTTTAGCTTCAGGCTTTCCCATTAAAACACTATGTTAATGTGCGTGAATTTTTATGGTTTCAATGTGTGCATGCAATTGATTTAATTTCCTCATGTGATGATCAATGGTGGAATAGATTATGTATTGTGCATGAAGTTAAAATAGTGTGTGATCAGGAGAATCTTGGACATATGCATGCGTAGTGCATATAATTTCTGAGCAGTGTATTACACATCAGGCAAGAACTCCTTGCGGATTAGATCACGTTCCAAGTTGGCACCTCGGTTTTGTGGACCTTTCAAGATTCTTGAGAGGATTGGGCCAGTAGCCTATTGACTCGCACTGCCTCTGACAGTGAAATTCCATAATTTTTTCCATGTCTCATTACTTAATAAGTATGTCAAAAGATGTTGATAATGTGATTTACTGGTCATTATTGCAGGTGGAGCGAGAAGGAGAATTCCAACCGAAACCTCAATGCATTTTGCAGAGAAAGATGCTCATGCTCTGTAACCGAGCAATCAAGCAGGTTAAAGTGCAATGGAATCACTTTGGGCCCAATAAAGCTACATGGGAGATGACAGATCATATGCAGGCTATGTATTCTTCCTTATTCGTTGGTTGAGAGAATTATTTGGCACATGTTTTGGTATATGTTGGTATGATGTTTGGTATATGTACATATGTATATGGATGAAAATACCGCCAAGCTATGTTATAAAGCTACAATAAGTGGTATGGGCGTGATGTCATTATGATGTTATGTTGTCATGTTGTCATGTTGGTTTGTTTATCAACGGGTTTATCGTTTAATATAACAATGAGCTAAGTTATAATCTCCATGGGAGATATGTTTCTCTTACAACGAGTATTTTTGGTTGTAGGTGTCCGCTTGTTTTCCTGCTTGGGGATAGTGTTCCCACAGGGGGTTCTATAACAGCCTGGTGAAAATTCTATGTAATAAAAGTTGATAAAGTTAAAATAATAACCATAGTTGATGGGACACATATTCCATGTTGAATTTTGGGCAAAACATCCTAGTGTGGGTGTTCATATGGTTTATTATGGCTAAGGAAATTGGAAAAGGCAATGGATAAGGCATTAAAGAGGAAAAAAGTATTTTTGGCACATTTATTTATGAAAATAATGTAAATTAGGAGAAAAGGAAGGCGAAAGGTCACGGGTTGCATGTGATGAGGAAAATGAAGAAAATAGAGGCCTCATTAATAAAAATTCTTCTAAGGATTAGTTGGTAACCTTTTGTCAGTTCATATTTGGAGCTCTCCTTCTATTCTCTCTCTCTCATACTCCTGGACACTTAGAGTTTCTTGGAGCACTCTTGGAGAGTGTGGCATAATTGAATTTTGGAGAAAGAAGGCAAAGGAAGAGCAAGAAAGCACAAGAGAACAACAGGATCAACAACTACAATGGATTTTGCTTGAAGGTATTGAATTTCATGTATGTTTTCCTCAATAGTTGGGGAATGCATGGCATATGCATGCAGTTTATTTGCTATGATATATCATTGGCATGGAGGATTTCCTGGATTTACAGAGGATTTTTCTAGAATTTGCATTTCTTGGATAGCCATGGTGTTGTGGGTTCATTTCATTGTTTTTTTTTTTTTTTCCGGTTGGTTCTTATGTTCCTTTAACTATGGTTTGAGTTACTAGTTCCTGGAGCCTTGGTTGGAAAAACGCTTTGGAGCATTGTAACAGACTAGGTTGAGTTACTAGTCTTAGAGCCTTGGTTGGAAAAACGCTCTAGAGCCCTTGGTGGGTTGAGTTACTAGTCCTGGAGCCTTGGTTGGAAAACCACTTTGGAGCCCGACAGCAATTGTGGGTTGAGTTACTGGTCTTGGAGCCTTGGTTGGAACAAAATCTCTAGAGCCATGGGCAGCTTGGTTGGAGACCAATCTGGTGATGGTTGTGATGTTCGACTGTGAGGTGGAATCACTAGTTAAGGGTTGAGGTAGTTTGGCCTGTGGAAACCCTGGTTTGATTTTGACTGATGTGTTTTATGAGATCCCACTTGGAATATGGAACGAGGATGACTGGTTGAAAATATATTTGGCTCATCCATTTCTATGGTCAGCTGGAATGTGGAAATCCCAGCCTTGGTTGCATTTCTCTTATGGAAATAAGAGCCCTTTTCCTCTTGTAATGATGGGTAAATATGCTTGTTATTATGTGTCTTATATGGATGTTATGTGCTTGTCATTTATGTTATTTATATGTTGGTTATGAATGTGTTTTATGAAGGTGATGATGTATGGCTCTCAATATTGGGTGTATGTTATACTCTTTCCATGGGGCCTGGGGCAGCACCCCAGGAAAAAAAAATTGGACCCTATAATAGGTGGGCGGACCTACCTATGGTTTTATGCATGGGTTTTGCACATGGTTTTGGGCATGATGGTTTTCTGTCCATGGTATTTTGTAGATCATGACAATGGAACCACGGTTATGTTCTAATCCAGGGTTAATGGATTGGGTTTTATGGATGCTTTGGCATGTATATATATATGTATTGTAGCTGTTATCACCCAAAACAAAAACAAAAACAAAACAAAACAAAATTAAAACATCATTGTGTCAAGTTTGTCTTTGATCATGATTCAAAATTGGGTTTAGAAGTAGTTTAGGATTTGATCAAGGGTAGGTTATATTTTTGTAGTTCAAAGTCCATCCTTAGGTTCAAATAAATTCTTCTTTAAAAGTCCGTTCATGTCAAATATCCATCATTTTCATTTGTGGGTCAGTTCCTAAAGTTTTATGTCAAAAATATGCAATTAGCCAAGAAACCTTGTTTTCGTAGCACCACCCATTGAAAAAATTCAATTTGCGCTATGAAAGTGCTAATAGTTTCGTAGCGCAAACAGGTAAAATTACACTACAGGTGCTATGAAAGCGCGGTTTTACAACTGTCTTGTCATTTGAGCTGAAAGGTGTCAGAACCAGTTGGGAAATGGTAGGTTAGTGATATGATGAGTCATGTAATGATGAGATTCGATGTACACATCCATGTTTTCAGTCATCATTGTCATTATAGGTTATGAATGAGGCATCATTCAGTTATGAGATGACATTTTAAATTTCAAAATCTTTCCTAATTGATCATTCTCGTTTCCTTTTTCCTCCATTCGAAATGTTTGAGCTCTGAAGTGCCAAGCCAAACCTGTGGTTGTGGCATACAAAGGTTTTCTACATCCCTATTCAAGCGAGGCTGCTGGTTTTATATGTTCAAGCAAGGTTGATACAATTCATCAAGTGAGGCTGACAGGTTTTCTGAAAAGCATGGCAGAGGAATAGAAAGTTCACAGAGGGGGACATTGCTTAAGGTATGAACCTGAAGACATGAAGGCAATAATTGAAGATCCAGCAATGATGGAAGCATTCAGAAGAGTAGGTTGCCTTCAGCTTTGTGAAAAATTGCAGGGTTGTCACACACAGGTCTCAAAGGAATTTGCCATGAACTTCAATGGAACAGCTACTAAGGTTGGGATGCTAAGTATGTCAATTACACCAGAGGTCATTGCTGCTATTAAAGAGAAACCAAGAGGTCAAGAAACTTGGTTCAAAGGTTTCAAATTTGATATGGAGAAATGTAAAGAGTTCATGAAACCTGAGTATGCAGACATGGACCTTAATAACTCTATCCCTAGAAGCTGCATCAAATACACTTATTCAAAGTTGTTTCTCAACATTCAGAAGTATTTTACATGTGAAGGCAGATATCATAAGGTTTACACATATCATTTCAAGTTGCTTCTGCATTTCACTGGTAAGATTTCACTCGATTTTCTTTTTTATCTGCACAAGAGTCTTGCAAAAATGGTTGATAAGGTACAAAAAAATTTGAAGGTAGTGAAACATCCTTGTTTCATCATGGTTTAATGAAGTTATTGATTTTAGATGAACTTCAGAAAATAGGTAGGGATTGGTCATCTTTCTTGTTTATAAATGGTTTTGAGTTGGAAACCCTAACTCCTGCAAGAAACCCTAAAATGAAAGGAGTTCCATCACCACCACCAGCAAAGCCTAGTCAACCTATGGTTTTAAAACCAAAGGAATTTTCAAAACTAAATCCAAGGAAACAAATTGAGAAAAGGGCAGATCAAACACAAGTGCTTGATACACCAACTCCATCATCTGCAAAACAGAGGTCAAATATTTTCAAAGAGGCAAAATAGAAACAATTTGTCAGCAAGCAGGAAATCACAAGAGTAACAAGAAGCCAAGCAGTGGCATTAAAAGGGAAGACAATTGCTACAGAAGACAACCCAGTAACAAAGGGGAATTTAGATGACATCCTTCGTGCTATTGACATAGAGGAGACACCCATTGTTCAAGCTGAGTTCATTGGGGAAGATGAGCATAAACAGAAAAGGGCTAAGTCTACAAAGTAGCTTTAGTTTGAGGGGAAAGATGCAGCTTTCATCTTTCAAGCAAGAAAGCCTATAACTAGGCATGCTAAGAAACTCAAGAAAGGTGACAAGGAAGTTCAAAAATATATTAAGATAGCTAAAGCTCCTGAAGAAGTTGTTGATCTCTCATCACCTACAGTGAAGCATACGGCCAGCAGAATAAAGAGGGGAAAAGAAGAAATGACAGAGTTTCAACATCTTGAGGAAAAATTGAGGTTGGAAAACCAAGAAATTGATGTGATGAGAAAGAGGGATAGAAATCACAGTGTTGAGAAAGAAGATTTCAAAAGAATGAAGGCACTGTGGGAGGGTCAAACTGGTTCTATTTCTGAAGCTCCAAGTAGTGCAGAGCAGTTTTACAAATGGACAGTCCCAGCAATAAAGGAATCCAAGTTTGTCAGAGTAATAAATACTCACTTGAGAGCTAATAATAGAAGACTTAAAGATCAAGTGGAGGACTTGGAGCAATAGCTGAAATTGATTTAAGATGAGTTAAAGAGTAGAGGTATTAAAATAACAGCCATTGAAGAGTCAGGCGCTACGAAAAGGCGCTACGAAACTGATGTGTTTTCGTAGCGCAGTGTATTGTAGCTCATTTGAACAGTTTGAAAATGGTTTTGGACAGCTGGAGCCTAGAGAGGATTTTTGGAATGTGTTAATTCAACTTCCAACAATTAAGGACCACAAAATAAAGATTACATGATGGTCATAATGTTCCAAGAATGCAAAGGACCCTATGCCTAAAAAACAGGGAATTGTTTCCTATTTTGATGGAGGTCAACATTATGGTCATGAAGAGTTAAAGACAATCATTTAAATTCGACCATGTGTTGATACACTTGGAAAATGATGTAATTTAATTTAGATAAGGTTGTAATTGATAGTGACAAGGAGTTTGAATCCTATTTGTAATAGGAATGTTTAGTATATTAGTTGTCTTTTTGTAATAAATCCCATGTATAATGGTTATGCAAGGTGTCAAGAGTAAAAAATTAGATGTATTTAGCCTAAGATGAGATCATCTTACGTTGTAAATTTCCTATTAAAGACCAAGAAGTTGAATGTGCAAGGGGTTGGACATTTTTTGGCAAAAGACTGTGCTTATTGTAATTGACTAGTTTTCAGCTAATACAAAGAGTTTCTACTTAACCAAATTGCGATTCAGAAGGATTTTTGGTGTGTTCCTATTCTATTTGCATCTCTTATTATCCTATTGCAGTGGTGTTTATCTATATTACTCAGAATTAATCTTTAGATGCTTTGAATTCCTATATAAATGAACTGACTGTGTTTTTACAGTTTCATGTGTGTTTATTTCTTGACTAAAACTCTGATATGCCTCAACTTCCATGTTAAGTAGATTCATTGGTTTATTGAAACTATTTTGACTCCATAAGCCCAATGTGTACTTGTTGATGTGATTCTCAACCTATATCTATCATTTATCTGTTTATTACCCCACATAGAGTTAGCCATCTATATTTTTATCCAAATCATTAATCCTTGAGAGAGCCCTCTCAGGCTGAGGAGGCTAAGCCTCAGTCAAAATATTAGGTTTGAAATAGTTACATGAAGTTGACTAATCAAGAAGCCTATCAGGTCCAATTTTGTGATAACAGTAACATTGAAAGGAACATAATGAAAAATCAATCTGGTAGTCTCGGTTTTGGGATCCACGAGAAAATATATGTTTATATATTTTTTATGTTTTATGTTCTTGCCATTGCTTATTTTCTATTTTAAGAATTAGTTTTCAGGTAGTTTTTGTACAGGGTTAAAACCTACATTTGGTATCAGAGTTGTTTCGGCTTCAAGGGAATATCTTTTTTGCCGAGAAGTTTTTCTTGAGCCTGTGGTAGACCATGTTCAGTGGGAGATCTACGGGATCGATTCTTGCGGTGAAAGAAGATGGAGAGAAGTGGAAAGATACACATCGAGAAATTTAATGGTTAGAGTTTTGAATTGTGGAAGCTTAAGATGGAGGATATGTTGGTGGATAAATATCAATGGATCGTGGTAGATCTACATACTAAACCAATGGCATTATCAGATGAAGACTCAGTGAAGTTGGATCAAAAATCAAAGAGCACAATACGGTTATATATATCATATTTAGTATTTTTGAATGTATCATGGGAAGCTACATTGAAGGCTTTGTGGGACAAGGTAGGGACTTTGTACCAATCTAAGTCTCTGGTGAACAAATTGTTCCTATGGAAAAATTTGTATAACCCAAGGATAAAGGATGGAGACTTGATGATAGAGTATCTGAATGCCTTTAATATTGTGGTAAGCCAGTTATTATCTGTTGATATTAAAATTTTAGATGAAGATAAGTACATCATTTTTTTTGTGTTCTCTACCAAATTTGTGGGATAGCCTGGTTATTGCATTAGGTAGCAATACAACTACCTTGAAGTTTTTTTAAATAGTCTCATCCTTGTTATCGAAGGAGATGAGACGGAAAAATATGGAGGGAAAGAATGGAGATGCCTTGTCTATATGAGGATGATCCCAGAACAGAAACAAAAAAAATTCCTTGAGTGGGAGATATAAATCTCTAAGAAAACCTATAAAGGTGCGCTGGAAATGCAAAAAGGAAGGGCACTTCAAAAAGGATTGTAGATCTAAATCTCCTAAGAAAGGAAAGGGATCTAATGATGCTGCTTCTATAGAGGCGAAAACCACCTCAGATGAAGTTGGGTATGTGTACTTAGCTTCTTCTTCAAGTACACATGTATATCATGAGGCATGGTTGATTGACTGAGGTGCATCATTTCACATCACTCCCCATAGGGAGTGGCTCTGCGAATATCAGAAGTATGATGGTGGTGATGTCTTCTTAGGGGATGATAGGAAGTCCAGAATCGTCAGACATAGAAAATTCAATCTGGAGTTTCAAGGTGGAAGGATTAGAACACTTCCTTGTTTTTTTCATATTCTTGCAATGGACACACTAGAAAATTTGGCCTAATTTCCGACGGCCAATTCGTCGCTATTCCGACACATAGGCGTTGCAAGAGCGACAGATTGAGGTCGAGAAAAACATGGTTAGCCATTACATCGCAATTCCGACACTTCAATAAAGTGTCACAAGAGCGACACTTTTGCGACGTTTCCAAACAATTGTCGCTCTTCCGACGTTTTACAACTATCGCAATTCTGACAAAATGTCATCGGACGTTTAGAACGTCATGCATCCAACGCTTATGCAATGTCGCTTTACCAACGAAAAAGTTAAAAATATTTAAAAAAGCAACATCGCTCTTCCGACGTGCAAGGCATCAGTCTACCGACGAAAAAGAAAAAATATTTAAAAAAGGAATGTCGTTGTTTCGACGTGCAAGGCATCAGTCTTCCGACAAAAAAGTAAAAATATTAAAAAAATTAATGTCGCTCTTCCGATGTGTAAGGCGTTGATCTTCCAACGAAAAAGTAAAAATATTAAAAAAAATTAATGTCGCTCTTCGTCTCAAATTGTATAAGCCTCCATTTGTCACCATTTCAAGTTTTACTGTTGATTTTTCATGCCTCCAATATCATCAAGCCCTCCACAGTTGAATCTTTAATCCTCCACAAATTTGTCTTACCTGAGCTTCAAATAAACACTAGTATACACTTCTACAGTTGTGTTATATCTGAACTCCAAGGAAGCACTAATTTACCCTTCAAATATACTCCACATATGTGTTATCACCACTCTACTTCCACAAAGGTAAGTCTGAGGTGTTCTTGGGCTCAATTCCACAGGACCGAGCTTTACAAGCTAGATTGGTATACGAAACATAAGTCACTGAGTCTTATCACAGTCTTGTAACTTAACACTGAGCTCATAAATAAAAATAGGTGACTTAGCTAATTCGAAAGTTCGGTCCAAGCATCAGTAAATAGGAGATAATCTGAGATTTTAATAGATGTTCACCGCATAAAATATGTCAAAATCCTGTAGCTATATCCCTGGCCTGAGACTGCAATGAAGAGGTCCAAAGTATGGCGGCTTCAATAGAACCAAGCCTCAATATAGGGTTGCAATAGGTCCGAGGGTTTAACTGATTCAAGTCTTAATAAAAGGCTACAACACAAAACCGAGCTCTTATGGTATATCTCTATCCTCCAATAATGACAAACATTAAATTCTCTTGAGCATGGTAATAGAACTAAATTTGTTTACAACAGTCCACAAGATATCCATTCAAATATACTCCACATATGTGTTATCACCACTCTACTTCCACAAAGGTAAGTATGAGGTGTTCTTGGGCTCAATTCCACAGGACTGAGCTTTACAAGCTAGATTGGTATATGAAACATAAGTCACTGAGTCTTATCACAGTCTTGTAACTTAACACGAGCTCATGTAAATAAAAATAGGTGACTCAGCTAATTCGAAAGTTATGTCCAAGCATCAGTAAATAGGAGATAATCTGAGATTTTAATAGATGTTCACCACATAAAATATGTCAAAATCCTATAGCTATATCCCTGGCCTGAGACTACAATGAAGAGGTCCAAAGTATGGCGGCTTCAATAGAACCAAACCTCAATATAGGGTTGCAATAGGTCCAAGGGTTTAACTGATTCAAGTCTTAATAAAAGGCTACAACACAGAACCGAGCTCTAATGGTATATAGATATAGGAATTACAAACACACTAGATATCAATGTCTACCAGAGCATCTCACTAGGGACAAACCACTACAAGAGAAACTGCTAAATTATACACTTGAGATATAAAATAAAATTCATGAAGGAAATTTAAGGTCCTTAGCATATAATCCTTGCTTAACATGAATTTTTCCTTGATTTTTGTAATAAATAGGGAAGCCAATGCTTAAATTTTTATTGTAAGATTCAGTCAACCTGGAAAGACACGCTCTCTTTTCTACAGAGTAGATGTATTGAATTCTATCTATTTTTGGTGGTCCTTGTTTTGATATAATACATCTTCTCGAAGAGGAGGTTGGAAATATGGAATTTTACTTTGTCCCAAGATGGCCATTGCTGGCTCCAAAATAAGACCCCCAGTTGATCAACCAATGGCATGAGAGATAAATGCATTTAAATATTGAGAAAAAATAAAATAAAAAACTGATGCCTAATGTAACCCTTAGGAGAATTGGGAAAAAAAATTGGTCAATGCCCAAACTAATAGTAGTCAATGCAAATAAAATGCAATATAGCATGCCTTGCAGTAGGTGTAATAATAGCAAGTCGTGGTGAAGTCAACTTGAAATAACACAAATGTGCCATATACTAAACACTTAGAGGGGCTTGATACCAAAAAACACGCTCAAGAAATCTCAGCTAAACCTTGCAACAAGAGCTCTATGAGTGCAGTGTCTTTGTCCTACTCTATCTGCTCATGTGATGTGCAAGAGGCAAAGAGGGACACTGAAAGCAGATGTGACGCAAGGGGTTGAAACTTCTAAAACAAACTAGTAGTTGAATGATCTATGCAAACATGTGGTGTTCTAACATAACTTTGACATGGAGGTATTTGTCCCAATGTTTGTTGGATTAATGATTTAATGATAAGTTGTGCACAATTGTCTTATTAATAATCTCAGTATGGTCGTCAGTCTAAGACTAAAAAACATAGGGAGAGAAGCAACCTGAAGTGTATCCAAATTTTTTGGAAGATTAGTATTGCAACTTTTGGTGCATCATTGTTATTGTTGTAGGGAATCGACAAACCATGTTGGAAAAAACAACACACTATTATGAAGATGTAATCATGATTATGTTGATTCTTAGACTTTCCAGCAGTAAAATTCATTTAACTAGATTCTGATGGTTAAGAAGGCACTGGTAGATGCTAACATATGCCAAGCTTTTGATTAGGAGGCATAGACAAGCTACAATGAGAGCACTTATATTTATAATCATTAATATTCTTTAGAATGATTTGGCAATATGTTACAGAAGGAATTGAAGAGCCTCATCGATTGAAAGGTTCCTTCCAAGGAGAAGGAATGAGATTCTTTGAGTAGTTTATTTAGCACCAACTAGCCCACATGAATAATTCAATCTGTGCAATAACTTATTGAAGAGTATAATTCAGGAAAGGTGAATTCTGCAAAATGAGTACAAAATATGGATAAGTAGGATAAACCAATTTTTAAACATCATAATTACTGCATATGATGTCTAATGATTAATCTGCTAACAAGTATCCCTACGGGGATGGCTGAGAAGGTATAGACTCTATTATCTCGTATGTGGATTCATTCTGTTATTAGATAATTATGTAATTATTATAGACATTATGCATGTTCTGTATGGGTATGTGTTTGAATTGACGAATTGCAAAATTTCAATGGTTGATGGTTTGTACGTAGAATATTTTCCTTTTTCGAGGAAGAAATGCCACCAATGTTTAATTGTTTAAACTATGAAAAAAAAATCCTTATCATAGGTAGCATAATCTAGCTTGGCATGCAACAGGTCTTCAGAGTGATAAACCATTGGATGTTCTCCCTACTTAAGAACGATATCTATGGAAAATTATGAGGAATTTGTCTAAAATGAGACCAAGATATTTCAAACTTGGACCTTCAAGTATAAAAATAAAATTTCCTATTGAGTAGAATTAAACAAAATCTTGAAAATATGACCACATAAATAAATATTTTTCATTCGATAGAACAAGAAATAAAAACGAAAAAATAAATCTCCTAAGTGAACCCAAACAAACTGGAAATTTTTTAAACTGGTAATCATATTTACAGGCATATAAATATATTTAAAACACCTCTCTGGTAATTTCAATGCCATTAAAATTAATAAATTCCATAAAAAAACCAAACTTGCTAAGATCCAAAACCAAGAGTACTTACAGCTAGGTTTGGTGAGCTTAAGAATCCTGAAGAAAATATCATAGAGAGCCTCATTGTAAAGCACCATACATTCGTCTGCAATTTCTACCAGCTGATGAACAGAGAGTGTGGCATTGTAAGGCTCCACCACTGTGTCTGACACCTTAGGAGATGGGAAAACAGAGAATGTGAGCATCATTCTATCATTTTATTCCTCCCTAATATTGGAGATCAAGAGGGTTCCCATTCCAAATCCAGTACCTCCTCCCAAAGAGTGACACACTTGAAACCTTGTGCACAACAAAAACCCACATCATTTTAGCAAATGAAATCCTACATTTAAAAAACACAAGGTCAAGGATTCGAATCTGAAAAAGACACATACCTTGCAGGAAATCACAGTTCTCAGCCTCCTTCCTAACAACATCAAGCACATAATCAATGAGCTCGGCTCCTTCCGTGTAATTCCCCTTGGCCCAGTTGTTTCTAGCCCCGAAATGGCCAAAAACGAAGTTATCGGGTCTGAAGACCTGTCCATAAGGCCCGGTCCTCACACTGTCCATGGTGCCAGGCTCTAGATCCATGAGCACGGCTCAAGGCACAAATCTCCCATAGCTCGCCTCATTGTAGTAAACATTAACCCTTTCAAGTTGTAGATCTGAAGTGCCCTGATATCTCCCAGTAGGATCGATCCCGTGTTCTTCATAGACCACTTCCCAGAACTTGGAGTTGAGCTGGTTGCCACATTGGCCCCCCTGAATGTGAAGGAGCTCTCACATTTTTTCTATCGACCCAACTCAGATTTGGATCAGATCTAAACTCCCCCTCTGTCGCCGCTCAATACATCAATAATTGTTGCAGAAGATCGCTCAGTGATTAAGGTAAGAAAAGCATCATTAGGTTACTACCTATTTCAATAAATCTACGTGTGACTCCTCTAGGATGCAATCAACGAATATAAAGATCACTTATTATGTTTTTTATGCATGACATATGGCTTCAGGTCAACATTCCAATCTTTTTATTTCATACATATTTCCTCACAAAGATAATGCTATTCTCCAAGATTATGGATGTGATGTGACTATTATAATTGAAGTGCCCAAGATATAGGTGTGATGGCTGTAGATGTGATGATGTTGTGTGTGATGCCTCAGACTTTAGAACCTACAAGAAAACTCAACGAAACCCACAGAAACCAAACCAAAAGAAAAATGAAACCCCAATATCAAAGATGGCTCAGAAACTCTTTTGCAACTTCTGCTTATTTGAAAACCTTTGACCGCAGAGCTAATAGATAGAGCGAATTTGCCACATAAACCTAAAATTCCCCTCCAAATGGGATTTTCCACATCCTCCCTCCTTCCCTCGACAAACCATGCAACTGGAGGGAAATGTATGAGGGAAATTAAAACTTTTGATATTTGAAAATTTTTGACATTTTGAAATGAAATACGTGTGTTTTTTTAAGACCACTCAAATTCCATTAAATAAAATGTGTGAGACTTTTCTTGGGGTTAATAATGGGTTTGGGTAAATAAGTGGTATTTTTGATTATAAATAATTATTAATGAGATTAGATCTAAGACATTTATTTAAATTATAATTATATAAAATTGTTGAATTTTTATTTCAGAAACTAGGGATTTTGGTTGATTTTTTAATCTAATTATGTGATATTAAAGATGAATTATGGTAACTTAAAAATAAGTTTTATGTGGTTAAAAGGGAAGTAGTAATGTTATGGTATGAATGATTATTTTCAATGAAATTTTTGGTTTAGTAACTATAATCAGGCGAACAATGCCACAGGGGAGCAAACGGAAAACGGGTCGTTCGAACGTGCACAAGGCACCCAAACGGTCACAACTTAGCAAAATTGATATGGGCACCCTTGAACGAAATGACTCGACCCGAACACACCCGGTCGGGTGACCTCACATGGCACGACACGGCGCACCTGACTGAATGATGCCACAAGGGAACAAACGGCAAACAGGCCGCCCAAACGTGCACAAGGCACCCAGCGGTCAAAACTTAGAAAAACAGATACGGGCGCCCTCGAACGAAACGGCCCAACCCGAACGCGCCCAGTTGGGTGACCTCACACGGCGCGCCCGACCAAACGATGCCACAAGGGAGAAAATGTCATACGGGCCGCCCAAACGTGCACAAGGCACCCGGGCGATCACAACTTAGCAAAACTGATATGGACGCCCTCGAACTAAATGGCCTGGCCCGAACGCACCTGGTCGGGCGACCTCACACGGCATGACACGGCGAAAGATGCCACAAGGAAGAAAACAACAAACGGGCCACTCGAATGTGCACAAGGCACCCGGGCAGTCACAACTTAGCAAAAATGATATGGATGCCCTCGAATGAAACGGCCCGACCCGAACGCGCCCAATCAGGCGACCTCACATGGCACGACACGGCGCGCCCGACTGAATGATACCATAAGGGATAAAATGGCAAACGGGCCACCCGAACATGCACAAGGCACCTGGGCAGTCACAACTTAGCAAAACTGATACGGGCACCCTCGAATGAAACGGCCCGACCCGAACGCGCCCGGTCAGGTGACCTCACACGGCGCGCCCGACTGAAGCATGCCACAAGGGAGAAAATGGCAAACGGGTCGCCCGAACGTGCATAAGGCGCCCAGGCGATCAAAACTTAGAAAAACTGATAAGGGCACCCTCGAACGAAACGGGTCAACCCGAACACGCCCGGTCGGGCAACCTCACATGGCGCGACACGGCGCGCGTGACTTAACGATGCCACAAGGGAGAAAATGGAAAATGGGCCGCCAAAATGTGCACAAGGCACCCAGGCAGTCACAACTTAGCAAAACTGATACAGGCACCCTCGAACGAAATGACCCGACCCGAACGCGCCCGGTCGGGCGACCTCGCACGGCGCGACACAGCACGCCCGACCGAACGATTCCACAAGGGAGAAAATGGAAAACGGGTCACCCAAACATGCACAAGGCACTCGAGCGGTCACAACTTAGAAAAAATGATACGGGCACCCTTAAAAGAAACAGCCTGAACCGAACGTGCCCGGTCGAGCGACCTTAGTACACAGCACAACACGGCGAACGATGCCACAGGGGAGAAAACGGAAAATGGGCCACCCGAACGTGCACAAGGCACCCAGGCGATCACAACTTAGAAAAACTAATATGGGCACCCTCGAATGAAACGGCCCGACCCGAACACGCCCGGTCGAGCGACCTCGCACAGGGCGACACAGCGCACCCGACCGAACGATGCCACAAGGGAGAAAATGGAAAATGGGCCGCACGAATGTGCACAAGGCACCTGGGTGGTCACAACTTAGCAAAATTGATACGGGCGCCCTCAAACGAAACAGCCCGACCCGAATGCTCTCGGTCGGGCGACCTCGCACGGCGCGACACGGTGCGCCCGACCGAACGATGCCACAAGGGAGAAAACGGAAAACGAGCCACCCGAAGGGATTTTGAAGGGGTTCCCCCACCATATGATCGAAAGAAGAGAATGGTCATTCTAGATGCTCTGAAAGTGTTGAGGCTTCAACCAGGTCACAAGTATTGTCTGCTAGCAGCTAGGAAGGATTTCCAAAGAAGCTGGCTAGCATCACTATGACACTATTACAGAATTATAAGGGAAGAGAAATGCAAAGGCTCAAGTATCATATGATAGAAGGAAGCAATTGGAAAAATTGAGATCAAAAGCATTGGAGTTAGCCGAAAAGAAGCTTGCCCCAGATATGGATAAGATCAAACTTGACAACATATTGGTCAATTTCCTTGACCCTTTATTGGTTATTCAGAAGGAGTATGAATACACCACCGTTAATATCAAAGTAACCAGCCCCTAGCAGATCAAGGGCTACAAGTTGTAGTTTTCGTCTGAACATCAACATACCACAACCATGCTTACAACCAGGATATGTTTTTTGAGGAGGATAAATCTCGTCGAGATCAACATCAAGAATCCATTGCAAAAAACAAAAAAGTACAACTTGTGGTGATTCCAGATGAGCATAGATGAATAGCTACAATAGATGTTGAATGTGGAAATTATGGAGGAAAAAGATGAAATTCATTTTCCTTTTGCATTCGAGCGAGAGGAAAATCAATCATCAATGAAAATTCAAAATTTTCAAGCTGATCAGCAAGATCAACCAAATTGGGGGCAGAGTTTGGGGAACCTTCGTAAGTGAATGGGGCCTATGCGATATGGCTACGAGTTATCTACCCCCACACAATCTGATATGTAAACAGTAAAAATTGTAGGCATAGGGTCAATTAACCCCACACATAGTGGAGTTAGCGCCCGAAAAGTAGCTTACCCCAAAGATGGAGCTCTTAGCTTCAATAAAGTATTAGATAAGATGCATGTTGTGCTCAATGAAGAAGTCAATTCTAAAAATGACAAGAAATGATTTCTGAAGATGAGGTTTTTGACTAGAAAGATATAACTACAGAAAAATAATTACACTGTTTATACAATAATAATATAATCTGCAAACAGCCTTCTCACATTCATGATCTGAGTATACAGTGAATTAGACAGAAGTAAGAAAACAATTACTTCTTCAAAGCTAATTCGAAGTTGGAGGGCTTAGGGGATTGGGGGTTAGGGGTTAGGGGATTAGGGGCTAGGGGTTAGGGGCTAGGGTTTAGGGGGTTAAATGGGTTATGGTTTTAGGGGTTTAGGGGGTTAAATGGGTTGGGGGTTGGGAATTAGTGTTTAAGGGGTTAGGGGTTAAGGGTTAGAGGTTTAGGGTTTAGGGGGTTAAATGGGTTAGGCATTTAGAGGTTTAGGGGCTTAGGGGATTTAGAAGTTAAGGATTTTAGCTAGGGTTTAGGGGTTAAGGGGTTAAGGAGTTAGGGGTTTAAAGGTTTATGGTTTAGGGGGTTAGAGGTTAAGGGTTTAGAGGTTTATGGTTTATGGGTTAAATGGGTTAGGGTTTTGGAGGTTTAGGGGGTTAAATGGGTTAGGGGTTAAGGGGTTATAGGTTTATGGTTTAGGGGGTTAAATGGGTTAGGGGTTTAGGGGGTTAGTTGGGTTAGGGATTGGGAATTAGGGTTTAAGGGGTTAGGGTTAAGGTTTTAATGGTTTAGGGTTTAAGGGGTTAGGGGTTAAGGGTTTATAGGTTTAGGGTTTAGGGGGTTAAATGGGTTAGGGGTTTACTAGGGGTTTAGGGGGTTAAATGGGTTAGGGGTTAAGGGTTTAGGATTTAGGGGTTGAGGGTTTAGAGGCTTATGGTTTAGGGGTTAAATGGGTTAGGGGTTTAGAGGTTTAGGGGGTTAAATGGGTTAGGGGTTGGGAATTAGTGTTTAAGGGGTTAGGGGTTAAGATGATAGTTTCATTGGTCTTTGTTTGTGCACATTAGTTGCTTATTATTTGCATCTCCATGTAACAATTTTGTAAGTATTTTTTCTTGTTTCCATGTCTTCTTTATTTATTATAAAGAGATAATACTTAAGAGAGAGGAACTAGTATCATAGAAGAAAGAATATGTGACCAAATTACTCTATATATAGATGGGAGATAGGGGCACCCTACCTACCTACTAAATGTCTAAACCAAATGTGGTGTAAACTTCTGTAATGGTGGTCTATTATACGAGGAGAGGATTTTATGAGGAGGCACTGGATTTTATGAGGCACCTGACCTAACCCGAACGCGTTTCCCTGGATGGCATCAATACACGACTTGACCCAACCCACCCAAACGCGTAATTCACATGACACGACCCGACCAGACCCGACGATACAGGTGCCCTTGCACGAAACGGCCCAACCCAAACTCGCTCGGTCAGGCGACCTTGCACGGCGTGCCCGACCGAACAATGCCACAAGGGAGCAAACATCAAACAGGCTGCCCGAACGTGCACAAGGCACCTGGGCGGTCACAACTTAGCAAAACTAATACGGGCACCCTCAAACGAAACGGCCCGACCCGACCAGAAAGCGCCCAGTCGGGTGACCTCACACGGCGTAACACGGCGTGCCCGACCAAACGATGCCACAAGGGAGAAAATGGCAAACAGGCCAACCAAACGTGCACAAGGGACCCAGGCAGTCACAACTTAGCAAAACTGTTACAGGCACCCTCGAACGAAATGGCCCGACCGGAATGTGCCTGGCTAGGTGCCGACCTCACACGGTGCGACATGACGCACCCTAATGAAAGTCGATTCCACAAGCGAGCAAACAACAAACGAGCCGCCCGAATGTGCACAAGGCACCCGGGCAGTCACAACTTAGCAAAACTGATACGAGTGCCCTCGAACGAAAAGGCCCGACCCGACCCTAATGCGCACGGTCGGGCGACCTCACACGGCACGACATGGCACACCCGACCGAATGATGTCATAAGGGAGCAAACGGAAAACTAGCCACCCGAACGTGCACAAGGCACCCAGCGGTCACAACTTAGAAAAACTGATACGGGCGCCCTTGAACGAAATGGCCCGACCCAAACGCGCTCAGTCGGGTGAACTCACACGACGCGCCCGACCGAACGATACCATAAGGGAGAAAATGGCAAACGGGCCGCCCGAACGTGCACAAGGCACTCGAGCAGTCATAACTTAGCAAAACTGATACAGGCGCCCTCGAACGAAAAGGCCCGGCCCGAACGCGCCCAGTGGAGCGACCTCACACGGTGCGACGCGGCGAATGATGCCACAATGGAGAAAACGACAAACGGGCTACCCGAACGTGCACAAGGCACCCTGGCGGTCACAACTTAGCAAAACTGATATGGGCGCCCTCGAACAAAACAGCCCGACCCGAACGCGCCTGGTCGGGCGACCTCACACGGCGTGCCCGACCGAATGATGCCACAAGGGAGAAAACGGAAAATGGGCCACCCGAACGTGCACAAGGCACCCAGGTGGCCACAACTTAGCAAAACTGATACGGGCGCCCTCGAACGAAACGGCCCAACCTGAACGTGACCGGTCGGGTGGCCTCACACGGCGCGCCCGACCAAACTATGCCATAAGGGAGCAAATGGCAAATGGGCCACCCGAACATGCACAAGGCACCTGGGCGGTCACAACTTAGCAAAACTGATACGGGCGCCCTCGAACGAAACGTCCCGACCCGACCTGAATGCGCCCGATCGAGCGACCTCACACGGCGCGACACGGTGCCCCAGACCGAACGATGCCACAAGGGAGCAAACGGTAAACGGGCCGCCCGAACATGCACAATGCATCCAGGCGGTCACAACTTAGCAAAACTGATACAGGCACCCTCGAACAAAACAGCCCAACCCGAATGCCACCGTTCGGGCAACCTCACACGGTGCGACATGGCGCGCCCGACTGAACAATGCCACATGGGAGAAAACAGAAAATGGGCCACCTGAACATGCATAAGGCACTCGGGCAGTCATAACTTAGCAAAACTGATACGGGCACCCTCGAACGAAACAACGCAACCCAAACACGAATGGTCGGGCGCCCTCACACGGCGCAACACGGTGTGTTTGACCGAATGATGCCACAAGGGAGAAAATGGCAAATGGGTCGACCGAACTTGCACAAAGCACCCGAGCGGTCACAACTTAACAAAAATGATACAGGCACCCTCGAACGAAACGACCCGACCCAGACGTGCCCGGTTAGACGACCTCACACGGCGCAACACGGCGTGCCCGACCGAACGATGCCACAAGGGAGAAAATGGAAAACGGTCCGCTCGAACGTGCACAAGGCACCTGGGCGGTCACAACTTAGCAAAACTGATGTGGGCAACCTCGAACAAAATGGCCTGACCTGAACACGCCCGGTTGGGCGACCTGATCACAAGGCACGACACGGCGCACCCGACTGAACAATTCCACATGGGAGCAAACAGAAAACGGACTGCCTGAACGTGCACAATGAACCCAGGTGGTCACAACTTAGCAAAACTGATATGGGCACCCTCGAATGAAACAGGCTGACCCAAATGCGCCCAGTCGGGCGACCTCACACGGCACGCCCGACCAAACGATGCCACATGGGATCAAATGGAAAACGGGCCGCCTGAATGTGCACAAGGCACCCAGGCGGTCACGACTTAGCAAAAATGACACGGGCGCCCTCGAACGAAACGGTCTGACCCAAACGCGCCCAGTCGGGCGACCTCACACGGCGTGACAATGCGTGCCCGACCGAACGATGCCACATGGGAGCAAACGAAAAACGGGCCGCCCGAACGTGCATAAGGCACCCAAGCGGTCACAACTTAGCAAAACTAATACAGGCACCCTCGAACAAAACGGGCTGACCCAAACGCGCCCGGTCGAGCGACCTCACACGGCTCGACACGGCATGCCCCACTGAATGATGCCACATGGGAGAAAACGAAAAACGGGCCGCCCGAACGTGCACAAGGCACCCAGGCGGTCACAACTTAGCAAAACTGATACTGGCGCCCTCGAACGAAACAGAGCAACCCGAACACGCTTGGTTGGGCGCCCTCACACGACGCGCCCGACCGAACAATGCCACAAGGGAGCAAACGGAAAACGGGCCGCCCGAACGTGCATAAGGCACCCGGGCAGTCACAACTTAGTAAAACTGATATGAGCACCCTCGAACGAAACGGCCCGACCCGAACGCACTCGGTCGGACGACCTGATCACAAGGCGCGACACGGCACGCCCGTCCGAACGATGCCACATGGGAGAAAACGAAAAACGGGCCACCCGAACGTGCACAATGCACCCGGGTGGTCACAACTTAACAAAACTGATTCGGGCACCCTCAAACGAAACGGGCTGAACTAAACATGCCCGATCGGGTCACCTCACACGGCGCACCCGACCGAACGATGCCACATGGGAGCAAATGGAAAATGGGCTGCCCGAACATGCACAAGGCACCCGGCCAGTCACAACTTAGCAAAACTTACATGGGTGCCCTCGAACGAAACAGTGCAACCCGAACGTGCTTGGTCGGGCACCCTCACAGGGCGCGCCCGACTGAACGATGTCACAACAGAGAAAACGAAAAACGGGCCGCCTGAACGTGCACAAGGCACCTGGGTGGTCACAACTTAACAAAATTGATACAGGCACCCTCGAATAAAACGGCTCGACCCGAACGCGCCCGGTCGGACGACCTCACACAGCGCGACACAGCGCACCCGATCGAATGATGCCACAAGGGAGCAAACGGAAAACGGGCCGCTCGAACGTGCACAAGGCACCCGGGCGGTCAAAACTTAGCAAAACTGATACGAGAACCCTTGAACGAAATAGCCCAACTCGAATGCGCCTGTTCAGGCGACCTGATCACAAGGCGTGACATGGCACGCCCGATCGAACGATGCCACATGGGAGCAAACGGAAAACGAGTTGCCCGAACGTGCACAATGCACCCGGGTGGTCACAACTTATAAAAACTAATACGGGCGCCCTCGAACAAAACGGGCCGACCTGAATGCGCCCGGTCGGGCGACTTCACACAGTGCGACATGGCGTGCCCGACCGAACAATGCCACATGGGAGAAAATGGTAAATGTGCTGTCCGAACGTGCACAAGGCACCCAAGTGGTCACAACTTTGGCAAAATGATATGGGCACCCTCGAATGAAACGGTCCGACCCGAACGTGCCCGGTTGGGCAACCTCACACGGCGCGACACAACGCACCTGACCGAACAATGCCACAAGGGATCAAATGGAAAATGGGCCGCTCGAACATGCACAAGGCACCCGGCTGGTCACAACTTAGCAAAACTGATACGGGCGCCCTCGAACGAAACGACTCGACCTGAACGTGCCCGGTCGGGCGACCTTACACGGCGCGACATGTCGCGCCCAACCGAACGATGCCACATGGGAGAAAACGGAAAATGGGCCACCCGAATTACGTGCACAAGGCACCCGGGCGGTCACAACTTAGCAAAACTGATACGGGCACCCTCGAACGAAACGGCCCGACCCGAACGCGCCCGGTCGAGCGACCTGATCACAAGGCACGACTTGAAATTTTTGTGTCTTTCATAGAAAAATATGCAGGTTGATATTTCAAGTTGATTCTCATCATGTTAATATCTGAAATAAGTATCTTTCATATAAATATATGGTTAATAAATCGGTCAATTTATCTATGTTACAAAACAACGTCAATAATAATATATTTGGATCAATTTTATAAACATATGAAATATCTACAAAACTAAGATTCTTCTTAATATCCTTTTCATATTTCATTCATTATAATATCAATTTGAAAGCTTCCCAATGGGTTCATCAACCCTTGAGCAAGACACTAACAATGGGTTCATAAGCCTCAATCCAAGCCACTACTCTCTAAATTCATTTTCATTAGTTGTGCTCCTACAGAGTGAAGTATCTCTTTCAAAATAAGATATTCCTTCCCCCTAGAACCGCCTTGAAAAAGAAATACCCCTTAAATAATTCTCTTCTCGTGCCTTCTAATTCCAAAGCTTGCCTCTTCAATATGTGTAGAGTCGTGAATTTTCTCCCATTAAACGTTTTAGCCACTTCCTTTGGTTATGTGGGAATACACTCTTCGTCACCCCTATTAGCTGGCTATCAACACAACTAGAGTTCATTTAGTTTTGATTCTCTCTATACCTATATTAGTATGGTTCCCAACCATTCCTTTTCTAGTCAAATTTATTATGCATCCAATTCATTAAAGTGCACAATCTGACATTAATATCAACCAAGCCCCCTTAATCAAATCTCATTCCCCAAAATATGGAATATGTTTCCTAATTTATCGGTGATTTTAATTTTAAAAAATATAGATAATATTTACAATAAGATGAAATTCATCTGGGCTATCACAATGACCCTATTGTACACTTTGGACTATGGATCTCATTTAAAACAATGATTCGCGGCCTTTAATTTAATTGTAACAAAAATTACCTGATACATAGCAATCCTTCATTCCTTATATTCCCATAGCGCTGGGGATATTAGGAACAACAATTGAAGTAGATTTAGTGAGGAATAGATATTTCATGACCTTTGACATCACATCATTCCATCATATGTCCACTCATACTTACCCTTGCATGAATACCTTTTGAATTATTCATTTTCTATTTAAAATAAATATCCATTGATCTTTGAACAACATAACAACCCTAATTCACTTTTGCATTCACTTTCTATTTTGAGGGTATGCTAGTATATTTTTTCTCATATACTTGTGAGGTCCCTTGGACAATGTATTCATATAGATGTAATACTTTTGAAAGGATGGTGAATTTGGTTGTTTATTAGTCCCTAACCATGGAGTATTTTAGTAACCTATGTTTGACTTGTATAGTTGGTTCTCATGCTCATCTTACACACCAAATGTTAAAAGGTCAAACCTACGCTGAGATATGTTTATCATGTTTTTTGTTTCCACAAAATATTTCACCCAGGCTTAGCTCTTTTGGAAATAAACTTTTGCTTTTGATTTCTATTTCAATGCATCCTCTACTTCTTATTCCAATGAGTGGCTTATTTATTCTAGAGCATATTATTATATGGTTAAGCATAAATGCAATTTTATTGCTTGTAATGATTGTAACACCAATTTTTTTTCTGTTGTTGGTGATGTAGGGTCTATAACAACTAAGGAATATAAAATACATTTCAATAATGTATTATGTGTTCCGAGTCTTTGTTGCAACCTTCAATTAAAATATCAAATCACTCATTCAAGTAAAGGTAGAATAGTAGAGTTTTCATCTCACCAAGTTGTAATCAAGGATTGAAAATATCCCAAGCATGTCCTAGCATTTGGAATAATATACCAAAATGTGCAAGTTTTCATGTATACTTGTGTAATGTAAATTTTTTTATGTATAAGCATGTTTTCCAATAAAAAAAACATTATCCAATAATGTAATACTCATTATATCCAAATAAATCATATTTATAAAAACAAAATGTTAAATAATATAATGTTTTCATATTCAAATTTTGAACAATTATTAATAAAGTAATACTTTACATGCCCATGCATGTAATTGTTTTTCATGTCCAAGTTTGTTGTCCAACCAAACAAATGTTATCCAATGATGCAATATTTATTATATCCAAATAAATTATATTTATATTAATAAAATGTTAAATAATACAATGCTTTTCATATTAAAATGTTAGGTTGTTTAAACGTCGGTCTTGCGATGCTTGGGAGAAACCATCAGAAAAGCGACATTTCTCATATAGACTTCGGTCTTGTGACGTTTGGCTTCACAACGTCGCAAGACCGACGTCTATATGATAAACGTCACTTTTCCGACTGTTTCTCCCAAGTGTCACAAGACCGAAGAATGTGTAGGCAACTTCACAATTCTGACGTTTCGTCCCATAAACGTCGTAAGACCGACGAAGTTTTTAAAACGTCGCAATTCCAACGACAAACATAAATGTCGCAAAAGCGACGATATCCCTAAACGTCGGTATAGCGATGGTTTGTGGTGGGATTTGAAAAATTGATATAAATTGGAGAAATTTCCGACATTACGACAAAAGTGTCGGAACTAAAGTGTCGGAATTTCCGCCAAATGTACTAGTGACAGAAATTTGATCTTTGTATGGAAGATGGATGATGTGGGTGTAAAAACAGTGTTAGAGAAGTATACCTGCAAGATGGTTCGAGGAGTACTAGTATTGATGTGGGGAGTTTAGATTGGAATGTTTTACAAGCTTTTGGGTAGCACTATTATTGATGGGTGCAACAGTTTTGTGGTTCCTGAAAGTGGAGCAGAAAACCTTGTGGTCTCTGTAGAAAACACCGTGTTATGGTAGCAACTTCTTGGACATATTGGAGAGAAGGGCCTTCGATTAATTCATGATAATGATATGGTAGAAGGTATGTCTAATTTCTCTTTGGATTTCGATTTTTGTGAACATTATGTATATGGGAAACACAATCGGGTGAGTTTCCCTTCTGGTGCTAAGAGGGCGAATCTGATATTAGAGCTTGTGCACGATGATATGTTTGGACCTGTGTTAGTTCCATCACTAGGTAAGTCTATGTACTATGTATCTTTTATATATAACTTCTCAAGTAATACATGGATATATTTATTTAGGAAGAAAACTGAAGTCTTTGACAGGTTTAAAGAATTTAAGGCCCTGGTGGAAAACTAGATAGAGAAGAAGATAAAGGTGTTGAGGATAGATAATGGTGGAGAATTCTGCAAGAAGGAATTTTAAGAGTTCTATAATAAGTGTGGCATAGCACGACAGAAGACTACTCCATAAACACCTCAAAAAAATGGAGTTGCAGAAATAATGAACAAGACGTTGATGGAAAAGGCAAGAAGCATGCTCAATGGTGTCGGGTTAGGATAGGAATTTTGGGAAGAGGCAGTGGAGACTGCATGTTACCTGGTTAAAAAATCACCTTCATCAGTGTTGGAGGATAATACTCCACATGAAGTATGGAGTGGTAAGAAACCATCTCTTTCACATCTAAGGGTATTTGGTTGTGATGCATATGTATATGTTGCAAAGGAGAAAAGAACCAAATTGGATAGTAAATTTGAAAGGTGCATCTTTACTGGGTATAAGGATGGTTTAAAAGGTTATAATCTTTGTAACCCAAAAACAAGGAAGGTTGTGTACACTCGAGATGTGGTGTTTAGAGAGGTTAAAGATGTTATTAAACATGAATTCCTACCAAAGGAACCTGAGAAGATAGACTTTGAGCTAAAAGAGGAAGAATCAGAATCTACAATAGAACAAGATTCAGAAGAGGAAGAGCCACAAACACCAGCTTTGAGAAGATCAGTGCGAGAAAGACCGAAGCCAGAAAGGTATATTCCATCTGCTTTATGTTCATATTTTTCATTATCTATTGTTTATGATGATCCTAGAACTATCGGGGAGGCAACAGATTCAGAGGATGGAAAACTTTTGAAAGAGGCCATGGTTGATGAAATGGCACCTTTGGACAAAAATTAGGCTTGGGATCTGGTGGATTTGTCGGGTGGAAGCAAAACCCATTGGCAGAAAATGGGTGTTTAAGAAGAAGATGAATGCAGAAGGAAGGTGGAGAAATACAAAGCTTGGTTGGGAGCAAAAGGTTATTCCCAGGTGCCGGGAATTGATTTTGGTGATATTTTTTCTTCTGTTTCCAAGGTAGCTTCTATTAGATTACTTTTATCTGTAGTTGTTGCTTTTGATTTTGAGGTAGAACAGTTGGATGTGAATACAACATTTCTTCATGGGGATTTGGAAGAAGAGAACTACATGAAGCAACCTGAAGGCTTTGTGGTGAAGGGTAAGAAAGAACGGGTATGCAGATTAAAAAATTCTTTGCATGGGTTAAACCAATCACCAAGGATGTGGTATCCAAAATTTGATACATATATACGTGGAGTTGGCTTTACGAGAAGAAAAGAGGATCACTGTGTGTATTTTAAATTAATTGGTGACCCTGTCATTTATTTCATCTTGTATGTGGATGTTATGTTGCTGATTGGAAATGACAAAGAAATTATCCAGGATTTGAAGACCTAATTGTCATCCAAATTTTACATGAAGGATCTCGGTGCTGCAAACTGTATTTTGGGCATGGAAATTAAAAGAGATCAGGAAAATAGGAAGCTCTGGTTAAACCAGAGGAAGTATATCGAGACAATATTGTAGAGGTTTAATATGCAGTATAGTGAACCGATGAAAGTTCCTATTCTTGTAGGTATAAATTTATCTGTTGAACAGTGTCCCAAGACACGAGAAGAGGAAGAGGACATGTCTCGTGTTCTATATGAAAGTGCAATCGGTATCCTTATGGGTGCAATGGTTTGTACTACACCATACATTGCACATTCAGTGGGAGTATTGAGTAGGTTTATGTAAAAACCAGGGAAGGATCATTGGAAAGAAATGAAGTGGGTTTTTAGGTATTTGCATGGCACTAGTGATTATGGATTGTGCTACCAAGGAAAATTAGTATTGGACGGAGTTTTCGACATATTTATCTTTTTTGATGCAGACTGGGTTGGAGATCGAGATTAGAGAACATCTACAAGTGGGTATGTGCTTAACCTACTAGTAGGAGCATTTAGTTGCATGAGAAAAATATAGTTGCAGTGGTTCTTTCAGCTACAAAACTTGAATACATGGCATCCACTCATGCAAGCAAGGAATAAATTTGGTAGTAGAGATTGTGTTCAAGTATGCAATTGGTACAACGAGCTATAAGGATTGACTATGATAGCCAAAGTGCAATTTTATTGGCAAAGAACCTTGCTTATCATTAAAAGACAAAGCACATTGATGTTCAGTATCACTTTGTGAGGGATATGGTTGAGGATAAAAAGGTGTCTCTAGTAAAGGTGGACACTTTTAATAATGTTATAGATGCATTGACAAAGTTTGTGAGCACTGAGAAGTTTTCTTAGTGTATATATATAATGGGCATTGCAGAGTTGGACCAATAACTAAGATCTCATGTGACCCCATGTGGGGAAAATAAAACAACAAATGGGAGAATGTTTGGTGTGTTGGCGCTAGAATCAGCACTTGGACTGTATCAAACGCCTGACCAGACACATCTTAAACTCTTGGGTAATTTCTTATGATTTGATTAGGTTATCAGAAAGTGATTGGATCTCAAGCACTCTGAAAGGAACGTTGAACAGATAAAAGGCTCTGAAATATATGAGGGCACTCGTATATATGATGTGGTAGTAAAGTTTGTAGTTCAATGATTTGAAGGATGGAAGAAAGACAGCAGGTCTGTAGGAAATAAATCCACTACTGGGAGGAAAGAATGACACAAATTTCAGACCTATAATGTCTAATGAAAGAAGGCTTTTTAATAAAGACTTACAAGAATCTCATTTTACATTTTAAGAATCCTATTTCAAGGAATGCTTCTAACTAACATGACATCTTGAACCAGGAAAACTTGATGGGTCAAGACTTACAAAAGAAGGCCAATATGTTTGCTAGATCAAAAGACTTATAAAAACATGGGATAGGATTTAATTCGACCCCAAGGAATTCTCATGAATAATCAAAAAACATATTAAATCAGAAACACTTGAAACAAGACTTACAAAAACAGTTCAATATGCCTTGAAGCTTCATCATAATACTAACAGGATCATGAAGTAGAATTCTTATGACAGATTTGAAAATAAAGATACGAGATATGAAATAACAAGAGAAAAACAAATACACACACCATATGATTTGTGAATCCTCAAGAGTGTAACTAGAATATATTATGTGTTCAACAATACATCATTCAGGAATGAAATGAGAATCAGCAACACAGCACTCGTCCACTGTGCCATCAACCCTTCCTTTTTCCCTACGTAAAAACTGGACTCTTAAATAGAGCCTTTCTAAACATATTGTTACAAATTTTTAGGAATACTGATTAATAAAAAAAACTAAAAATAGACATTCCAATAAATGAACTTGTATAGTCATTGTAATTGTTACTTAAGAAAAGGCATCGAATCATTTTTAGTTTGAAACTAATTCTGTTTTGACTGCCACCTTTGTGAATCTACCTCCTTAAAATTTCTAATATCCAACTGCTGCAGAAAATGTGGAATTGACTGCCACCTGCACCAATTATTCCCTTGAATATGGAAAGTATTTGATGAACTACTACTTATGCTTTTCCTTGGAATCTAAGTCAAATCTGCCACCTAACCAACCGTTAAATATGCTGCAAGAAATGTGAAAATGGTTGCCACTTAATCAATCCTTTTCCACCTGCCCTAATTGTCTTCAACTGCTGCAAGAAATGTGGAATTGTTTGACACATACGTGCTCAAAATCAGGGGGTAAAATCTGCCACTTGGAATAATAATTTCATTAGTTTGATCAAACTCTTTCGTTTAAAGAATGCTCATGCACTTGTTGTTCAAGCTCTACTTCTGCCTTTTACAAATTCAAGGAAAATAGCTACCTGCTGAAAAGATAGTTCTTTCTTTGCTGCATTCAAATTTCTGGGAAAACTAGCTATCTATTGAAAAAGTAGCTATTTCCTAGAAATGACTAAAAATATCCCGACACAGTAAACTGTGAGGCTTAACCCCTACAGAAAAACTAAGCATGATAATAAAATATTTCTAGCAGCATTGTCTTCAAAAATTAAAACCAAAACATGAGATTAAAGGACACATAAAAAACCCTTTAGGTCTTTCCTATTGTAGCTTATCTTCTTCTTTGTATTCCGGTACCCATCCTTGGTTAGTACTTCCAATTCATTTGCTAGTTTTCCCATATATCTTCTAGAATTCATTCATGCCCTTCTTGGGTTAAAATCAGACAAACCTTTTCCAGCTAATATTGGTTGACCAGACTCCAAATGTGAAACATCATATGGATGGGAAAAAAAACATTTGTAGGATCAATAATTCACCTTCATTGTTGTAAAGGTTATAATCATGATATTTCGGGGAAAACTGATGTACTGTGTCATGGTAAAAAACATTGAACTTCAAAGCATGGCCAAGGCTCCTAGTTAAACCACTAGATGCACCTATATTTGCTTCAGCATACACTTTATAAGGGAATGCATACAAATGTCCCACTGTAGCAATAGCTATCTCGAGACAAACAACAAAATTTTTAATATCAACAGCATCTTCCGCACTTTAAATCATGCCATATTTTGTTGCAACAAAAACTAGCACTCCCTGCTAGTATGTCGGGAAGACAACAGATTTTACGATTATAAACTTTGGAATTGGATTGAATGGTCAAAGCAGATCTCTGCAGGCCACATAAAATAAAAGAAGTGCATACAATGCCAAAGAGTATGATATAGTGTAAATGATAGTCACATATCGGTAGGCTTGCTTAGAAATGAAAAACCAACACTGGAATCTCCCAATGTCAACATGTTTGATGAATTTTCTTCATTTATTAGGGCATCTGTTTGAATGGAAGAATCCTTATTGCACTTGTTGAATTTCTTTCCTTGATCCTTTCAAGCAAACTACTCCTTCTCTCCCCACAATATGTTTCATACCCATCCTTCAAACATGAGATGAAAGTGTGAGCATTGGCAACCTCTATAATCTCAGATTATGTTGCATTAGGTCTTCCATATAAGATGTTATCTTTGATGGTACCTCCAAACAGATTTGGTTCCTATCCAACCAATTCTATAAACTCCCTTATACATCTCAAGTTTAATGTCTTTACATCCAGTCCATCGATTGTGATCATCCCTTGAAATGGATCATATAATCTTTCAATCATTGCTATGATTGTCGACTTCCCTGATCCATTATGCCTAACCAAAGCTAAACTACTCCCTATGTTAATATTAAAACTGAATTCGTTCAATATTATCATATTTGGCCGAGTTGGATAGGCAAAGCTTACTTTTTTGAACTCAACATCCCCTTGGATGTTCAGTGACTTTATTTGTTCTGAATCATCTGGATTGATTTTTGTGACCCTATCAAGTATTCCGACCACAAATTTTAAGACAGATGAACCTTTACCTAGGTTTGAAGTCATACTTAGTGCCTCTGCTATCACTCTCTCGGTGCTTAAAAGAATGAAAAAGGTCTTAAAGACACTACCTGAATTAATTAGTCCCTGTTCCACAAGCTTTCCACCGTACCAAAAATCTAAAGCCCAAGTCAATAATGTTAGGCATTGAGCACTTTCTATTCCAAAACTGGCTAACCATGACTGTGTGATTCCCTCCTTAAGATTCCCCCGTTGGGTAGTTGCGAATAGTGCTAAGACTATGTCTTTTTAACACAATGTTGTGATTGTTCTGTGGTTGGCCACTGCTTCTACTTAAACTGAATTTGACACCTAGAGCATAACTCACTGGATACCATGGTGGTTCTTCATTTTAGGTGTTTCAGAACCCATCTCTTGTTTTCCATTCTCATCCATTACCTGGACTGAGTTTTCGCTATGACTAGATGTTATATTCTGATGAAATAATGAGAGAGAGGGTTTCTACTATGTCTGGATATTGCTGAAATCAACCATGGAGGAAATTGATTCTTGATTTTTTACTGCATCGTAGTTAAATTTCTTTAATCGTTGGTTGTTCTTACCTTTCTCATGAAATCTACAATATATACTAACCCAAGTTTTTGTTTTTCTAGGGTTGACAATAGAGGCGAAAGTCATTTTTACATCAGGAATTGAGTAGGTAGCATAATCTTCTTCCTCTACCCTCATTCTAGGAATCATAAGGCCAACGAAAGTGCCTCTGTCAGTGGGGAATTTCATGAAATTTGTGACCACCACATTTGTTTTTAAAAAAAATCTGAACATGGGCAGCAAGAAACATGTAAAGGCACATCTACCACAGCATTGGGTGGGAAATCCTTCCAGTAATGGACAGCCACATCATGGCATAGCCCTATGCAATCCTGCAAGGCCCCGGCTAAGAGCACCACCCATGGCGATGTAATCCCATACAAGAGACTGATCAGTGATAATACCAAAGTGCAGGTGCCGAATCAAATCCATATGATTCAAGAAATTAGACTTGCGTAGCAACAACAACCAATAAAATCCATGATCGAATCTCTTGACTATTCAATGAAAATGGGGTTAAATGTGTCCTCACTTGAACACATGATAATATTATGTCTCATGCAGTCTTCACAGGTTGCTCTTTCAAGCTACAACAACCTTCAAGTCGTTCGATCTTGCACTGTTTCAATCTGTTTCATGCAGATTTTGGGAATATCTCATGGACAATGCTTGACACATTCGCATTCCCGTGTCTTTTTTATTTTCTATTCAGAGGCTAAATCCCACATTTTCTGGGAAGGGAATGAATTTTTTGTTTAAATAGGTGTCAAGTTTTAATATTCAAGTACGATGAGCCCGAGGCTATACACATTGTGACATTTTCTTGGCACTTGGCACTGAGTATGGTCTCCCCCTCTCGTGACTTGGATTTGGACTTGAGGTTTGAATTGTCTTGTGGTTATACTCGTGGTTCTGTGGTGGTTGTAGTTAAGGGCTCGAGGTAGACAAAGGCCCATTTTTAAATAGGCCAGAGTAGTGTAGATATGTTATATTTTGGGCATATGATAGTATTGGGGTAATTCATCATTGAAATTCAAATAAAATAGGCCAGAGTAGTGTAGATATGTTATATTTTGGGCATATGATAGTATTGGGGTAATTCATCATTGAAATTCAAATAGTCACATTAGGATGAATTTGAACATTTGGCATTTTGGAAAATAAGGAAAGGATTGAGGATATTGAAGAGAAATGGTGAAAATGGCGAAAAGGATGCAAAAGAATTGAATCATAAGGAGCTAGAGACCAAATAAAATGACGAAGAGGGAAGCTTTGAATGGAATCAAAACTAGTGCTAAAATTGGCTTTAATTGGGGATGATATGCCCCCTGTGGAATATCAAGAACTGTAGTTCCAGTGCCTTGTCTCTCCAACCAGCGATCTTGATTATTAACTCAAAAAGATCAGCATGCCTAAGCCATTGGGTAATGGAGTCAAAAACATCATTTCAATTATGCAGCTTATTTCTCCAAACTCAAACTAAAGTCAAACTGATAACTAAACTCTAACATTCTGTAAAAATTCTCAAAACAACGAGCTTATTCATTCTTCTAATTCTAATTTGATTTGAATGGAAATCTTCATGCAATATGGAAATTTTCGTACAACCATTCAAATAGTTGCAAAAACCTCATATGGATTCTAAATCTTAAGATTAAAACTGAAAGAATCCATATCATAACATAGTGCAACTCATGACGAAAATAATCACAACACGGGATACTCATAAAGCATTGAATGTCTGCACTATAAGAAGACTCCAAATCATCAGCTACTGAATGAGGAAAAACATTAAATTCTACCTCTACAATGATGTCCCTTTCAGAATTCTGAAAGGTGTAGTTGTTTATCCAAAATTTCCGCTGAAAATATGATCTATGCATCCCCATGAGCTCGCCACTATATCTGGAACAATGGAGTCATCGGGTGAAAAATTGTAGTCCTCTTCAAGTTATCAATTCCTGTTCACCTTCAAGAATCGATCTTCAGTAATTAAAACAAGAGACTCGGGAGAATACTTTGTTTCAAGACCTCCATCTCCCGGTTGACGCACCAAAATATCTTGGCACTGGAATCAACACTTAGACCGCATCAAGCGCCTGACCAAACACATCTTAAATTCTAGGGTAATTTCTTATGATTTTATTGGGTTTTCGGAAAGTGGTTGGATCTCAAGCACTCTGAAAGGCACGTTGAACAGAGAAAAGGCTCTGACACATATGAGGGCACTTGTATATATGATGTGGTAGCAAAGTTTGTAGTTCAATGATTTGAAGAATGGGAGAAAGACAGTAGGTCTGTAGGATAGAAATCCACTGTTGGGAGGAAAGAATGACACAAATTTTAGACCTATAATGTCTAATGAAATAAGGCTTTTTCAAAAATACTTACAAGAATCTCATTTTACATTTTAAGAATCCTATTTCAAAGAATGTTTCTGATTAACATGACATCTTGAACCAGGAAATTTTGATGGGTCAATACTTACAAAAGAAGACCAATATGTCTGCTAGATCAAAATACTTATAAAAACATGAGATAGGATTTTATTCAAACCCAAGGAATGTTCATGAATAATCAACAAAACATATTAAATCAGAAACGCTTGAAACAAGACTTACAAAACCAGTTCAATATGCCTTGAAGCTTCATCATAAGACTAACAGGAACATGAAGTAGAATTCTTATGACAGATTTGAAAAGAAAGATATGAGATATGGAATAACAGGAGAAAAATAAATACACACCATATGATTTGTGAATCCTCAAGAGTGTAACTGGAATACTGTCCAGCGTATTAGAATGACTTCTGGTAAATATATACCCTCTATAGGCGCTTGCATATGGTGCATTAGCACACTCAACTATGTGTTCAACAATACATTGTTTAGGAATGACATGAGAATTAGCAACAGGGCACGTGGCCACTATGTCATCAACCCTTTCTTTTTCCCTACATACAAACTAGACTCTTAAATAGAGCCTTGCAAAACATATTGTTACAAAGTTTTAGGAATACTGATTAATAAAACAAACTAAAAATAGACAATCTAATAAATGAACTTGCATATTCATTGGAATTGTTGCTTAAGAAAAGGCATCGAATCCTTTTTAGTTTGAAACTAATTCTGTTTTTACTGCCACCTTTTCTAATCTACCTCCTTAAAAATCATGATATCCAACTGCTGCAGAAAATGTGGAACTGGCTGCCACATGCACCAATTATTCCCTTAAATATGGAAAGTATTTGATGAACTACTACTTATCCTTTTCCTTGGAATCTCAGTCAAATCTTCCACCTAACCAACCCTTAAACCTACTGCAAGAAATGTGAAATTGACTACCACTTAATCAATCCTTTTCCACCTACCCTAATTGTCTTCAACTACTGCAAGAAATGTGGAACTTTGAAACCTACGTGCTCAAAATCAGGGGGTAAAATCTGCCACTTTGAATAAGCATTTCATCAGTTTGATCGAACTCTTGTGCTTGAATAATGCTCAGGAACTTGATGTTCAAGCTCTAATTCTGCCTTTTATAAATTCAGGGAAAATAGCTACCTGCTAAAAAGATATTTCTTTCTCTGTTGCATTCAAATTTCTGGGAAAACTAGCTATATGTTGAAAAAGTATCTATTTCCTGGAAATGACTAAAAATATCTCGACACAGTAAACTGTGAGGCTCAATCCCTACAAAAAAACCAAGCACGATAATAAAATATTGCTAGTAGCATTGTCTTAAAAAATTAAAACCAAAAAATGAGATTAAAGGACACACAAAAAACCCTTTAGGTCTTTCCTGTTGTAGCTTCTCTTCTTCTTTGCAGTACGGTACCCATCCTTGGATAGTACCTCCACTTCATCTGCTAGTTTTCCATATATCTTCTGGAATTCAATCATGCCCTTCTTGGGTTAAAATCAGACAAACCTTTTCCAATTAATGTTGGTTAACTAGACTCCAAATGTGACACATCATATGGCTGGGAAAAAAAACATTTGTAGGATCAAGAATTCACCTTCATTGTTGTAAAGGATATAATCATGATATGTCGAGGCAAACTGATGTACTGTTTCATGGTAAAAATCATTGAACTTCAAAGCATGGCCAAGGCTCCCAGTTAAACCACTAGATGCACTTATATTTTCTTCAGCATACACTTTATAAGGGAATGAATACAAATTTCCCTTTGCAGAAATAGCTATCTCGAGACAAATAACAAAGTTCTAAATATCAGCATCATCTTTTGCACTTTTAATCATGCCATATTTTGCTACAAGAAAAACTAGCACTCCTTGTCAGTATGACAGGAAGATAACAGATTTTATGATTATAAACTTTGGAACTGAATTGGATGGTCGAAGCAGATCTCTGCAGGCCACATAAAATAAAATCAGTGCATGCAATTCCAAAGAGTATGATATAGTGTAAATGAAAGTCACATATAGGTAGGCTTTCATGGCATTGAAAAACCAACACTGGAATCTCCCAATGTCAACATGTCTGAGGATTTTTCTTCATTTATTAGGGCATCTATTTTGAATGGAAGAATCATTATTGCACTCGGTGAATTTCTTTCCCTGATCCTTTGCAGAAAACTGCTCCTTCTCTCCCCACAATATGTTTCATACCCATCCTTCAAACACGAGATGAAGGTGTGAGCAGCCTCTATAATCTCATATTATTTTGCATTAGGTTTTCCATATAAGATGTTATCTTTGATGGTACCTCCAAACAGAGTTGTTTCCTATCCAACCAATGCTATAAGCTCCCTTATACATCTCAAGTTTAATGTCTTTACATCAGTCCATCGATTGTGATCATCCCTTGAAATGAATCATAGAATCTTTCAGTCAGTGCTATGACTGTCGACTTCCTTGATCCACTCTGCCCAACCAAAGCTAAAATACTCCCTCTGTTAATCTTCAAACTGAATTCATTCAATATTATCATATTTGGCCGAGCTGGATAGGCAAAGCTTACTTTTTTGAACTCAACGTCCCCTTGAATGTTCAATGGCTTTACTTGCTCTGAATCATCTAGATTGATTTTGGTGACCCTGTCAAGTGTTCCAAACACAGATTTTAAGGCAGATGAACCTTTAGCTAGGTCTGAATTCATACTTCCTACCTATGCTATCACTCTCCCGGTGCTTACAAGATTGAAAAAGGTCTTAAAGACACTACCTGAACTGATCAGTGCCTGTTCCACAAGCTTTCCACCGTGCCAAAAAACTAAAGCCCAAGTCAAGAACGTTAGGCATTGAGCACTTGCTATTCCAAAACCAGCTAACCATGACTGTCTGATGCCCTCCTTAAGTGTCCCTCGTTGGGTAGCTACAAATAGTGTTACGACTGTGTCTTTGGAACACAATGTTGTGATTGTTATGTGGTTGGCCACTGATTTTGCTTCAACTGAATTTGACACCTAGAGGGTGACTCACTGGATACCATAGTGGTTCTTCGCTTTATGTGTTTCAAAACCCACCTCTTGTTTTCCATTCTCGTCCATTACCTGGACTGAGTTTTCTCTATGACTAGATGTTATATTCTGATGCAATAATGAGAGAGAGGGTTTCTACTATGTCTGGGATATTGCTGAAAGAAACCATGGAGGAAATTGATTCTCAATTTTTTATTGCATCCCAGTTAAATTTATTTAGTCATTGGTTGTTCTTACCTTTCTCATGATATCTACAATATCGACTAACCCGAGTTTTTTCGGTTCTAGGTTCGACAATAGAGGCGAAAGTCATTTTTACATCAAGAATTGAGTAGGTAGCATAATATTCTTCCTCTGCCCTCATTATGGGAAGCATAATGCCAACAACAGTGCCTCTTTCATTGGGGAAGTTCATGACATTCATGACCACCACAGTTGTTTTTTAAAAAAATCTGAGCATGGGCAGTAGGAAACATGTAAAGGCACATCTGCCATAGTGTTGGGCAGGAAATCCTTCCAGTAATAGACAACCACATCATGGCATACCCTACACAATCCTGCAAGGCCCCGGCTAAGAGCACCACCCATGGTAATGTATTCCCATACAGGAGACTGATCAGTGATAATACCAAATTGCAGGTGCCGAATCAAATCCATATGATGTCATCACGAGAAGAAAGAGAGTCAAACTACAAACCAGCATTCAAGCAACTAGACGTGTGTAGCAGCAGCAGCCAATAAAATCCATGATCAAATCTCTTGACTATTCAATGAAAAAGGGTTTGAATGTGTCCTCGCTTGAACACATGATAATAGTATGTCTCATGCAGTCTTCACAAGAAGCTCTTTCAAGCTGCAACAACCTTCAAGCCGTTCGATCTTGAACTGTTTCAATATGTTTCATGTATATTTCGGGAATATATCATGAACAATGCTTGACACTTGCGCATTCCTGTGTTTTTTTTATTTTCTATTCATAGGCTAAATCCCACATTTGTCGAGAAGGGAATGAATTTGTTGTTTAGATAGGTGTCAAGTTTTAACGTTCAATGACGACGAGCCCGAGGCTATACACATTGTGAAATTTTCTTGGGATTTCGCATTGAGTGTGGGCTCCCACTCTCGTGACTTAGATTTGGACTTGAGTTTTAACTTGGCTTGTGGTTTAGATTCATGGTTATGTGGTGGTTATAGTTAAGAGATCGAGGTAGAAAATGGCTTGTGGTTTAGATTCGTGGTTATAGTTAAGAGATCGAGGTAAAAAAAGGCCCGTATTTTTAATAAATAAAAATATAATAATAATTTTACAAAAATATAAAATTATAAAACTTAAATAAGCCATAGTAGTGTAGATATGCTAGATTTTAGGCATAGGATAGTATTGGCGCAATTCAGAATTAGAATGCAAATATCCACATTAGGATGATTTTGGCAAATAAGGAAAGGAATTAAAATTATAAAACTTAAATAAGCCATAGTAGTGTAGATATGCTAGATTTTAGGCATAGGATAGTATTGGCGCAATTCAGAATTAGAATGCAAATATCCACATTAGGATGATTTTGGCAAATAAGGAAAGGATCCAGGATATTGAAGAGAAATGGAAAAAATGTCGAAAAGGATGTGAAAGAATTGAATCATAAGGAGCTAGACGCCAAATAAAATGACAGATAAGGCAGCTTTGAAAGGAATCAAAACCAGTGCTAACAAGGTGTGGGTTATATTCTTTCCATGACTATTTGCATGCGTGGGGGGGTCATAGGGGGGTCAACAGTACCCTCTGTTCATTGCTCCAGGCGCAGTACAGGGGGCAGCCCCCCTGTCAGGGGGTTTGTAGGGGGCGGTAGCCACCCTACACAGGGATAGAGGCGGTGCCCCGGGAAAAAAAATTGGACCCTATAATAGGTGGGTGGACCTACTTATGGTTTTGTGCATGGGTTTTGCACATTGTTTTGGGCATGATGGTTTTTTTCCATTCTATTTTGTAGATCCCATCAAGGGAACTACGATTATGTTCTAATCCATATTTAATGGATTGGAGTTTATGAATGCTTCGAAATGTATATATATGTATTGTAACATTGAAAGGAACGTAATGAAAAATCAATTTGGTAGTCCTGGTTTTGGGATCTATAGGGAAATATCTATATATATTTTTTTATGTTTTATGTTGTTGCCATTATTTTTCTCTGTTATAAGAATTCGTTTGTAAGTAATTTATGTACAAGGTTAAACTAGCAATTGCACCAAGAGGTGCAAAGGAACGCCGGGGCGGTAGATATGTAAGGGAAGTAATTTAATGAAAATGAAAAGTTTGTAACGATATGGAATTTTGGATTTTAAACTATCAAGCATATTTTTTTTTGTGTTATCCCTAGCTAGGTAATATAAATTGTTTATGTAAATATGAAAATGTCTTGAATTTGTGTTTATGTAAATATGAAAATGACTTTGGAATAAAATTATGTGAATATGACGATTTTGAACGACAGCAACTACAAATTTGGAAATAATTTTTTTAATAGAAACTTCAACTTAATTTGTGTTAGATCAGATTCTGTTCATTCTAGAGCTCACAAATTCGAACAATGTGAGATGGTAGAGAAATGTTACAAATCCGCATTCCAAGAATTAAGTTGACCCCTATCAATTAATATGCTGAGAAAGTATCAACCATGAATGGTTTTGATTGTTTGATATGTAGAGTTGTGATTTTTATTTATTGATGACAACTGCGAGTTTTAGAGATATTTTCATTTTAGATAATGATATCTTTATTTATTTAAAAGAAAAAAAAGAATCTGCTGGATTTCTAAATATAATTGACTTGGGAATTTGTAGAGCCTCTGCTAAGCAGTTGCTGATCAGAGTGCAGAAGTCCCTTTTGGCTTCTCAAATCAGTGTAAAACTTGCTGTCAAATGTGGTAGGCGTGGCCAGATCTAAGGGCGAGAGGGTGTTGGCGCCACCAGCGGTTGGGCAGTTTGCCTTCACCGAAGTGGCGAAGGAGGTGTCAATGTTGGATTCGTTGTAGACGTGAGCTCTGAATGTGGTGCACCGCGCTTGCCCAATTGTATGACCGCTCGGCTGTATCTCCACGAGGAATGCGAGCAGCAGGTGATCCACCGGGACGTGAAAACCAGCAACATCATGCTCGACTTTGAATATAATGCCCGGCTCGGCGATTTCGGCCTTGCTCGTCTGATTGAACACGACCGGAGACCCTTCATAGCAACTGGTCTCGTGGGAACCATGGGCTACATCGCACCAGAGTGCTTTCACACCGGGCGGCCAGCGGTAGAATCGGATGTGTTTAGTTTTGGTGTGGGCGTGCTTCCGCGGCCCTGCGATTTAGGTAATCTGGTTTTGATGCAGAGCAGTGACGGTGGTGTTGTGTGGGAGAGCTTTGAGAATCCGATGGAGACGTCGCCTCCGGGGTTGAAGATCAAAACAGCGAAATAGCAGACATGTAGGGCGATTCCAGCAGTTACACATGTCAAGATTTGACTGGTCCCATGCGCGATGGATAACTGTTGCTCATTGGCTGGGGTGAACAGTGTTTGTTTGGTCATTTTAATAAATGACCCGACAGGACGCCGAAAGGGGACAACGCGACAGAAGCACGGACGCGGAGGAGCTGACGAGCACGGGAAGGAGCTGAAACCATAAGAAGAACGGTACAAGTCATTAGACCATATCTCAAAGCATATTTTTCATATACTTAATTTGAATTTTAAATATTTATATTTATTTTAATAAAAGTATTAATTTTTAATTTAATATTATTAAGTTGTAATTTATGTAATTTTTTTTTATTTCATTTTATTTATTTATTTATTAATCTTTGTTTTATTTTGTTTCTATTGATTTATTTATTTTATTCTTATTTTTGCAATTAAGTTTTTTTTTTATCTATTTTATTTTTAATTTTAATTCTATCTTTATTTTATTTTATTTCTATTTATTTATTCATATTTTATATATTTATTTTATTATTATTATTATTATGATTTTTTTTTATCTCTTTTTTTTTTTTGGTTGGTTTTGAAATCTTTTCTTATCATAGCATGTAATTATTAAAAATAGAATAAATATATAAATTCAAATTTTATATATTATTTAATTACTTTTAACAATCCTCTTGACTATCCAGGCGTTACAAAAAAATGCAAAGGAATAAAATTATTGCACTTTTGAATGGTCGAGATGATCGCTAACAGATTGGAGGCCCAGGTTGGATTGCGGGGCCCCTTGTCCATTTAAATTGAAAATAGCTTATGATATAGATTCTAATGTCAAGAAACAATTCTCAACCGAGTACAAAATGCCATAATAAGAACACATGATATATTGTAGTGTCTTTGAAGGTTAAACTTTAATAATGAATGCGAGAATGTCATGAATGCTTTTGCACAACATAATGCCATGTAGATAGTTGTTCGCTATTTTTTATGCAAATACTTACTTAAATTATAGTGGACAGCCACATGCATAATATTTTGTTTATTTTTTTCAAAACTTTTATAGACTTCAAAAAAAATCTATGTAAAATTTTCAAAACTAATTAAAAAAAAAATTAACCAAAATAAAAGACAATATAATATAACCCTGCGTATAATAAATATTCCATCCATTTTAACTTCAATTGGCATCAGTTAATATGTTGGTAAACTATTACATTTTTTTTTTGGTGCTTAGCTCAGCAGTTTGATTCTTTTTGCACCCTTTTCCCAGCTTGTTGAACCTTCTTCACCATTCAGAGGCTGCCATGTGGTGGCTTTTTGATTGGTCATATGTTGCACAGTCACTTTGCCAATTTTGCATATTTTCCAAATATGTATGCCATATCAGCATGTCGAGTGAGCTGCTTCTGCCACATCATATTTGTCTGGTTGGGCCTTCTTCACCATTCGGAAGCTAGCACACGCTGGCTTTTGATTGGTCCACATGTTTCACAACCACTTTGCCAGATTGGCTTGTTTGCTAAACCTGCATGCTACATCAGCATGTCGAGTGAATTGCTCGTGCCACATCATGACGTGTGCCATCTGTTGCTCTTAATTGGGGCATTATCTGCCACATCATCACTTGTGCCACGTGATGCTCTTAATAAGGGCATTGTCTACCACATCATACTTGTGCCACGTGTTGCCAATGCTAAATTAATTTTATTTTAAATAAAATAAAATAAATATATTTGAAACGTGACCGATATGAAATGTGATTGGTTTCTTCACGCTTTAAAAACAATTGTAATATATATCATCCACTCTTATTGTGAACCATGATTTGTTTCTTCATACTTGGCAGCCTAAAAACATTTATAATGTATTAGACCTTAAAGCCATGATTTTGTTTCTTTACACTGAGCAACTCCAAGCCTTTCTTGTTTGTCACTACATTTGACCACATGCTCATTGAATTGTAATATATATCATCCGCTCTTATTATGAACCATGATTTGTTTATTCACAGTTGGCAACGTAAAAACAGATCTCATATATTAGGCCTTGAAGCCAATTATTTGTTTCTTTACACTGCGCAACTACAAACTTTTCACTGCATTTGACCACAAGCCCATTGAATGCCAATCTATTCCAGATTGAGTTGGCCTTCCTTACCTTCCAAGTTCCAATAATGTTATCTTTTAATGCAATTTTTTCTTTGCCAAAGTAGAGCGATGAATAAGAATTATGTTCAACAGCGAAGTGAAGTGAAAGAAATTGAGCAAATAAAAAAAATCAGATCCAAACCTTGAAAATAAAATATAAAAAAGAGCAAATGCATTGCCCAAAAGTATTTATAGGATTACACAGAAACACTAATGAACCAACCTATGAATTGAGATTATGTATTTGTTTGGTGCAAGGAGCATAAATGGGTTCCTCGTTGCAATTTGAATGTGGCAAAGTAGCATGCAATGACATGACCTATAAAGTGAATTAAGTGCTCCTCTGAAGGACATAAATTTTGTAATATTAGCAGCTTTAAAGAATGTCATGCTTGAAAAAAAATCACAGGAAGCAGTCTCACCCATTCCTGAATTATCACATTATCAAGTCTCTGAAAGTTCGAAAAAACATGAACACAGTCTGAAAATTCATGTCATTGCAAATTTTTGCTTATTTTATCAATCAAAGAAAAACAGAAAACATGTTAATTTTAAATCAAATTTGTCAATGTATCTTCTCTTATATGTGCTCACAACACAGCGCACAAGGGCTATCTAACTCACCAGAGCAGATGAAATAGAAGGCAATATAAGGCGATATTTAAACTGAGCAAAACAGAAAGGAAAAAAGCATTTTGGATTTTTTAATTGGAACAGCCAATCAGTATAGAATTATTTTTAACTTTTGCAACCAGAGAAGAAACAGAGTGTCTCTGCATTATTTCTTCTTTCTTTGCTCACTTCGCAGAAAACTTCGCTTCCTTAAAATCTTGTCTCCTGATTTCTAAATTTACCAGAACTCTCAAGCATTGAATAATCCATTGCAGAACCTGTAACTTCTGCAAACATGTGGAGACACGTCATGTGAGGTATGCAATATTAATGGTAGTTCTGAGTAATTTCAATATTTGTGCATCCTCGTCCATAGCACATTGAGCAGAAGACTAAGCCTTTTTAAATGACACATCTACCTCCTCACATACACTTGCTTCTTAATCCCCTAGTTTCCGAATCATCTTGCACTCACAAAACCAGGGCCTTCAATATATGCTTGATCAGAACTTCCAACATCAGTAGTCCTACCTCCAAAGGACGTCATTGATGAATCATCGAAGATCTTCCACTTCTTTAAAGCTTGTTCCGGTGTCATTCTTAAACTGTCCTCACTGTCCTCAGGGTTAACATCAGAAGGTTTCCACTGCTTTACCAATGACCCCAGAACAGCAACTACATAACCCATGTCAGGGCGTGCATTAGGCTCTCGTTGGGTACAATGCCAGGAAAGTTCAGCCACGGTATTAATGTTTTTCCAGTTCTCATCCATTGATTGGAGTACTGGATCTATAGACGTCCTGAGCCGTTCCTGATCCCTACTTATGTGTCTAAACCAAGGCAGCAGATGAACTTTATCTTCAGACCGCTTCTCATCCAAGGCCTTCTGGCCTGTTATTAGCTCCATAAGCACAACTCCAAAACTGTAAACATCTGATTTTGTAGTTACACGTCCAGTGGCTGCAATAGTCAAGAGGTGAAACAGAAATTAATATTTTATAATTGACATTGACAAAAAAAAAACATCCACTATTTCCCTAACAAAACAGACAGTTAAAGGTACTACAATCAAAACTTGCCTGCATACTCTGGAGCAAGATATCCAAATGTGCCAGCCAATCTTGTTTCCACGGATGCTTTATCCTCGGGAGCAAGCTTTGCAAGACCAAAATCAGAGACTTTTGCTCGCAACTCGACATCCAGAAGAATATTTGAAGGCTTCAAGTCCCTGTGAATGATAATTTTGTAAGCCAGGTTGTGTAAGTACTGCATCCCATGAGCTACATCTAAAGCAATAAGCAGACGACTGTTCAAACTGAGAGGCTTGAGCCCATTCTGCTCCCAATGGAAAAGGTGTTGGCTCAGCGTGCCCTGAGGCATGAATTCATATACGAGCAACCTTTCATTGTTCTCAGTGCAATACCCAAGGAGTGCAACAAGATTTCGATGGCGGACCTTGCCCAGCATGCTGATCTCTGCTTGAAACTCTTGCAGTCCTTTCCTACTCACAAGCTCAGGATCCATTCTCTTCACTGCAACCGTTGAACCATCCTCGAGCTTACCTTCATAGACAGATCCAAACCCTCCTTTGCCCAACAGATTTTCAGGGCTAAAATTATTTGTGGCCTTTTGAAGAACCCACAAAGGATAAATGACGTTTCCATGAGACCCAACCAAGCTGCTACCAGCTTCACCACTCCCTGCCCCATTGATTGTATCCCGCAGAGGTGCCGGAGGATGTAACGGTAGCTTTGAGAACTTGGGCTTCATCCTCCTCAAGTAAAAGAGAATCGCAGCCACTGCAAAGATAAAAAAAACAGCACAACCAACAACAATCCCAACGATCATACCTGATGCCTTCTTTTTTTTGGAAGTCCCTGCACTGTCAGCAGACCCAGATGGAGATCCAGATCCACTATTGCTGGCATTACCAGACGGGGCAGAACCAGGAGGGAGAATGGTATTGATAAACTGATTCCCCTGAGTATTAACCCCTACTTGCGTATCAAAGACTGGAACTGGTCCGCTCAAATTATTGTTACTCACATCTAATTGCTTCAGGTTTTTTAACGCCGTCAAGCTCTTAGGAATTGTCCCCGTGAGCTCATTGTCATTCAGCTTCAATATTGTCAAGGAACTCAAATTCCCAACAGCAGGATCTATATATTTTCTGGTCTGTATAGGCGAATTGCGCCTTAGAAGCTCGTGGGCAGATACAGGGACCCCTCTTCTAGCAGAGCCCTTGGTGGGATTCGAGCTTGGGATTGCATTTGTCTTCTTGACTAGTGCAGGCTTAGGCTTTTCAGCTTGTTTAGGTACCTTATGTTTCTCCGAGGACTGTGTTGCAGGATTGGCGAATGATAAAGCCGAGTGTCGCTCTCTGGTGTGGTCTCTGCCCTCGCTTTTGCTTCTGTACAAGAGCAAATCTTTCAGACTCCAGCGCTTTGAACCTCTTCGCTTTGTGGAGCTCGAGGACGAAGAAGTAGAAGAGGAGGCAATGTTCTTGGACTTCTCATCCACATCCCCTGCTTCTTCATCTTCTAATTTGGAAGTCTCTTCTTCTACCCATTGAGCCGAGCTTCTTAGTGGCGACAGTGATCTGGTTCTGCGATGGCGAGATTTGTCCCGACACAAACGGTCTCGCCCCCTTTCACCAACAGGCTCTGGAGCTGCAAAACTGGATCCAGCCTTATTCTCCTCTTCTTCTTCCTCAAAATCTATCAGCGGCTCCAAAAACTGTGACTTCTGGAGATGAGTCGAGAGCTCCCTATTCTGAATAGGCGTTCCAGCTGTTAGAAGAGGCGTAATTTTCCGTCAAACATGACTCCGCAGGCGATGTGGTGCAAAACGAAGGCGAGCCGTCGGATTCCCCAAGCAGATGTTGCCGAATCTGACAGATGATAGACACGTGGCGAAATATCATAGGTTCCATGCGCCATCGAAAAGTGTCTCTCATTGGCTGGGGTGAACAGAAGACCCCAATGGAGAACGCCTCCGGCGTAAACATACACTCATCATGTTTTGAGTTTAAAATAAATGAACAAATTATCGATGACCAAATAGATGATAATGTAGTTAATGACTCATGAGGCAATAATGCTTCGTAGCAATTCTCAAATAAGTATGAGACCCCTATTCTCAGATTTGATGTTTAAACCTATAGATTACATATTTATGACATGTTTGACGAAATTTCTATCATGGCTAGTAGGGGTCCAGTCAAGTCCTTGTTCAAGTACTTTCTTTTACATCATTATTATGTTGTTATATTTTAGTTCTAAAAGTGTCATAGAATTTTTTGTGGTGACCTAGGCTCTGGGCCTGAAAAAGTGGCACAAAAATCAAGATCATAGGCTCAGAAGTACTGGGAAAGTTCCCTAGTTGCATGCATAACCATGTTGTGTGTGCCACTGGAGGCTTCCAATCGCACTCTTGCCCATGTCAAGGGAGAAACTAGGGGATTGATGTGTGAAAAGGTCATGTTGGATTAGGGGCTAACCTCCTGGAAGGTTTGGAGGGCTCCTAGTTGTTTTGTAGCATGTGCCGAAGGATTGTGTTGTTGTGTGGTGTTGGTTCCACTTCCTTAGGGTGACCTATGATGTGGAATCAGATCATAGTAACCCTTCATCACATGTTTACCGTGGTTAGTCTGTTACTTGGGTAGATTTAGGAGGAGGGTATTACAACGACTAAACCATGAGAGTTCTACACCTACCGATACTTATTTTCCTTTATGATTATTTTATCCTATGGTGGATTATAAGTCATCTTTACCTTCTGCATCGGAGGTATCCACTGCCATGTCATCATTTCCATCACTTAGTGTGGTTGTACCTACTCCTTCGTCTACACCTCTCACATATTCTTGGGGCATTGCACCAGTCTCATATATGGCTCCCACAAATTTCCCTCGTATCTCCATGCCCACTCCATAATCTATTCCAACCATGGTTATTAATCCTAGTTAGCTAGTAGGGTTTGGAATATTCTCCCCTAGATTTTCTTAATCTACAATTATTTTTCCTCAGTTAGGCACACTAACTTCTATAAATGTGTGGGGAGGGTCATATGTTTCTCCTAGCCAACCAGGGGGAAACGTTGCTTCAATTATGTCACAAGACTTGTACAGTTTGTTGTTTGGAGGGATGCCAACTTCTAGTACTTTTTCTGTAGTGGCTAGTTTACCTAGGGGCAACCTTGTTGCTAATACCATCACTTCTATAATTTACCCTCCTCATGTTGGTAATACTTCTCAGGTCAATCCATCCTTTCCCACTGAGTACAACCCTATTAGTATTCATGCTCTCAGGGATCCATTTCTCTTTGGGGGTACTTACCCTTGGGGGGGAATCCTTTCACCAGTAATCATGGTCGGCATTATTTACATGTTGGGGTGAACCCTTACCAGAGCCAACAACCGTTACACCATAATCCTTATATGGGGAGACCTCAAGGTTGGTCGGGTAATTCTCCTACCTATGACCCGTTTAGTCAACTTCACAATCCATTTTCATTTCTCACTATTTACCATATTCAACTAAGTTGACTAAAAACCCCATTATACATGATCCCTAGTGGCCACCTATGCCCTTGAAATTACCCTCTGATATCCCCAAATTTGAAGGAAAGCTTGGAGATAATCCATCTACTCATCTCACCACATATCACCTATGGTGTCCATCTAACTCTTTACTGGATGATTCTATTAAATTATGTTTGTTCCAATGCACTTTAATTGGGGATGTTGCCAAATGGTACATCGAATTGGACACAACATCCTACAGTGATTTTTCATCCTTAGCTAGAACCTTCTTGATGCACTTTCAGTTTCCTACGAAGTATGATATCAATTTTGATATCTTGTCTAACTTTAAACAAGATGATGCCACATTGATTTCCGATCATATTCATGAGTGTCATCATTGCAAGAGGTTGGTGAGAACCAAGCTTATTTATTATATATTGCGAAAATGTTTCATTCAATCCTTAAGACCTCAAATCACCAAAGGTCTATCCATGTTTATAATTGTTACTAAGTAACAAGCCATGTTAGCTTCCCAACAACTAGATTTGATTTATTCTCAGTTGGGAACACTTTATGAAGTACTTATAAATGCTCCATGACCTTCCATCAACCCACCTAAATCTTCTCCTAGCCCACATGTTGATGGTGTGATTGGGTTTGTTTCTGATTCTATGAGCCAACTTGCTACCCAAATTGGGAATTTGATCATTACATTGCAAGCACCAGAAAATATGTCTGGATCTACAAAATCACTTTCTTCTAAGCATCCCACCAATGTTCTTATGGTGAATTCCATAACACCTAAGAAAAAATCAAAAACTAATGGTAAAAATAACAAGAAAAATAAACAAAAAAATCAACTTGCCAAGGAATCTTAACCAAAACTGCCAAATCAGGGAGGGGGCATGACTTAACTTCATCGAAAGATTAAGTTCCCTCGTAAAATTTGTCAAGGTGACCATCTAACTCACAAGTTCCCTTGCATGGATGACATTCAAAGGCTTCTTTAACCACCACAATCTACTCAATAGTTTGCCTTTAACTCATCCATTTCCTGCACAATCGCAGCAGCAAGTGATTGCATAGCCTCCTCCACCTTCATAAGGGGGCAACAAGGGACCATATTTCAATCCTAGAAATAGATTGTCCATCCTTATTGTTGGGGTTCCCATGTTTTGGCCAGATTGGCAAGACCAAAAGATGAGACAACATCAAACCACTTTCAGACCTCAGGATCTAGCCCTCCTGGGTCCAGAGAGGGATCTCTCTATGATATGTCAAAGATATATGACTCAGAAGCTCAAAGGTTAAGATATTAGGCTAGTTATAGGCACAGGGTTTGTTTGTTTGATTATTTGTTTGGTTGCTGGTCATCAGGAAAGAAGGGTTCAATGTAAGACAAGGATGAGAAAAGAGGATTTAGGCAGAGGTGAAGTATCCCAGGGAGCATTCAAGACCATTGGGAAATGGAGTCAGGAAAGGGTTTACTTTCTATTCAATGTGCAGGCTTTTAGTTGGGCTAGTCATCTAAAACATTGGATCTTAAAGATGATTATGTGATATGGAATGGTAAGGGAGGAGGAAACAATAAAGATTTAGGAGACAAAGTTAAAGACCTGAGATCAGAGAGAGACTTTGAACTCTCAATGCTTCAGCCTCCAGCTTGAGGGATCTTAGAAAGGTTCAATCAATTGAAAAGGATCCTAGTGAGATAGAAACAGGGTTCTAGACCTCCCAGTGTTCCTAATTCTTTCAATTAAATCCTAACCAGAACATCTAAGAACATATTCATTTAATTCATACATCTGCTAGCAGGAAATAACATCCACTACACTGGTTAAATTAACTGAAATAAACTATTAGATAACACATTTAGTAGAAAACATCAAAGGCAAGGAGAGCAAAAACATAGGGTACCTAACAAGGGTAAATCCTATGCCAGATTTCTGATGCAAGCCAGTAGAAATGAAATGAAACGGAATGCAAGTTAAACACAAATACAGAGATAGAAAAACATCATTGCTACTTTAGATCAGGATCCAAAGAAATGTGCTTGTCATATTAAAAAGCAACATCATTCAAGTACAACATTGCCAATAGCTGGATACTCAGTCTAAAAACATCTTCCTCAGCCTATCTTACAACTTTACACAGAGACTTTGTCTCAAAAGAAACAGCTTGTAATTCTCTGATAACTGATCAACAACCTTTACAATGAGTTTCTTCATGAATTTATAGCTGAAGTGGAGCTGAGAAGGTAGGTGAAACACTAAATTAAGCATTAAAACTCAGAAAGAAAGAGGGTTGAAGCCCATTCAGTTTTAAACCCTGTGCATTTATCCCTGGTACTCCTTTGGACGAAGGAGCGATCTTCTTCAGGCTTCCATTTACTCCGGTATGTCTCTGATGTACTTTGGCTGCAGTACTCTATAGTACTTCTGGTGGATAAAAAAAAATTAAATAAATGATGCTAGGGTCTGCCATACTGTGAATCAAATGCTCTGGTAGCACAGGATCGTTGTCAGGGCCGGAAAATCTTCTCAGGAACACGGCATAGAATAAGAACTGTATGGGCGCATCATCCTTTATGGAAAGAATCTTCTGCTGATGTGAAAACCCTTTAGTATGATTTTTTGTGCCTTGGACCTTCTGATCGATCCTCGGGGTCTTCGAACTGGTACTTTTCCTCTAAACTATTGAATTAAGGCTCAAAGATCTCTATTTTCATGCCTTAAACTCTCTGTTATTCCATTTCTGACTCTGTCGGTGAAATCTGCGCTTTTAATGGCTCTGGGGAGGTTTTATAGAGTCCAAACCCTATTCTTTTAATGCAAGTCCTGTCATGGTTCCTTCCCAGGCTTTCTTCATGATCTCGGCCTCTGAAAAATGGTCCTTTTGTGTTTTTTTCCGCTGTAATAAATACTGTGAAATCATGGCGGCTTTCCCCCTCTGATAACCCTACAAAACACGAAAACCTGTTAAGAAAACCATGCATGGGGCTAGTGGATGCAACGGGGACGACGAGAGTGGTCGTGCAGACTGGTGAGATGGTGGAATAGTGCAGGATCCTGGTGGAAAATGTAGCATAACAGTGGAACATGGTCTGGTGAACGTGGGCGGAGCGCAGCCAATTTTTTAATGCAAAATATTTGAAATTGACCTTTGAATGGAAAATATAAAGGGACGGGCGACAATGCGACAAAAAACATGTGGACAGATGACGTGGTGGGACCGGGTTAATGGCGGGCACGCATTAAATCTAGACCGTCCGATTGCAGGAGGAGATTGACGGCTGAAAATGCGTCAGGGGGCGATGGACAGTGGGCCAGGGGTACGGATGCCTTAGGTTATCTTCCGCTCATCGTTTGGGTGCGATGACCGTTGGATGGAGGGCTTCAGATCGGACAGTTAACATGGATATCGCGTCGTGTTTTGTGCCGAACGATAACGCGTGATGGGTGGGCGGTTTTCAAACAATGCCGCTGCCACGCGTTGTTTGATGAGTGGAATCTCTCTTAAACGGAAATTACCACCCAACCTCCAAACACGGTGCGATAGAAACCGGTGGTTTATGAACAGTGCACATTGCGGGGACCACCAGGCGGAGGGTGAAATACGGACCATTGATCTGCGGGTTGAATGAACGGTTGCGATGCGATGATCGGGGCGGTGGAAATTTGAACTGTAGACGCAGCGGGGGCGCGACGACCGTCCGATCTATACAGATCGACGGTTTAAAATGTGCCCGATATGTATTCTGCGATAAGCGCCTTCCGCCCTGGCGCCTGGTCTTGGCACTCGAGTCACATGGTGGAACGGTTCAGGGGCTAGGGCCGAAAGGTGCTAGACCCAGATGTATGGAAAACATGGATTTTTTGGCCCATTTTTAGTGAGATTCAAGGCCAGGGAAGGGTAACGGTAGAGGCAATAAGGGTTTTTAAAGGTTTGGAGAGGGGAAAGAAAGTGACTTAGAAGGTTTAAGGGGGATTTGGGGATGGTTTAGGAGATAAAATGGGGATTTTAACAAAGGGGAAAAAGGGTTGAAAAAGGGACATTTCTATAAGGATACAAGGGGAAATGTAGGCCTTTCTGGAGCACAGTTTTTTACAATCAATGAGGCCCTTTAAACTAGGAACAGCAGTGGGGGTTTATCCAAGGCAAAGGCACAGGAGGCTTCAAGGATGATGTGTCTTCAGGGGAGATGAATTCCTTGAAGGCTCAAAAACAATTTAGCCCCTTACTTTTCTTGTCAAAAAATTTATAGGGGGCTAACAGTGACTCCACATGGGGATGGCTTCTTCTTAAAGGAGTCAAGAATTCAGAAAATGATCTTTGGTGTAGGCCATATGCCTGCTGCTTGAGCCACCTTTCTTCTTTGATTTTCAGCTGCCACAATTGTGAAGACATCAAATTAGCAGTAAAATTATCCCAAACAACTACCTACCCACACTACAATCCTAGCACATTTTCTTCTAGGGTGCATTTGAACTAGCAGACCCTTTACATCATTTATTTTTTTACAAACAAGAAAATAAACCTATTCTATTTCTACCCTTATTACTCCATGAGACCAGATTAAACTGTTGGTCTCACATGTTTCTCTACCTAATCTAACATCTGCTGGGATTAAACTGTCCATCAGATTTCTTCTCTATATTCTACAACAAAAATTTAAAAACAGTCAAACTAGGATTAGATAGTCTAGTTTGTTGTGGATCCAAGGCATAAAGATAGTTGCACATGGACAGAACTTATGCAGAAAATTGAAAACAAAATCTTGAAGGCTTGAAATCTGAAGTTTGAAGCATCCTTCTTTCCTTTGTGACTCAAGTTTTGAGCTTGTTAGAGTCACTTTCCCTTCTTTTTTTTATTCCAGCTCTGGTTTTGGGCTTGTTAGAGCTGACTCTTTTTCTTCTTTGCTGGTCCAGGTTTTGGGCATGTTTGAACCAACTATCTTTGCTTTCTTTGGCTCAGGTTTTGATCATATTAGAGCCAATATTTTCACTTCAGAGGTCCATGTTTTGAGCATGTCTGAACCTCTCCTTTTCTCTGTTTTTCCTTTTTTTTTTGGGAACATTTTCTCTTTTTCCTGAAAACAAACACTACAATGGTATGTACAATGGACATGGAAACTAGAAATTGGAAATCAGCAGAAGTAGTGTTTGAGCATCCTGCCATTGACAGGACCCCCAAACAGCTCTGTACCATCTAATTCTTGTAGAAAAAAGGCATTGGGACCCACAGTGTCCTGGATGATGTAGGGACCTTGCCACAAACTGTCAAACTTGTCGTGATTTCCTTTGTCCTCTCTCCTTGAGTCCCACTTCAGAACTTTATCTCCAATTTTGAAATCAGAGGCCTTAGTTCTTTTGTCAAATAACTTTTTTATATTTTCCTAAACCTTGATAGCTTTGTTATAGACCTCTTCCCTTGTTTGTTGGAGGTGAATTGTCTGGTTTATTCTCCTCACCATGCTGTCTTCTTCTGTTTGTATCTCTTGAACAAGTTTGATCACTGGTATCCCAAGGCTGGTAGGAAACACTGCTTTTGTTCCATAGACAAGCTGGTATGGTGACATGCCAATGGACTTCTTTGTTGTAAGCCTGTCAGCCCACAAAGCATGCACTAACTTGTTATGCCATGAATTTTTGTTCTCTTCCAACAGATTTTTGATGATGGTCACCAGGCTCTTGTTTGATGGTTCAGCTAATCCATTACCTTGAGGGTAATAGGCAGTTGAATGATCGAGTGCTATTTGATACCTGTGACAAAAATCAACCATTTTCTTGGATCCAAACGCAGCAGCATTATCAGTGATTATTTTCCTTGGACAGCCAAACCGAGAGAGGATATGACCTTCTAGGAACCTAATGATGACTGAATCTGTGGCATTCCTAGTAGGTATGGCCTCTATCCACTTAGTGAAGTAATATGTGGCTATTAGGATCCATTTTTGTTGTGCAGAAGAAGCAGGGTTAATTTCTCCTATGAAATCTATGCCCCATTGCATAAAGGGACCTTCAACAGTGATGGGTTGTAGAGGTAAGGGAAGGAGTTTTCTTTTGCCTTCAAAAATCTGGCATTTGTGGCAGGCAATTATCATCTGATGGATATCATTGAAGAGTGTAGGCCAGTAGTAGCCAACTCTGAGTATTTTTTTTGCAGTGGCTTTCCATTTCAGGTGACCTCGACACTCTCCTGCGTGGAATTCTTGTTTAATCTTTTCTGCTTCAGATTCAGGCAAACATTTAAGCAATAAGCCATTTGGAATTTTCTAGTATAAGCTTTCATTCATTATGCAATAGATCTTGGCCTTTATCTTTAAGAATCTAGCCTTGGTCTTTGATAGTTCAAGAGGGGCATTGAGGTGTGTAAGCACATACAGAATGTCAGAATACCAAGGAGAGCTCTGAAACTTCTCCTCAACAGTGGGATCAGGCAATCCCTGATACTCATCCAAGGCATCTACCATGTTAATGTCAAGGGCTTGTAGATTTGATTCAGCCATTAGTTGAGCTAGGCCCTGACCTTTGATCAGTTTGGTGGGTTTTATCTCAAGGTCTTACTCTAAGATCACAACAATCCATTTTCCCCTCTTCCCATCTGGGTCTTGGGACAATATGTCTTTAACCACTATATTTGGCACATAGGCTATGGTGTGGGAATGCAGTATGTACACCCTAAAGTATTTCAAGGCCTTAATCAGAGCATAGGCCTATTTTTCCATTATGTTGTATTTCAAGGGTGCATCCCTGAGTGCTTTGCTAAAGAAAGAAATGGGCTGTTCCATTCCCTCTGGATTTTTCTGCAGTAGAACTGCAGCTATCATATGCTTGGAGGAAAATGAAAAAATCAGGAAATCTTTTGAGAAATCTGGGTTGATTAGGACAGGGGCCTGGGTGAGTGAAATTTTAACTGATTCAAAATATTTCTTAGCTTCAACAGTCCACTTAACTCCCACACCTTTCTTCGGCATGTTAGTCATATTTCTAAGGTGTTCAGCTAAGTTGGGAATAAACCTCCTGAGGAAGTTGATTTTCCCAATAAAGGACTGTAACTCCTTGATGTTTCTTGGGTGTGTGATTTGTATTATTCCCTCAACTCTTTGTGGATCTATCCTAATCCCTTTCTCAGATATGATGTGGCCAAGAATTTTTCCTTCTTACAGCCCAAATACAGTCTTTTTAGGATTCAGTGACAGACCAAACCTTCTACATTTTTCAAACACTCTTCTCAGGTGTTCTAGGTGTTCTTCCTTAGTCTTGGAATAGACTGTTATGTCATCCAGATAGATGACAATGAAGTGTCCTATTTCATCTGAAAAATCTATGTCCATTGCTTTTTGGAAGGTTGCACCAGTTTTCATCAATCCAAAGGGCATATTTACATACATAAAAGTGCCCCATGGAGTGGTAAAGGTTGTTTTGAGTTGGTCCTCTCGGATTACTAAGACTTGGTTGTAACCTGAAAAACCATCTAGCAGGGAGATCCTTTTAGAGCCTACTACCCTCTGAAGAAATGTTCCATTTTTGGCAAAGGGTAATTGTCTTTAAGTGAGGCTCTATTAAGATTCCTGAAATCTATGCACAATCTGATCTCCCATGTTTTCTTTCTCACAGCCACTAGGTTTGATAACCAATCAGAGAACCTCACAGGCACAATTATACCTGCCTCATACATCTTCTTAATCTATTTTTCCACTGCAGGAAATTGTTTTGGGTTTATTCTGCGAAGTTTTTGTCTGAAGGGGTTCTGATTTTCTTTCAAGGGTATTTTATGTTGTATGATGTTTGTTTCATAGGCCCTTAAGTCCTCATAACCCCAAGCAAACACATCAATGAATTCCTTGAATAGGTCAATGTATTTCTTTTTCATGTTTGCAGGCAGGGACTTAGCCAATTTGATCATCTTAGGTTTATCTTCAGTGCCTATGTTGCATTCCTCAACATTAGAGTCTGCATGTTCAATAGTGGGATTTTTTGCTACATCATCAAAGTCAAAAAGGTCTTCTAAAGGTGCCAGACCTCGGGGTATGTTCTTATCTTTGGTCTGCGGCACCTCTACTTCTTCACTATCTGTGTTTTCATATTTTTCATTTGGATTTCCAATCTATTTGTTTAAAGTGTTTATTTCTATGTTACAGGGTGGTCCTTCCTCATCTGAGGATTCTTCACTTAGGCAGCTACTGTCAGATTTAGAGTCTGAATCAGAAAATTTGAACTTGTTTCTGCCTACCAAGAAATCTTCAATCTGTTTATCACCCTCAAAGACCTGCCAATATTTTTCATTTTCCGGCACTGCAGGTATGAATTTGGTCTAAATGATGATCTGTTGGTCACTGGGAGGCTTATGATACAAACTAGCCATGCAGGCAAGTCCGTTTGCAATTTCGTTTTGACCTCTAGGGACAAATACTGGTTCATATTCTACAAAGGTTTTCAATAAATCCATAGTGTCATTCCTGTATGCTCTCAACCTAGGATTTTTTGCTGTGTATTCACCATTCACCTGTTTAATGATCAGCTCAGAGTCCCCATGCATAGTTATCCTACGGGCTCCTAATTTTCTCAACAGGTTTAAACCTAGGATAAGAGTCTCGTACTCTGCAATGTTGTTTGTACATTTGAAGTGCAGGTTACATGCATGGCTCTCTGCGTAACCACTCTCTGTGTTATGTATCCACACTCCTGCCCCAGCAGTTCTCTTGGTGCATGACCCATCGAAATTCATCTCCCATAAGGTTTCATCTTCGGTTTTATCATCATTTCGTCCTTGGTGTGGTGTATATGTTTGTGAAGGGTCACTAATCAGCTGACTGTATTCTATTTCTGGTTCACTTTGAGTTTTTTTTTCAGCGCACTGTTCAAATTTTTCTACGTCTTTCTCCTCCGAGTCTAGAGTAGCCAGTATGTCAAAGTCCATGGGCTCTGTTTCCTTGTTTGTATCTCTGTTTTTGGACTCTGACCCTTCTGAGGATTCATCAATACAGAGGATGAAGGAGTCAAGGTCTGTATGTACAAAGTACAGAGGTGAATTTTCAGGCTTTTCAGGGCTACTGACTAGAAATTTCATTTGTGCCTCTCTGTACAGTCTTCTAAGTTGGCCAAAGATTGGGATTGTGGCATAGGCCCCATCCATCTGCATTGTACCTTGCAACTTGGCTCCCCATGATCTTGACAATAACATGCCATACTTGGGTGGCACATCTTCCACCACAACATCCATGACCATACATTTTGCTGGAATCTGGGTAAGGCTTACACACAAGTCTTTGATTAGGCCAAGACACTTTACTCTGCTAGAGTCAAATGAATATAGGTCTCTATAGGGACAGGTTATCTCTAGGCCTACTCTTTCCATCACTACTTTAGGCATCAGGTTTTGTGATGCCCCAGAATCATGCATTGCATTGTGGAGAATCTTATCATGGATGTTGAGACTGATATAGAAAGGTGGCACTACCCATTCCTGAAAATTTCCTTCTATCTTTGGACCAAACAGAAGGGCAGGTTGATCATCACTCAGATTTACAGTGTCACTGTTCTCACCTAAATTTAATGCTTTCAAAATTTGGCCTTTATATACATCCTAAGTGGCCAGCTCAGAGAGTGGGACAGAGATTTTAATTTTTGCAATCTCACTCTCCAAATTGAAAGTGGACTGACTCTTTGGAATGTTCAACTCTGTTTTGTTAGTCACCACCTTAGTGGTTGAATCAGTGTGTTGATTCTCAATATGTACATTGTTAGAAGCTGTTTTATCAGGAGTACTAACTGCAGTGTTAGTACTGCTTGTTGGTTTACCTTGTTTATCAGTGTTTTGGTTGTCTTTCTCTTTGTTTTTCCCAGAACTTTCAGCTGTTGATTTGTTACTTTCAGCAGTTGCTTTAGAAGATCTCTCAGGTCTTTTCTTGATGGTAATCTCAAAAGTTTTTGGTTTGGAATTATCTAAGCTTTGTTTGCTTCTAAGTTCATATTGTCTAACCTGCATGATGGCATCTTCAAATCCTAACCTGTAATCCTCATATTCTAACCATCCCTCATCCCAATACGAGGGTGAGGGTTGATCTTTTTCTGTGGAACAATTGTGGATTGAATCTTCTGTTTCAAACAAGTTTATTGTGTTCCCCTCAGAATCTTCTATGATTCCCTCATCTTCATCTAAAAATTTCTCTTGGAATGGGGGAATAACTTGCTGATCTGATTCTCTTTGTCTGTTGGGAGTGGCATTGTTTCTTCTAAAGTTTTGGTTCTGGTTATGGTTTTGATTTATGATTAGGTTACTGACTGTGACAACCATTTTTTCCATCATTTGTTGTAGTTTCTCTACGTTCTTGGATATGCGGTCATTATTGGGGTCAGATGTGGAAGCTACATTGTCATCTCTATATGTTACCCTTTTCTCAACTCTCAGTCTTGCTTTTTTCTCAATCAGATTTTCCTCTACACTCACTGCTCCTTTTTGCATGTCTTCCAATGTGTGGTAATCCCTCTCCCTAAGATGGTAGGCCATGTCAGCATCAAGGCCTTCAGGGTACTTTACTAAAACCATACCTATGGGAGGTTTCATGTGTGGAGGAAGAGCATTATAAACGTTGTTGAACCTTGTAGAGTAGTCCTAGACACTCTCTCCTACGTTTATTTTCAGGTTCTTGTATTCTGCGAGGATTTGGAGAGGGTTAGCCTTAACTTCCCATTTGTTTATGAAAGTCTGATATAAAGCAGGAAGGTCTTGGATACTATTAGGAGGTAGGCCTTTGAACCATTTCTTCACATCACTTCCTAAGCTCTAGGCAAAGATTCTCATTTTGATTGTTTCATCATCTATTTCCATGTAGTAAAAAGAATCTTCCATCCTATCTACATGGTGTTGGGATGTGGTAGACTCCTTTGCAGTGAAGTGTGGGATCTTTGATTGATAATCATTGGGTAAGGGTACTAGAGGCTCAGGCAAAACCAGAGGTGCATACCAGGCTACCATGATGACGTTCTGATGAGGCAAAGGGTTGACTTGAGCAGCTGGTATATGGATGATAGGGATATTATGACCAGCAGAAGACTGATGAGTAGATTTAGGGTGGCAGAGCCCCAAGTTTTGAATGAAGTGAAGATCAGGAGGTGTAGATGGAGGGGTCTTTCTATCCCCGGGGTGTTTACCACTTTGAGGTGGTGAAACAGGAAGCTCAAGGTCTGACTGGTCTAGGACACTGAATGACCTAGTTCTTGGTAAATTGTTTTGAGTGCCTAGGTCAAAAACTGGGTCTAATAGAGTTGTAAAGTCTTCTGGTGTAGAGCTAGCTCTTTGGATGTGGCTAGAAATAGTTGATTTTTTAGGTGTATGAGATCTCTTGAAGATGCTCTCAGGGTTGTCAACTATTTCAGGGGGGTTTGGGTTAGGATAAGATCTTGTGTGAATGGTTCTTGAAGCTAGAATGTTGTTTTCTAACCAAGCAACTTAACCCTACTTGTTACTTCTATTGTGGTTGATGTTGTTTTGGAGGTTGGTCTCCCAGTGGAGTCTTATGTGAACCAAGATAATCAGCAGGCCTACTGATCACCAGTGGAGTCTTTAAATCATTTAGGAATTATGGAGTCTCTAGGTGGAGGGTTTAGGCTTCTTTTGGAGGGTACACTGTCCACCATAGTGCTTATGAGATGTCCCTTTTCACGAATATCTTCACAACACAGCAAACTCTAACCAGAGATTGATTGGGAGGGCTTTTACCAGATATGTCACCTCTGAAAGAGTGTGAGATCTGGAGGCTACCTGGCCCTTTCCAGACTCTGTCTAAGAGTGTGGGAGAAACACAACAAATGGTATAGAGGTTGATCTGTGAATAGGAGTGCTTAACTACCAACCTAACCAGAGATTGTAGGTTTCTGAGGCTCTTATGATGTAGTAAGGTGAGAAATACTCAGAATCTCCCCAGCAGAGTCGCCATTATGTTGGCGACGAAAATGGGAGACAAAAAAATGTTATCAGTTATAGGCTCTCAGATTTTCCCTAGTGGAGTCGCCATTATGTTGGGGTTCCCATGTTTTGGCCAGATTGGCAAGACAAAAAGATGAGACAACATCAAACCAATTTCAGACCTCAGGATCTAGCCCTCCTGGGTCCAGAGAGGGATCTCTCTATGATATGTCAAAGATATATGACTTAGAAGTTCAAAGGTTAATATATTAGGCTAGTTATAGGCACAGGGTTTGTTTGTTTGACTGATTGTTTGGTTGCTGGTCATCAGGAAAGAAGGGTTCAATGTAAGACAAGGATGAGCAAAGAGGATTTAGGCAGAGGTGAAGTATCCCAGGGAGCATTCAAGACCATTGGGAAATGGAGTCAGGAAATGGTTTTCTTGCTATTCAATGTGCAGGCCTTCAGTTGGGCTAGTCATCTAAAACATTGGATCTTAAATATGATTATGTGATATGGAATGGTAAGGGAGGAGGAAACAATAAAGATTTAGGAGACAAAGTTAAAGACCTAAGATCAGAGAGAGACTTTGAACTCTCAATGCTTTGGCCTCCAGCTTGAGGGATCTTAGAAAGGTTCAATCAATTGAAAAGGATCCTAGTGAGATAGAAACAGGGTTCTAGACCTCCCAGTGTTCCTAATTCTTTCAATTAAATCATAAAAAGAACATCTAAGAACATATTCATTTAATTCATACATCAACTAGCAGGCAATAACATCCACTACACTGGTTAAATTAACTGAAATCAACTCTTAGATAACACATTTAGTAGAAAACATCAAAGGCAAGGAGAGCAGAAACATAGGGTACCTAATAAGGGTAAATCCTATGCCAAATTTCTGATGCAAGCCAGTAGAAATGAAATGAAACGGAATGCAATTTAAACACAAATAAATAGATAGAAAAACATCACCACTGCTTTAGATCAGGATCCAAAGAAATGTGCTTGTCATATTAAAAAGTTGTTAGGAAAAATACTGAGAGGGGGGGTGAATCAGTATTTAGATCTGACTGAAAACTTTTTATCAGAGATCTTATTATGCATTTAATTCTTTAATTAGATTATTGCATCATTCATTCATCAGACGTTTAGTAAGCAGTGAGCATGTGCATTAACAATAGAATAAGCCATCACACATAAGCAACACACATGAACACCAGTATTTAAGGTGGAAACCCAATTTGGGAGAAAACCACCGCTGTTGTCGTCTCTGTCATCAATATTTATTATAAAGAAAACTTCTTACAATTTTTGTGCTGGTGCAGACTTATACCAGCACGCAGGCACCCACCTGCAGAAGGCTACAACCTTCTCTCGTTCTCCAGTCACTACTGGAAGGGAGCTCCAGCCCCCTGATTTTAACACCAGCTTGTACTGGCAGAAAGCTTCCACTTTTATGCTGAAGACTTCAACCCTCAGATCCACCAAATTTCTTCAATTTCTTCATTAGACTTGTGTCAGGTCTTCATTATTTCTTTGCAGATCTTCCTAGAGATTCATCATTTCCAGATCTAGAGATCTTGAACCTTCATCAACTCCATAGGTGCATCATAGATTCATCTTTTTCAGAAAACAGAGTTCAATCATGCAGATATCTCTTAAAGAGATTTATTCATTAACAACCCCTCCAGATGCACACGTTGTACTATAATCTTCTTCTCCTTATATATTTTTTGCCTTTATTAAAACCATGAGTCAAAACCACCCAACCGCTGATGGTATTCCTGGACGGGATCAATTAGATAATCCAGCGGGGTCTACCCAAGCCCCAAACAATTTCTTATTGCTCTATTTTCTTGGTTTTTGCAATTAGATAATTAATCTAAGGCTTTTTAATATCTCAATTTGAGATTGAGATATTAATCTGAATCCTCCTTTAGTTATGAACTCCCCAAGACATATATATAACGACCCCCGGTTTATGTGTTCGTGAAATCAATCGCATATATTAACCCACGTACATTTCATCACATGTTTCATATTTCGCCAACTTCACATATTCAACATCCTTTATTAACCCCGCAAACCTTAGGTTAATTAATATAATCTAAACTGGGCCCACATATATAATCAATGACCCAATCACATACTCGCACCGTACCGTGGTTATCCATCGTACACCTTCCTCATACGGCCACCGTCCGATGGCTCCCTTCCAGATCGACGGTGCACAACAATATCGCGTGGCATCCTTGGTCGGACATTAACATGCGATGGCGCATAGTGGAGGCGGTTTTCAAAAGTCGCTCGGGGACACGCGTCGGTAGATCTATGGAATCGCTCCCCTCTCCTCAATTACCGCTTTCGCTGCAAAGGTGGTGCGATAAAAACCACTTCCAGCCTTAAACCACGTTCATTGTTCATTCGCAAGGTTCCGCCCCTCTACTCCAGGTTCCGTCAGCGTACTTTCGCCAATTCGTTTCTCCGCGTTATCAGTTCATATAACCACAATTACTGTTATACAGCTCCGATGAAATCCTTACGAACTGTTCGACTCGGTTCTCTGCATGAATTCGATCCACCATTCGGAATATGAATAAACACCTTACTCCATAATACAGAGGGTTATCACGCATTGATTCATTGTCTACCAGTTGGGATACACAGTCGACCATATTAATATTGGTACCTCTAACTGTATACAGAGCACCATCAAAACCAACATCGGGTTTCTTAACTATCACGGATTTCAATTATCCGTCGTCAGGATGCATATTTAAACACCGAACTTATTCAAGGAAAGCAGATATACATTCAGTCTTATATTCTGCTTGTATAGAACTGCTGATGGATTTCTGAGTTCTTCATACAGTCAGTATCTGCATCCTTTGTCAAAGAGTTGCCATCAAGGACAATCAATTCAATATAATAGGATACCAAAAGCATATTGCCAACAATCTCCCCCTTTGGACTTGATGGCAACCATGACTAGAACAACATTCAGCAATATTCTCCCCCTTTGACATCAAGGGCAAAGGATAGATCAGAATCCTTTGTACCGAAAATACCATGCTCCCCCTGAGATCATGTTGCATCTTCAAACATAATATTCAATGAAGTAACAGAAATGACTTATACACTCAAGATCAAAGATTCTCAAGCATGAGATCAGATTACAACAAATAATTAGAATGCCAACAATGCATCCTTGCCACATGACCAATGCTCCCCCTTAGCCTGTGCATCCTGAACACCTTCAACATGAGCATATCCAATTTAATCTTCTAAAATTAAGCAGGTCTGATCTTCTACATGGTAGAGACTACTCCCAATTTCTGTCTGAGATATTCAAACGCTTCCCTGGGTAGAGGTTTGGTAAATATATCAGGAACTTGTTCTTTGGAGGGAACATACTCGAATTTCACCTTTTGTTCAAGCACTTTTTCACGTAAGAAGTGATATTTGATGGGAATGTGCTTGGTCTTGGAATGCATAACTGGATTCTTTGAGATACTGATGGCACTTGTATTGTCACACATAATGGATATAGGAGGTGAACATTTGATTTGAATGTCTTGTAAGGTTTGCATCATCCAAAGAAGTTGAGTGCAACATGATGCTCCAGCCACATATTTTGCTTCTGCTGTAGATAAGGCAATAGAGCTTTGCTTCTTGCTGAACCAAGATACTAATCGGGGCCCCATATAGAATGCACCACCAACAGTGCTTTTCTGATCATCAACGTTTCCAGCCCAATCTACATCATTGTAAGAATGAAGACTGAGATCAACATTCTTTGGATACCATAGTCCAAAGTCTTGAGTTCCTTGCAGATATTTGAATATTCTTTTGACAGCCTGAAGGTGAGACTCTTTTGGATTAGCTTGGAATCATCCAACAATCCCAACTGCATGCATAATGTCCGGTCTAGTCCCAGTGAGATAAAGTAGACTTCCTATCATAGATCTGTATTCTGGTTGATTCACCGTGGGAGAATCATCATGAGAACTGAGATTACATCCGATTATCATTGGTGTACTTACAGGTTTGCACTCTTCCATGCCATACTTCTTCAGAATTTGCTTAAGATATTTTTCTTGTGATAAGAATATGCCATCTATTTCTTGTTGCACTTGCAAGCCAAGAAAGAATGTTAGTTCCCCAAGTAAAGACATTTCAAATTCTTGCTGCATATCATAAGCAAATTTCTGACTCATAGACTCTTCATTACTTCCAAAAATGATATCATCAACATATACAACCACAATCAATAGTTTATCATTTTCAGCTTTTGTGTATAAGTTGCTATCAGCAGACCCCTTTGAAAATCCTTGTTGATGAAGATATTTGTCAAGACGATAATACCATGCCCTTGGAGCTTGTTTGAGACCATATAGAGCCTTTTTAAGTTTACAAACAAGTTTTTCATCATTTCCCAAAATGAATCCTTCTGGTTGTTCTATATAAACTTCTTCTTCTAGATCACCATTGAGAAAAGCAGATTTAACATCCATTTGATAAACTTTGATTTGTTGGAAGCTCGAAAAAGCAAGAAAAATTCCTATGGCTTCAAGTCTAGCTATAGGGGCAAAAGTTTCTTCAAATTCTATACCTTCTTGTTGAGCATACCCCTTGCAAACAATTCTAGCTTTATTTCTTATGACATCCCCATTCTCATTTAACTTATTTTTGAATATCCATTTAGTTCCAATGACATTTTTGTCATGATGTCTTGGTACTAATTCCCAAGTGTGATTCTTTTCAATTTGATCAAGCTCTTCATTCATGGCTTGAATCCAACATTCATCTTTGCTAGCTTGATTGACATTTTGTGGTTCAATAGTGGATAGAAATTCCAGATAGCTAGAAGATCCCACAAGAGTCCTTCTTGTTTGTACACCTGATCCCTTTTCTCCCAAAATTTGAGATTCTGGATGATTCTTTTGAACATATCTGGATGGAGCTTTTTCAAATAGATCATCTTCGGGTTCTTCATTGGGTTCACTGTCTATATCATTCCTATTTGATGTAGAAGGATATATGTCATCATCGTCTTCATATGTTGTTTGTTTTTCTTCTTTTGGAGCTGCAGGAGACTCATCAATACATTCAACAATCTTCCGAAGTCTTTTATTGTAACATTTATATGCCCTACTCCTAGAGGAGTAACCAAGAAATATCCCTTCATCTGCTCTGGGTTCAAACTTGCCAAGTTTTTCATCATTATTTTTGATAAAGCATTTGCTCCCAAAGACTCTAAAGTGCTTCATAGTGGGAGGATTACCATACCATAGTTCATATTGAGTTTTATCACTATTTACACGAACATGTGCTTTGTTAAGAATATTTACCGCTGTATGAGTTGCTTCTCCCCAAAATGTGTCAGGTGTTCCGGAATCATCAAGCATAGCTCTAGCCATTTGTTGAACTGTTTTATTCATTCTTTCTGCTACGCCATTTTGTTGTGGAGTGCCAGCTACAGAAAACTGTCTTTTTATGCCATGGTGTTCACAAAATTCAAGGAATTCATTTGATGTATATTCTCCTCCTCGATCAGATCTAAGACACTTGATTTTTAGATCTAATTCATTTTCAACTAGTGCTTTGAAGATCTGAAATTTCTCAAATGCTTCATCTTTGTGTTTAATCAACCCAATCCAACACATTCTAGAGAAATCATCAATAAATAAGATATAGTATTGTTCACCATGTGGTGACTTTTTCCTCATAGGTCCACATATGTCAGTATGAATGAGTTCAAGAGGCTTACTTGATGATCCTTCCTTGGCATTAAATTGCACTCTGGTTTGCTTACCGAATTGGCAATATTTGCATATGATACTTTCAGGTAGAGTAATATTGGGAAGATCACGAACAGCTTTAAGTCTGCTTGATTTGTTGATTTGAGAGAAGCTCAAATATGTTTCTTCAAGGATATGCTATAGCCGCTCAAGATAAGAAAGTTTAACATTGTTCTTTGTATTTCTTTAATACATACAGGTTGCTTGGAGTTTTGTTTCCTTTTATAATTGTTTTACCTGTATCAAGATCATGTACCACACATTCTTTTGAACTAAAGACAACTTTAGTTCCTTGATCACACATTTGACTTACACTTAACAGGTTATGCTTTAATCCATCCACATACATGACATTATTAGCTTTCACCTTTTCTTTTAGAAAAACAAATCCTTTTCCCTTAATGACAGCAGGAGAATCATTTCCAAATGTAACATTCTTTTCCTTTTCTAGAGCACTATATGCAAGAAGTTTGTTTTTGTCACCTGTCATGTGTTTTGAGCATCCACTATCAATGTACCATTGATTTTCTTCTCCTTCTGCAAATAAAGCTATGCCACAATTTTCAACCTGTAATTCCTTCTTTTTCCATACTTTGGATCTTGAAGGAAGATGCTCTTTTGGCTGGACTTTGCTCCTGCATTCAGATTCTTCATGGCCAAAGTTATTGCAATAAGCACATTCAACTTCATTTTGAAGAGGAGAAAAGTTGTTATATGTATTCTTCTTTGTTCCAATATCAATCATTTTCTTTCTTGCTTCTCTTTTCATGATGGTTTTATATGCAACACATTGAACAACTTTATGACCAAAATTGTGACATGAGAAACATTGTCCATCAAAGAAGAAATTTCTGCGATCATGAAATCTTCTACTTGAATTTACCTGTTGATTTGTATTTCTTTGAGATGTACTCCTGTTAGTGTTCTTTGAATTGAGATGGTCATGCTTTATCTGTAAAGATTCTTTATTCCCTTGCTGAGGGACATAATGTTGTGTACTGGTTGTAGCTGCTTTTAGATAATTCGGTGTTGAAGCCTAAGAAGATTCTCCGATATATCCAAGACATGTCTTTAGAAGAGCAGAACGTTGTACCTTGATAATCTCATCCAAGGTTTCAGATCCTTTAGCAAATCTAAGATTCAAAGTCTTTACTTTCTCGATTTCTTTTCTTAGACCTACTATTTCACATTCTAATTTCTCATTATGTTTCTCCTTTTCTTGAAGTTGGTTTTTCAGAGTTTCTGTGGATATTTTACTTTCTTCTAAGCATATTTTGAGTTGATTGATTTCATCAAGAAAATAATTGTCCTCTAAAGCATCCATAAAAGTATCCTTTTCTTCTCTAGACTCTTTTTCAAATGCCATGAGAAGTCTAAGATCTTGTTCACATTCTTCCTCACTGTCAGATAACCCATCACTGTCTTCATGAGTATAGTAACTTTTTCTAGTGCTAAACTGATTCTTATTCCTTCTTGCTACTTCCTTTCCCTTTTCATGTGTTTCTTTGTGAGGACACTTAGCAGCATAATGACCAACTCTTCCACAAGAAAAACATTTGAAAGGAAGCTTACCTCTGAACCGTCCTGTGCCAAGTTGGAGTTTCTTTACAAAATTTACCTCATCTTCTTCTGAGATATACCCTGATCCTTCTGTCTCTTGTACTTCTTTCCCTTTTGTAGAAGCTCTAAAGATGGCTTCTTTGACTTCAGATGGTCCTCCTCTTCTCATTTCATATGCAGTTAGTATGCCATGAAGTTGCACCACAGTAAGATTTTGAAGATCCTGCTTTTCTTCAAGAGCAGAGACTTTTGACTCAAATTTTGTCGTTAGTGATCTTAAAAATTTCTCAACCAAAGTAGATTCAGTTATTGTTTCTCCCAAATTTCTCATACGATTTACAATATCATCAAGTCGTAAAAAGAAATTAGCAATGCTCTCCTCATTATGCATTTTTAGGTTCTCATATTGAATTCTGAGAGTTTGGAGTTTAGCACTTTTTACCTTTGCATCACCTTCATAACTTAGAATGATTTTGTCCCATATTGCCTTTGTTGTATTCAGCGGCATGACTTTGACAAATTCTGATTCAGTTAGACTTCCCAATAGAGCATTAACCTCCTTTGCATTTGTTTCATAATTTTTCCTTTCCGTTGGATCTGTTGGTACTGCGGCTGGATATTGATATCCTGCTTCAACAATAGCCCATACATCTGCACCCAGAGACTGAAGATAGGATCGCATCCTTGTTTTCCAGAAGATTAAATTATTTCCATTGAAGAGCGGAGGCCTGACAGATGATATTCCATCTTGATTGCTCATCTTGATTGATCTTCCTTCTAGCGGCTAAGCTTTTCAAAAGGACCCGCTCTGATACCAATTGTTAGGAAAAATACTAAGAGGGGGGGTGAATCAGTATTTAGATCTGACTGAAAACTTTTTATCAGAGATCTTATTATGCATTTAATTCTTTACTTAGATTATTGCATCATTCATTCATCAGACGTTTAGTATGCAGTAAGCATGTGCATTAACAATAGAATAAGCCATCACACATAAGCAACACACATGAACACCAGTATTTAAGGTGGAAACCCAATTTGGGAGAAAACCACCGCTGCTGTCGTCTCTGTCATCAATATTTATTATAAATAAAACTTCTTACAATTTTTGTGCTGGTGCAAACTTATACCAGCATGCAGGCACCCACCTGCAGAAGGCTACAACCTTCTCTCGTTCTCCAGTCACTACTGGAAGGGAGCTCCAACCCCCTGATTTTAACACCAACTTGTACTGGAAGAAAGCTTCCACTTTTATGCTAAAGACTTCAACCCTCAGATCCACCAAATTTCTTCAATTTCTTCATTAGACTTGCGCCAGGTCTTCATTATTTCTTTGCAGATCTTCCTAGAGATTCATCATTTCCATATCTAGAGATCTTGAACCTTCATCAACTCCATAGGTGCATCATAGATTCAGATTTTTTAGAAAATGGAGTTCAATCATGCAGATATCTCTTAAAGAGATTTATTCATTAACAAACCCTCCACATGCACACGTTGTACTATAATCTTCTTCTCCTTATATAGTTTTTGCCTTTATTAAAACCATGAGTCAAAACCACCCAACCGCTGATGGTATTCCTGGACGGGATCAATTAGATAATCCAGCGGGGTCTACCCAAGCCCCAAACAATTTCTTATTGCTCTATTTTCTTGGTTTTTGCAATTAGATAATTAATCTAAGGCTTTTTAATATCTCAATCTGAGATTGAGATATTAATCTGATTCCTCCTTTAGTTATGAACTCCCCAAGACATATATATAACGACCCCTAGTTTATGTGTTCGTGAAATCAATTGCATATATTAACCCACGTACATTTCATCACATTTTTCATATTTCGCCAACTTCACATATTCAACATCCTTTATTAACCCCGCAAACCTTAGGTTAATTAATATAATCTAAACTGGGCCCACATATATAATCAATGACCCAATCACATACTCGCACCGTACCGTGGTTATCCATCGTGCACCTTCCTCATACGGCCACTGTCCGATGGCTCCCTTCCAGATCGATGGTGCATAGTGGAGGCGGTTTTCAAAAGTCGCTTGGGGACACGCGTCGGTCGATCTATGGAATCGCTCCCCTCTCCTCAATTACCGCTTTCGCTGCAAAGGTGGTGCGATAAAAACCACTTCCAGCCTTAAACCACGTTCACTGTTCATTTGCAAGGTTCCCCCCTCTACTCCAGGTTCCGCCAGCGTACTTTTGCCAATTCGTTTCTCTACGTTATCAGTTCATATAACCACAATTACTGTTATACAACTCCGATGAAATCCTTACGGACTATTCGACTCAGTTCTCTGCGTGCATTCGATCCACCATTCGGAATATGAATAAAAACCTTACTCCATAATACAGAGGGTTATCACGCGTTGATTCATTGTCTACCAGTTGGGATACACAGTCGACCGTATTAATATTGGTACCTCTAAATGTATACAAAGCACCATCAAACCCAACACCGGGTTTCTTAACTATCACGGATTTCAATTATCTGTCGTCAGGATGCATATATAAACACCGAACTTATTCAAGGAAAGCAGATATACATTCAGTCTTATATTCTGCTTGTATAGAACTGCTGATGGATTTCTGAGTTCTTCATACAGTCAGTATCTGCATCCTTTGTCAGAGAGTTGCCATCAAGGACAATCAATTCAATATAATAGGATACCAAAAGCATATTTCCAACAAAAGCAACACCAATCAAGTACAACATTGCCAATAGCTGGATACTTAGTCTGAAAACATCTTCCTCAGCCTGTCTTACAACTTTACACAGAGACTTTGTCTCAAAATAAACAGCTTGTAATTCTCTGATAATTGATCAACAACCTTTACAATGAGTTTCTTCATGAATTTATAGTTGAAGTGGAGCTGAGAAGGTAGGTGAAACACTAAATGAAGCATTAAAACTCAGAAAGAAAGAGGACCGAAGCCCATTCAGTTTTAAACCCTGTGCATTTATCCCTGGTACTCCTTTGGACGAAGGAGTGATCTTCTTCAGGCTTCCATTTACTCTGGTATGTCTCTGATGTACTTTGGCTGCAGTACTCTGTAGTACTTCTAGTGGATAAACAAAAAGTAAATAAATGATGCTAGGGTCTTCCATACTGTGAATCAAATGCTCTAGTAGCACAGGATCATTGTCAGGGCCGGAAAATCTTCTCAGGAACACGGCATAGAATAAGAACTGTATGGGCGCATCGTCCTTTATAGAAAGAATCTTCTACTGATGTGAAAACCCTTTAGTATGATTTTCTATGCCTTGGACCTTCTGATCAATCCTCAGGGTCTTCAAACTGGTACTTTGCCTCTAAACTGCTGAATTAAGGCTCATAGATCTCTATTTTCATGCCTTAAACTCTCTGTTGTTCCATTTCTGACTTTGTCGGTGAAATATGCGCTTTTAATGGCTCTGGGGAGGTTTTACAGAGTCCAAAACCTGTTCTTTTAATGCAAGTCCTGTCATGGTTCCTTCCCAGGATTTCTTCCTGATCTCGGCCTCTAAAAAATGGTCCTTTCTGCGTTTTTTGCCGCTGTAATAAAGACTGTGAAATCATGGCGACTTTCCCCCTCTAATAACCCTGCAAAACACGAAAACTTGTTAATAAAACCATGCATGGGGGTGGTGGATGCAACGGGGACAATGAGAGTGGCCGTGCAGACTGGTGAGATGGTGGAATAGTGCAGGATCCTGGTAGAAAATGCAGCATAACATTGGAACATGGTCTAGTGAACGTGGGCGGAGCGCAGCCAATTTTTTAATGCAAAATATTTGAAATTGACCTTTGAATGGAAAATATAAAGGGACGGGCGACAATGTGACAAAAAACACGTGGACAGATGATGTGGCGAGACGGGGTTAATGGCGGGCACGCATTAAATCTAGACCGTCTGATCGCAGGAGGAGATCGATGGCTGAAAATGCGTCGGGGGGCGATGGACAGTGGGCCAGGGGTACGGATGCCTTAGGTTATCTTCCGTGCATCTTCGGGGTGCGATGACCGTTGGATGGAGGGATTCAAATAGGACGGTTGACATGGATATCGCATCGTGTTTTGTGCAGAACGATAACACACGATGGGTGGGCGGTTTTCAAACAATTTCGCTGCCACGCGTCGTTTGATGAGTGGAATCGCTCCAAAATGGAAATTACCACCCAACCTCCAAACGCGGTGCGATAGAAACCGGTGGTTTATGAACAGTGCACATTGCTGGGACCACCAGGCGGAGGGTGAAATACGGACAGTTGATCTGCGGGTTGAATGAACGGTTGTGATGCGATGATCAGGGCGGTGGAAATTTGAACTGTAGACACAGCAGGGGCGCGACGACCGTCTGATCTATACAGATCGACGGTTTAAAACGCGCCCAATATGGATTCTGCGATAAGCGCCTTCCGCCCTGGCACTTGGTCTTGGAGCTCGGGTCACATGGTGGAACGGTTCAGGGGCTAGGGCCGAAAGGTGCTAGACCCACATGTATGGAAAACATGGTTTTTTTGGCCCATTTTTAGTGAGATTCAAGGCTAGGGAAGGGTAACGGTAGAGGCAATAAGGGTTTTTAAAGGTTTGGAGAGGGGAAAGAAAGTGACTTAGAAGGTTTAAGGGGGATTTGGGGATGGTTTAGGAGATAAAATGGGTATTTTAACAAAGGGTAAAAAGGGTTTAAAAAGGGACATTTCTGCAGGGATACAAGGGGAAATGTAGGCCTTTCTGGAGCACAGTTTTTTACAATCAGTGAGGCCCTTTAAACTAGGAACAGCAGTGGGGGTTTATCCAAGGCAAAGGCACAGGAGGCTTCAAGGATGATGTGTCTTCAGGGGAGATGCATTCCTTGAAGGCTCAAAAACAATTTAGCCCCTTACTTTGCTTGTCAAAAAATTTATAGGGGGCTAACACTTATGTGTCAATATAATGTCAATGTGAACACGCGAGCTAAGCCTTATGATGATCTTGAGTCGAGTTATTCCTCTAAGGATTCAACCACTCCACCTCTTTCCACTACACCTCTTACGTTACATAAGCATGTGGAACCAGTTTATCGCCCACCTAAGGGCGTCATTCATAACACAACGCACAATCCATCTACATGGGCTACCCAACATTACAGTATTGTTGAGGGCTTAGTCCAAGCTCCATGTTCCATTTCTGCCTTAGATGTTTTGTAAATTTTTCCTTATTAGCGCAAGGCCTTGTTGTATGTGATCGGCGAAGTGTACCCTTCAGACTCAAACCTTATTTCATTTAATGTTGACAAGGCTACCATTTGACTTTTCCACTAGATCGGCTTTCATATTACGTAATTCTTTCACAAGAATATTCATCGCACTTTGGTGGATGAAGGCTCTTCCACTTGTGTCATGTCAGAATCATCTTGGAAGGCTCTTGGCTCTTCAGTGCTCGGTACATATAATACCACTCTATAGGAATTTTATGGACATAATTTTGTACCTAAGGGGGTTTTCCCAATTTTCCCATTAAGTTAGGAGGAGAAATTGTTTACTTCGATGTTGAAGTCGTCAACACCACCTTAGATTATAACCTACTCCTTGGTTGTAGTTGGGGTGATGTCATGACCGCAGTTGTCTCGTCCATGTTTCATGTCCTTTTCTTTCCTCATGAAGTAAATATTGTCACCATTGATAAACTTGATTATTGTGTACCATCAACCCAACCTTCCATTACGAGGAACTTAGTCCCACTTATGGGAGATAACCCTGATCAGTATGAGAGTGTTGGTGCGGGATTTTTTAAAAGCTTATCTCTTATTTGGGTATTTCCTTAATTACCATCACCTGAAATTACTTTCTCCTCTTATAAGGCTCCTATATTGCATATGATCTCTTCAGACACTTGTGGACCCCATAGACCTCCTTATCCTTGGGTGGTGTCGCCTACTACTATGGAATTTGATCAAGCTAGTGAGCATCCTTTGCCACCTATTGTGGAAGCTATTTTCCCTCGTGCAATACCGTCATTCCCCCTGATGTTGATCAGAAACTCCATCATAATATGGAATATGACTAGGCACCTTTTCCCACCCAAGTCATCACTCTACTTGTTCCCCATGATTACCTCAATGATGAACCTCCTCAACTCGTCAACTTGGAGGTCACATGTTGTGTAACCAGCTCCAAAAATAGAAGAAAAGAGATATCAACGCCTTAGAAATGAGCCACTTCGAGGGGGCAACCTCCAATACATTACATAAATGAACAATTCTTGGATGATACAATTTACAAAACCTCCTTTCTATATATAGGAGTCCATGGGGCCATAATGTAATCCTTCAAGTTCTGGAAATACTGTTTGAACTGGAAGATTTTCACCTATAACCTTCTTTAAGCATGAAACATGGAAAACTGGATGTACTTGCGAAGAAGAAGGAAGCTCCAATTTGTATGCCATAGTACCAATCTTTTGCAACACCTTGTAAGGACCATAGTACTTTGGCGATAATTTATTATCCTTCTTAGATTGCTTGAGGGACATTTGTTTGTATGGTTATAGCTGTAAAAATACCCAATATACTACATCAAAACTTCTCTTGCTACGATGTTGATCTGCCTGTTGTTTCATTCGATTTTGTGCCAAATTCAGGTTATCCTTTAAGAGTTGGAGAACTTCTTGTTGATGCTGCATGTGATCTTCCACTGCATGAACCTTTGAATTTTCCCTTAAAGATGATGTGATGGATGGTGGATGATATCCATAAAGTGCCATAAATGGGGTCATTTTTCCTGCAGTATGGAAGGAAGTGTTATACCACCATTCAGCGAGAGGTAACCACTTGACCCATTGTGTTTGTTTATCAGATACAAAACAACGAAGATATCCTTCCAAACATTTATTTACTATCTCAGTTTGACCATCAGATTGAGGATGCTAAGATGAGCTATGAGCTAATCGAGTACCCAAACAAGAAAATAACTCCGTCCAAAAGTTTCCAGTAAAAATGGGATCTCTGTCGCTCACAATAACTCTTGGGCTTCCATGTAGCTTTTGAATTTTTTCCATAAATGTACTAGCAACTGTACTTGCTTTAAATGGATGAGATAATGCACAAAAGTGTGCATACTTGGTAAGTCTATCAACTACCACCATGATGACACTCTTTCCTTCAGACTTAGGTAATCCTGTGATAAAATCCATTGAAATCTCCTCCCAACGTTGACTTGGAATGGTAAAGTTTGTAGAAGTCCCGGGGTCTTAATTGTTTCCACTTTATTCTGCTGGCAAACCAAACATTCCGCCACAAACTTTTGAATATCAGATTTAAGGCCATCCCAAAAAAATTCTTCTTCACCCTGTGGTAAGTTTTTAAAAATCCTGAGTGTCCTCCTAAAGGAGAAGTGTGCAATTCCAGAAGAATCTTTTGTTTTAGTTGGGAATTCTTACAAAGATATAAGCGATCTTTGTACCATAAGGAATCATTTTTCCAACCAAATGTATCAGATGTACTAGGATCTTGCTGCAACTTTTGAATGAGTGTCCATACATCTTTTTCCTTCTTCCATTCATCTCTTGCTTCAGTTATCCAATCTGGTTGGATAACAGAAATGGCACAAAGCAATGCTTCCACCTCTTCATTCTTTCTTGAGAGTGCATCTGCAACAACATTAAGCTTTCCTTTTTTTGTAGATTATTTCAAAGTCATAACCCAACATCTTTGTGACCCATTTTTGCTGCTCTTCTGAAGATAGTCTTTGTTCCAAAAAGTGTTTAAGACTATCATGATCAATTTTGACCTTGAAGTGTCTTCCCATTAGGTAAGTTCTCCATTTCTTTAGTGCATGCAGTATTGCTAACATTTCCTTCTCATAAATAGGTTTCTGTAAATACTTTCCTTTGATTGGACGACTTTCAAAAGCAATGGGTCTTCCTTCCTCCATTAAAACTGCACCAATTCCATTTCCTGAGGCATCACATTCCACAATAAAGGTTTTTGTGAAGTCTGGCGTAGCTAAGACCGGTGCTAGGCACATTGCCTCTTTAAGATGTTCAAAGGCCTTAGTTGCTTCAGGAGTCCATGCAAATGCATCTTTCTTCAATAATGTTGTTAGAGGTGCTGCTATTCTCCCATAATTCTTAACAAACTTGCGATAATACCCTGTTAACCCGAGAAATCCTCGCAACTGC